>OY804260.1:59967053-60463572 GCA_963680825.1 Meiosimyza decipiens
TGACAAAATGAAGAACAGTTAAATGTGTAACTGCCCGCTGCTAAGTAATGATATTGTGCACTATTTTTTATTTTTTTCTATTTCCTGCCAGAAAAATTGAAAGTGGGACTTTCAAACTCGACCGATTTCTGGTTTTTATAAGTTAAAAATTCAATATTTCAGAAAAAAAAAACATTTGGAAAACGGTTGAACCTAAAGGCCATTCCTGTAACTTCTCGCTAATTGTGTGCTTTTGCGCTCAAAATTATTCACTATACAACGGTATGAGCTCTTCGAGCTCAAAAATGTGGGTTATTTGTTATTTTGAGCTCTCCGAGCTCAAGAAGTAGCTGTTTTATGCTACCGACTTCCAGTTTCTATTTTGTTGCTGACTCTTTGCACTCAGACAGGGCCTTTCACGAGCAGCAACAAATTATTATTTGAATTTTCATATGGAAAAATCGAGAATTAAGCCAGTGTGGACGATATAAAATTTGACCTTGTGAAATAAAATGTCAATAAATATTTTTTCCTAACTTTCTTTTATAGCATCTTACAGCAACAAAATAGCAACAAATTGAATCTTATTCGTTTGATCGGTTTTTCCAAATTTAGTCATTTTCACGCTATCTTAACATGAACCTAGAACTGTAACCGATTTTTCCGATTTTGGTTCGAGCAACAAAATTGGTGTTTCAGCAACTAATTAGCAACAAAAAAGCCACAAATTTTGGTGTTTTTTTTTTTCATTTTCGCCGATTTTCCACCGCTAGTTTTTAGACCTGCTTATTTTTATCAAAATGAAATGTAGTCTATGTTACTCAAGGATTGGTTTAGTAGTTCCACAGATTCCCTCTCTACCCACCAGCAAACAAACTTTTCCTCTTTATATAATAGTGTAGATAATTCAAATTTTAAGCAATTTATTTTTATTTTATTTGCAAAATAAGTAGTTTCATTTTTCAAAATATATATACATTGAAGAGAAAGCGAAATGCGAAAAAAAAATCTACTAACGGCGTTATAGTCCATTGGAATGGTACATGTTGGACCAGATTTTTTTAGTTGTGTAGGGGGGTCAGCGTGAGTATAAAACTCGGTTTACGGGGTTGAAAGCCCCCCATTTTGGCCGCCATTTTGAAAATCGATGTAAATAGATATTCTGCGATATCTTGAGAACTGTAAGTCTCACAAAAATTTTTAGAACTTTTTTGTAGAGAATTGAACTTTACAATCATTATTGTAATACCTTTTACCGTAAACTTGAAAGTAAAAAAGGTATAACTAGTTAAAAATAGACTAAAACATTCGGGTAAAATATAATTTAAGTGCTATAACTTTTTTTCTATTGATATTATTAAAAATACTCCAAATCCATTGTAGACCATTTTATTGTAAACAATTTACTATAACCATTTTTTGAACTGTTTTTTTTTTTGGAGAGGTTTTAGGACGTTTAAAAGGGATCAAATTGAGAGGTAACCAGTACGTTATGATCATTAAGAAACACAGACAATTAGTTATGTAAAAATCGTTATCTTCTAGTATGTTGTTCTATATGTCCTCCTAAAGTAGTATGAATTTTATCAGAATTTTAAGCGCTAGCGGTCGCTCAATCTGCCACAGGCATTCATGACTTGAAAACGTAGTAGTGGGTGTCAAAGATGATTAACAGCTAGATACTCATTGTACTATCTCCACATATGTACAGCCATGGACATGTAAATGGCACATAAAATATTATGTGTGCAAACATTATGGTATGTAGTGCATTTTCTTGTTTTGGCTTAAGGTCGCTTATAAAAATTTATGCTTGGTGCTTGGACACATTGAAAATCCATATGGAACCCCATGCACTTCATTTCATGCCAATTAAATGGACATTTTTACTAGATAATGATCCCAAAAACTCCTCCAAAAGTATTTTTTTGGACCAGCTCAGGGCCTGAACTTAAATCCAATAGAGAACCTGTATCACGAAGTCAAGGTTGAAATCGTAAAGAAAAAAAACACAGAAAGGTTGGTGTGCCATATCCAAAACAAATGCCAAAAAATCGTGGAGAGTATGGGTCGCAGGTGTGAAGCCGTCATCAAAATAAGAGGCACTAAATATTAATGATTCACGAAAGAGCTTTTAACAAAATGTGCCATTTATATATCCATTGCTGTATATGGATTTTGGGCCGCTGATTACGAAACTCGAGGTCCCAAAATCCTAAGATATTATACATATGTGTCATTTATGAAATTTTTTTTTTGAAAAGAGATATTTCGAGAGAACAGAGCCAACCTTTGGTAGTGCGAGGCCCCATTGAACCAATAAGTGAGAGGTCCCTTGCAACCAGTACACATAATGAGACCTTTGATTGTGACTCTGCTTTTATTTTTTCTTCTTAATGCAGCGGCATATATGTAGTTTTGTTCTTCACCTTCTGTCCTGAAATTTAATTTATGTACTAAAAAACACCATTGTTAGCACCTACGACGCTATAAAAACAGTTCAAAAGCGTTTCATCGGAATTTTTCGAGAAAATAAAATGTTTCGCTTCTAAGGCCAGTTCTGCGAGAAGTTTGAAATCAACCCTATAGCGACTAAAAATAAAAAAAAATTAACTTTAAATTTTATTGAATGGGCATTGCTAGGCAAAAATAGTTTTCAACTCCTAAGGGGGTCAATCTAAATTAAAGTAGGGTATGATAAATGAGCAAAAGTTTTTTTACCATATTCATTTCTTATTTGGTAAAGTATTACTAAGAATGTTTTAAAATTTATTCCAACCCTCTCGGGTGGTAACGCACTCCTAAATTGAAATATTAATACCTATTTTTCAACATTTTCCATATACATGTATGGGGCGTTATTTCACAAACCGTACGAATTTTGACAAAAATTAACCGACACATTTTTGATTTGGCTGAAATTTTTTTTATGGGTTCTGTATCGAAAAAAAGAGATATGTGTTCGAGGATTTTTTTTGAAAATTTTTTTTTTCTTCAAAATAGAGTGATTGAGAATTTCGTGAATTTCTCAGGTTCTGTTAGAGCTAGAAAATTGATTTTGTTTTCATTTAAAAGCTAATAGAATGAAGTTTAACAAAAAAATTATTTCTTAATAATTTATTAATAAATTAGTATTGCTATAAACAATTCAAATATTTAAAAAGATTTTCAACAATTGCCACCACCCTGTATCAAATTTTTAATGTTACCATCGTATTTTACGTCAAATTTCCTATCGAAAACGTATTATTTTTTAATGGAGAAACTATTATTACAAAATAAATTAATTTATGTAGTGCGTACGTCTTATCGCGTCACATTTTCTTGCTCCATATAGTTTTTCTCTGTCATACGAATTATTGTTCGAAATTCTTAATTACATAATATTTATTAGCCAATACAACTTTTTACATAATTAAACGGAAAAATAAATAAATAAAAAAAAAACACTATTGTACCAAATACAAATCATATTTATAATGATTTCAATACAGTTACATCGTGCAATATGTACATTTAGTCTTATACTATACGTATCTAGTATTTTTTATTTAAAAATTTTTATTATAGTTTTATTTTCATGCAATGAGAATCGCTTTGCTTCCAATTCTTGAGGAGAGATTGGAACCATACAATGATACTTTAACGTACCTTTTATTGGCAATTCGGAAACGCGTTGACAATCGTTCTTCTTCTTCTATATACTCATTATTAGTGGAATAGTGACATGTTTTATTTGGTAGAGCTTCAGTCGCCCATCTAAACAACTCTTCCGGTGTGTGGATAGGATTATTTACCATTTGAAGACTAGCTCTAGCAGCAAGTCGTTTTAATGTGACACCTATTCCGTCCTTTACCATGTGAGGTCGGGACAAACTGCCACTCATCTGCTATCTTAAAATCTTCTATACGATGAGTTAGATTTTAAAACTTTTTTTGTTTTTATATTGTTTACTTGCACCACCCGAAAAATATATTATCTTATATATATCTAATAATATGTCTAATATGTTCTAATGAATTCCACGAGTGACGTAAACATTCAGAAATAGAAACAAAGCTTTTGATTTTCAACTCATCATTGTCATCTTTATAGTATATTGAAAAGGGATGTATTGTCCTTTGATCATTATTCCAATGTATACCTTATACAGAATTTTGAATTATGAAGGCGTAATTTTCAGAAAAATCACAAATTACAATGCATTAACTTTTCACTAATTTCGTTTTCTTTTCAATTAAAAGTTCTCTTTGTTTATTAACTAAAAAATAATGTTGCAATAATTTTCTTAACCCGTTACTCAAAAATTCTAAAAATTCATTAACACTAGATATCAAGGTTTTTAATGAAGTTCTTTCAGTTGTAACCCACTGTTTATACCATAGGCGTGGCCAGGAATTTTTCGAATGGGTTCCAATACTGAAAATTGCGCCCTATAAAAAGGTCTTAACCCCCTATATTCTTATAGTTTTTTTACAATGAAATTTTTATGAGATGATTAAAATTTATACTTTTTTTTAATTTTTAAACAAACATATCAAAATTGATTTTGATATACAGAATTGTACATACAAATAAAGGAAATAAAATTACTAATAATTATTGAAACTTTTAGTTGCTCGATTAAGTAGAATATGATTATAGAATTAGATTGAATTAAGGGAACTAACTAACCTATTTAAATCATTTTTTCTCAATCAGATGTGCATAGATTATGTTGAAAATTTGTTTTTGGAACTATAAAACTATTACGAAGAGAGAGTAATAGAGCCACGTTTTTAATATATCGAAAAGAAAATTTCCATATATCCCCACGTTAATGGTACAATTTTTTTAAATTCTTCAATCACTTTTTCCTTATCAATATTCACTGCAAGTTCTTGTTCAACAAATGGCACCAGTAGATATTCCAAACGGTCCTGCAACATTGTTGATCGAAGTTTTGATTTAATTATACTCAGTTTGGAAAACGTTTTCTCGCAAGTACAACTTGTTACAGGAATCGTCGCAAATTTTTCCATCAGATTATCAAAAACTGGAAACATAGATTTTCTATTGTGCTGCGACATCCATTTGAGAAAGTCAAGAGCTTTCGAAGGTGGAAAATGTTCACTTTCCTTTGTTTTTAAAAGTCATATTTCGGCTTGTAACTCTGAATAATTTAAACTAAATTTTGTACATGTATATTTTAAATCGTCATTATTATTCGTTTGCTCATTAATTTTTAAACTAAATGACATAATTTTGCCCACAGAATAAATAATCTTTTTATTTTCTTGGTTAAATTTGTCATTTAATGACTGAATCATTCGATCTAAAACAGGTCAAAATACAAAAATTCTTACTTCTTCTTTTTTATCCTGAGATGTAATTCTGAATTATTATCCAATCTAGTATTTACAGTATTTTACAAAATTTATTATCTAACGAAAATTGTAGTAGTAATTGTTTAAGGTTTACTGTGTTGTTTTGTCTTGTGTTGATGAACCATGCAATAATGTACGCGTGAAATACAGCGAATAAACGAATAAAAATGCATTATATATAAACACATAATATATTTTTCCATTTGTTGTTCCGCAAATGCACAATAGGTAGACTGGCATACACTTTATAATACTCATCTGACGAAGACACAATGTGTCAAAATGATTGCTAATTATGATCTTTTTAGAATACAGTTGCTTTTTCAAATAAAAGTTTTCATGGAAGTTTTTCTTCTTTTATTTACATTTTTAAAATCAAAACATTCTCTATTGTAATATAAAACAGATTGGGTTGTGCCTGTAATCAATAGTTTTTTAGTGAATTTAAATATGATTTTTGCGCCCCGCAAAAGTTAGTGTGGGTTCCGAGGAACCCATGGAAGCCACTGTGGCCACGCCTATGGTTTATACTTAATATTGTCGATTAATTTTTCTTCAAAATTCTGTTTTAACTGCTCAATGACATTACTTACACCAGGGCACTTAGCGCATGATCCCAAAAAACAATCAGTAATTTGCACATCACACACCATACGATCCAAACAATCATGATAATATTTGATAGGTCGTTCTGCATCGGCTGTGACTGATTTTAAATTTGCTCCATCTATTAATAATTTTACATTTTCATGTATTGGACAGACACAAACTGAATGAGTAACACTCGCTCCTGCCAGTACACAATGTTTCGGTAGTAAGTTAGCGAATTTCGAAAAACAACATTTTTTTGTTGGATAATTGATTTCGAAAGACTTATACAATACCCATATATTATTTAAAAGTAAGCGCTTGTGCATCTGTATTTTTTGTCCATCCACTTTTACAGAGTGTAATATTTTTGGACTGGAATTAATTGAGTGTGATCATCAGACTGATAGAAGGTAGTTTTAGTGTTAACGGTAACCACTTCTAAAGATAGATGGGTTTTAGGGTTCGGATCGCTTAATATGCCGTTCTCTTTGGCAATATTTTTGGCAAAAGTTATCATGTGGCGAGTCGCCACATGAAAATTGAAATTAATTTTTTTTTAAGACCAATTTTTGAAAATGGTCTAAAAATTTAGTTTTTTTTTCCTCTACACAAATCGTTTGACATCTTTTTAGCTGTTCTTGTAATTCTTAACTTTCAAGATTTCAGGAATTTTACCTTCAAAAATATTAGTGCAATCAGAAAAATTTTAAGTTAGTTTTGTTGCATATACTATATTCAATAACTTTAAAAATCAAAAAGGGGCGCCCACTATTAAAAAAAGTGGCACAGTTATTTTTTCTTCTGTTTAATTAAGACCAATAATGCTTTTACGAAAAAGTATTCACTACTCTCTCAGCATGTGCTGAATTTTTCAGCTCAAACATGAAAATTTAATTTTTTGCCAACTTCAACTGTAAAAACTAAACTACTTAGCTCTAGACATTTCTCTATCCGATGCGAATATCAAATTAGTCAAACAAACCTACACCAAAATTGATTTTCGCAACGCTTTTCTGAAAAGTTTGCCGCTTAAATGAGGCGTGCAATAATTTATTTCTTATAGTAATAATAGTTTCTCCATTAAAAAAAATAAGTTTTCGATAGGAAATTTGACGTGAAATACGATGGTAACATTAAAAATTTGATAAATGGTGGGGGCAATTGTTAAAAATCTATTTAAATATTTAAATTGTTTATAACAACACTAATTTGTTAATAAATTTTTAAGAAATAATTTTTTATTGAACTTCATTCTTTTAGCTTTAAAATGAAAATAAAATCAATTTTCTAGGTTTAACAGAACCAGAGTTATGAATTTTTGAAAGTGAGCCTACAAGCCAAAAATCTCGCAATTCTCAAAATTTAAATTCATTCTATTTAGAAAAAAAAAATTATATCAAAAAAATCCTCGCACACGTATCTCTTCTTTTTCGATACAGAACCCATAAAAAAAATTTCAGCCAAATCAAAAATGCGTCGTCAGAAAAGTGTTGGGTTTGTAAACGAACGTCCCTTATCCGTGTTTTGGAGTTTTTCAACATGTTTTACTATTTTTTGACTATTTCAACTTGTTATTACATTTTTCCTTTTCCTTTTTGAATTTTTTAGCCTCTGATCAGGGTACTAAAGGTTTTTATTGGGCATTCCATAAAAAGGCAGCTTCAGTCTTTATCAGAATAGTCCAGGTCCGTTAACGATTTGGCAAAACTGATCAGGACTAGATGAAATCTTAAAAGGTTTTTTTCCTGATAGCGCTGCCATATGGCTATTCTTTCCCATACCTGATCTAGCCTGAATTATTCTTGATTTGATTAAGCTGATCAGGGTTGTATAAGTTTTTACAGGCCTTTCCATAAAAGAGATTAACTAATCTATCATGCCCTGGTTCATACTAGAACCGTCCAGCTCCGTTTATGATTTCGAAAATCTGATCAGGACTTGCATATTGCTAATCCTTCTCATACCTGTTCCGAAATTCCTTAGCTGGCTTTCACCTTTTAGATACTGATAAGCTTCATATATGGCTGCCTTTAATAGGGTCCACCATTCCTATCCAGATTTGGAGCTTGCCTGATAGGAATTCCTACTCGGTAATGAGATACATTAATTGTGATTGAAACAAAGTTTGTATTTTTCCGTAGGCTTTTGGATCTTCGTCGTTTTTTCTAATTTTTTTTATTACTTGGGACACGTTTTCTGTGCTGTCTTCTCATGAGGACGCAGTCAACACGGGGCACTACTGTGCTGCATCTCAATATGCGCGCCTTTTATCAAAAACTTTGTTCACATAAACTGCCCCGCTGCAATCGTCAATATACGCGGGGCCTGAAGCATTTATAATACCAAATTTCAGAGTTGCGAAATGAGCTTAGTCCAAGAAATTTGGCAAATTTGGTGACAATTTTGTCTGGTAGAGGGGATTTGAATGAATATTTTTTTAAATTTAAAACTAATCAAAATGTCAAAAAATCTCCGAAAAAAAAGTAGGATTTTTTATTATCTTAAGCTATAACATGAACAAAATTTTGAAATAGTTTTTGGTTCAAAAATGGCTAGAGAGCGTACATTTTGTCGGAAATGAACATTTTTTAAAATAAATTTCATCAAATCTTCGGAACTGGAGTTAAAAAAAAAGTTCAGATTTTATAGCGTCAAAAAATGTTTAAATAATTAATTCTTTGATTGAAAAATGGAATTTTGAATATCAATTTTCTTGAAAAATAAGAGATCAAAAAATATTTTGTATGACAGTTTGGATGATTTATAAATTATAATACTCGTAATTTTAGATAGCATACAAATTTAGATAGTTCAAAAATTTTCTGAAATTTTTTAGTTTTTGCAATAATGCTTTAACAATGCTTTGGCAATTTGTTGGCAATCTTCATTTAGGACAAGTTTTGCGCACTCTAGGAATTTATGAACCAAATAACTGGATTTAGGTCCACTGCGGCCCTTGAACTAGGTCTTAATAATAATAGAGTTTAGCTATTGCATCTATTAGCCTTCTTAGCTGTTCGGCTTGAAGCTTTATAATTTAACGTTCAAAGGACACTCAATAAGCTCATGGTCGGAGATAAACAAAAACTGGTCAAACAATAATAACGATGAAAAATTGGATGCAATAAACAAATCAAGGAAACTGGGACTAGTAAAATTTGCAAAACTTGTAGGCTGCTCATTATTTACAATTGTTAAGCCTACAATCTCTACAATTAATAAGATGATCATAATTAATGTATCAGTCTGCTATTGAATCAAAAATGGGATCCAGGTTGAAACTTCTGTTAGGGTTATTAATAAAAAAACTAGCGTAATTTATTAAACATACTCGTATTATATGCATATGTTACCGGCCAAATTGGTTTTTAGGCTAAATTGTTTTTTCTAGGCCAAACTATAGTAGTTCATCCGAAGCGTGTTAGGATGGCCTAGTACGAAGTAGGGTTATTATTTACTTCAACGGCCGCATTCCCTATTTTCTTTAAATTTCAATATGTTAGAGTAAGTGGGCGGGCTTGGTGTTGGACATATTGAGTCGTCGCCGATAGCCGCCCACTAAGCTAAGCTGGTTTATCCACACACGCTTCGGATGAACTAGTTTGACCTAGGAAAAACCAACTTATACTAAAAACTAATTTGGCCGGTAACATATATATTTTAAATTTGCCATTAAAGAAATCCTCATTTTTGAATAGCTTAAGCTAACTTCATAACTTTTCTATTTCAGTTCGTGTTGAGCATCGGTTAGTTATGTTTTATCTGGCCAACGATGTCATTCAATATAGCAAAAGAAAACATTATGACTTTGTTGAGACTTGGGCAACAGCGCTGCAAAGAGCAACCACCATGGTGAGGTATGTATTTATTGATAGAAAATTTGAAAAGCAAAGTTAATAATTAATTGGTGCATTTTACTTACAGAGACGAAAAGGTTAAAGGCAAAATTTTACGGATTTTTGGCATTTGGGAACAGCGAGAAATTTTTTCAGAAGAATATATAAGTGACTTACATGGTTTGTTAAATATTAATCCACAAAAGAAATCTCAACCTACCGTCGAAGTAACAGATGATTTTCAGGTAAGCAAATACTTTATTAATGGCTTGAATGAAATATATTTTGTTTTGGTTTAATTTTCAGAATACAGTATTGATTAGCAATGTACGGGAATGTGTTGAACTTTCAAATGCTACCGATTTAAGTTTTAAAAAACTGCCAAAGGCACCAAGTTGTGATATTGAAAATATCAAGCATCAATTAAAAGACAAAAGTCATTCGGAGGATGTAGAAAAAGAAATTGAACGATATATAACATACATAGAAGCATATAATAAAAATTTACAAACAGAAATTAAAAGTCGCAAAGCTGTGTTGTCAAATTTAGAAACTGCTATAAAATTTTACTCGAATCAACGTGGAGAAGTCAAAGTTGTAGTGAGCGTAAGTATAAAACTATTTTTTTGTATACTTTACGAATCAACTAAAAAATAAGTGTTAGGTTTGTATTCAACAATATATGCTCATTTAAGAACAGTTTAAAAAGCTCATTTTAAATTGGTCTGAGTATCTATATTTCACGCATAAAAAAGACTTGTATTTACAACTTTTGAAAACATTTATATTTAATTTTGCAGGCATATAAAAACTTTGGCAGTCGCATTAAATTAGTCAAAAAGAAATTAGATGAAATTTCACCGAATTTACCAAGTCCTATACCATCGCCGGATATAAATGCACCTTCCCCGGAGCGAGATGCTGACTTACAATTGCCTGATGAGCAAAATTCGATCTCAATGGTACACCAACCAAAATTGATTACATAATTTACTTAATGATACAACATGTACTTTTATGCTTTTAGAATATGTTTAAAGGTTCATTCAATGGTTTTTCAAGTTATTTGGATGGAAATTTACCGTTTGACATAAATGATTTTAAGCGTGATGAAAACAAACCAAATAAATCTTCATCATCAATAGCAAGTATGCTATAAATCTTTATTGCTATAAAAATTTCAAATAATAATGTCTCTTATCTTTCAACAAAGGTCAACCAATTGAAGTAATTGCAACACGCCCCGATGATCCAGATCCTAACGACAGCTTTAACAGATCTACTGAATACTATAAACCAGAGTCAATAAGTGCATACCCTGGTGGCGGTAATGTAGAAATACCAGGTCTCAGTCCAATGCCTGTGCCGCCGGTGCAATCGGAATATTCTTCACTTGCGCGATCAGCACAACAATATGGTATTATTGCAGCGCCGCACCCTCCAATTTTTGGTGGAGGCCGCAGCTATACTCCATATAGCAATGAAAATAGTTATCTGAGAAACAACTCTTACAACGGCAGTGCATCGAATAATGCTGTTGGATCGCCATTAATGCCTCCACCAATGCCGCCCACCTCGCTTGGAGGTCCTGGTGTTGGTGGTGGTGGCGCTGGAATCGGTACAATTGGACCGCAAAATGAAGATTTTAATTCAACATGGGATATGTCTATGTCATGGTCTCAGCTGGATAGTTCAAATGCTTCATCAGCAGAAACACCTGTCTCACCACCACATTTTGAACGGAGAGGCCATAATATTGAGAATACAGCAGCTTATGTGGAACATGACAATACAAGACCAGCACAAGATGTTGACCATCGACAATTACATTTGGCTACTGGTATGGGTCTTGGCGCTAAATTAGGATTGAGCAAAGGCAAGTATTCTGATAACTTTTTATGGTTGCATAATTTTCTTTTTGAGAAGAGCTTTGGAGCTTAATTTTTTTGGCTTATGATAAAAAAATCAATGACAGTCATTGGATGTAGATATGCGCTGTTCCACAAAAGTTCCCACTATTGCTTGCAAAATATATTTGTTGGTGCAATTCTATTTCAAGAAATGCTCGGTATAGATTTAAATAGTGGTAGATATACTCGGCTCGGCTCGGACTCATATTAAAAGATACGTTTATCTATGTCTCGTAAACGGTGCTTTGTAAAAGTAAAAAATTACCCGAACCTATTCTGTAGCCAAAAATATTTATGTAGTATTTAGTTTGCTAAAAATACTCTGTTGAAGCCAAATTTAATTTTGGGCAATTTTTTCTTAGTTCCTTTATTTTTAATCGCTTACCTAGCATAGGGGTTTTTTTTACCTTATTATTTTACGTGCTTTTAAAGATCGGAACAAACTTTGTAACTATTGACATTGTCGACGGCTTGCATAAGAGTGTTGCTTATAATTTTTTCACATTTAAATACTTAGATAATTTCAATATTTTTCCAATACAATACTTTTTGATTCCTCGTACAAAATTGAACTCGATTTCTGTTCATTGAAAAAAATTGTGCACAATTCTTCTCCATTACGAAGCGAGGTCATCATCTTCAGTTACAGCTCGTGGGATTGAAAATAAGTTGATGATTGGTTAACGAAAACGCGTCCCATGCGACAAAATTACACACAAATACTCGATTTGGCTTCCACTAGCGTCAGACAAAAAGTGGGCGGGTTTTGATGAAAGGGCGTGATACTTCCAATGCAAACAAATACTCAATAAATCTCAACAAAATATTGGGAATGGCTAGGACACCTATATTTCTAACAAATTCAATGGTTCAAACAAGCAAAATGTTGTACAAAGAAAGTTTTTTAAGATACTGGGAATGCCTCAACCCTACGAAAAAGTGGGGAGCTTTTAGCAAGGGCACCACCCTAAAGAAAAAGCTTAAAATAGCTTTTAAGTAAATGTTATCTTATTCATTAAGGGAACGTTTGGTGAGCTCAGCCATTCCTAGGAGTGGGTTTAATCCTTTTACTAAAAATTTAAGACTTTTACGCACAGTTTTATTGTTAATGCTGTGCAGAGTATTTAATTTTTGACGAGGCTAAAGATAAACACTCTGTTTTGTTTGTTTATTTTGTCTGAACTACTTGAAATGTTTTTAATGATTTATTTATTTACCTTTTACGATATTTTTATTTTTTCAGACAAATCACGTCAACTCGATATTGATCACAGAAATTTAATTTCGCTTACTGGTTCTCCAAGCAATAATGATAGTGAAGCTGATAAAAAATCGTGGCTTTCAACAAAAGATAAAGTATGTAATAATGTATTGTTTAAGAATAAATTCATGAATGCAATGAGTATTTAAGACCCTTATCGCTTAACAATATCTACTACTAAAAATTTTCCAATTCTTTGAACATTTTTGACTTCAGTATTTTTATCATTGAGGGGCTTGAATAAAACTTATATAAAAAAATTATTAATGATGCTGAGTTGTAGGCTAGGTGGATTTACATATACGTCTTTTAGATTTGCGTGGCTACATACGATTGGATTCTTTCCCTGAAAATTACACGTGTAGAATTTTTAATTTGAAATAAATAGAAAAAAAAGTATCTGACATTTTTTATCATAAATATAATTATTTCCCACTAAATGTTTCAATTTTTGCCCGAATCAATAAAAATCTGTATTTATACAGAAAAAAAAGTGATTCGATTTGTGTCGTTTCGGTTTACGTCGCATTTCCCCGGCCCCTATTGACGACGCAAATCGGGGCTTCGGTGTACCATATAACAAAAATATTTATTTGGAAAATATTTAGACACTATTATAAAAATCATATTCAAAAATTGATTTGGTTTCAATCTTTGAAACAAACTCCATCATTTGGCGCAACGTTAAAGGGGTGTAGGCGTGTAATACCGATATGTATATGTTTATGTAAATACTTAAAAGGAATAAGTTTAAAAAAAAGTTTAATTGAAACTTTAAATGCATTATGTATATGAATTTCGATTGAAGTTGAAAATTTGAAAACTTTATGAATGCATTCATGAATTCGAAAATTTTTATAATATAGTTTTATAAATTATATTACAAAATTGTAGGACTTTCGTTCAAACAAATTATTTACCTCTGGTGATGTTGATTATCGTTCCGGTATTGGAGTAGTACAAGCGATACAAACAATTGATACCATACCAATGCCAGCTAGTAGTATGAAACCGCCACCAATGCCGCCAACATTTTTGGGATTTGATGTAAGTACACAAAAAATAAAGCGCTTTTTATTACTCGTATATATTGACAGATTAATAAAATATATTACATATTTCCCATTAAATAGTCTCCAAATAAAATATTAACACAGAAGTCCTCATCACCGCACAAGAGTAATGCAAGTAAGTATATCTTGTTTTAAATCGCCTTTTGATTTAAATTTATTGTTCATATTTGTTAAAGGTTCATCATCTGAATCACAAAGAGAAGATGCTGGTGGAGGCTATGATCCTGCTGATATGGTTGTTGATATGGATATGTCTGATGAAGATCTTGATGACATTTTCAGAGGTTTGATAACATTAACATTTTTGGTTGGTTCAGTTTGAATTTTTGTTGTAAAACTGTGGGATTCTCAACGATCGATGAAGATTTAATATTTTGGTTTTTAACTAAAAATCCGAATGTGCAGAAGCGAATTTTTATAATATGGCTTAAAAGTAAATGTTTTTTATTAGATATGCAATTTATTTAGAATATGCAATTATGACCGTCGGCTACGACGACAACAGTGGAAACTACATACATTTTTATTCGATGAGATATTGCATAATATTTTATATATCCTCATTTTTAACTAACGCAATTGCTTTCAACCGAAAGTCATTTTCTCAAATGTGGTATTTTTACTTTGATAAACCTTGGACTAAGGCTATGCTCAACTATTTTCTATCGGCCAATTTTGTGAAAATTTGCTTGCACTTGATAAAAGTAATAGTGAAAATTGCGCGGTAAATCTGAAACAGCAATGAGAGTGGATGTCAAAATAGCGTTGATATGTTTTGAAAAAACGATGCCCTGGCTGTGTGCGCAGTAGCTACATCATGTTGGAACCGTACCACCTGTTTATTTTTGACTGGTAGGCGTAAAAAAATTTTAGAGATTGTTCGTTGGTTTTTTATGGCTGAACGAGCTCATTTTCAAATGAAAAGGTTACGAAAATTTTTTCAGCTATAACACCGCAACATATAGTAGGTTTTTGGAGACACAATTGATGCTGCCGTAATTTCCTGGCAGTCTTAAAACCTATAACTAGCAGTCTTACCGATACTACTACGTATTAGATACACTCATATTAAAATGTTGCTGACAATTTAGCTGAGTTTGAATAATTAATTTTTCACTGAAATGGAAAAACTCAATGAGTTTTACTCATTGAATTTGAATTTAATACTGTTTCAAATCCTACAGTTTCATTGGCAACCCTGTATATCATGCCAAACCATTTTGATTGAATGTGATGTCGAGTATTACGTTGCATTTATATGAAAATAGGTTCATTTGCAGGTGTCTAACAAAGTAATGTGACAACCAAGAATATAACTGTCGCAGCTGCTCAAAACTAAAAACTACTTATCTTAGGCACGGCGGTTGTCTGCAAGAAAATCTTTGTATTAATTATGTTTTAGATTTACTTATATTCCGTAAACTTACAATATAGCCCAACTAACATAGACACTTTTGTAAATGGAGAGGGGTTCAATGAGACGGCTGTGTGTCAAAAACTGTGTGTTTATCTTTTATTTTAGTTACGAATGTTGGCATCTCATCTAAAAATGTATGTCATACTCGTAAATAATATGAAGTAGAATTAAGTTCAGTTTACCTATTGCAATACAATTCAACTTAATGAGAGTTGACTATAACCCCAAATGATTCACCTTATGATAAAAACCCTTTATCTACGAGCAACATAAAGAAATATATACGGGTTCAAGGCCAAATCAAAAGCTCAAGTTTCTTTTACTTCATGTTAGCTATGTAGTAAGCTTCTAAATTATAATAATAAACTGGACCAGTTTTGCCAGTTTATCTACTTGGCAGCTCCTATGGAGCTATGTATTTATTTTTTGAAATTTATCTACCAACATTTTTTTAACTCTTTTTTTTAAAAAAGATTTTAAATGTATTTTTATTTCAAAAATAAAAATAAAAAAAAAACAAAAAAATTTAAATTCGGAAATATTGAAAAAAATAATCATTTTTTCAATACATTTTTCAAAACATTTAGCACGCTTATTCTGAATATTAAAAATGAAATAATTAAGAAACCTAAAGTAGAAGAAACGGAATGAGTTGCATTTGAGTTGCAAACATCATTATTGTTGTTTTTAAAAAAAATTGTTTATATTTGTTCTAAATCAAGCACATGATCATCTACAAACCTTGATATTTAAAAAAAAAAAAAAAAATAAAATTCTGTGAAATAATTTTTATAAGCATAGGGTATCAGTTTTAAGGTGCCTTGAAAAATCATAAAACTAGTGAACTTCTCGTAAATATATAACTGTTGAAGGAAAAGGTTGAACTCTTTTATAAACTTTTATATTGGAAACTTTAATCGTTTAGTGGTATCATAGAGCGTGGTGCAATTGAACCAACATAGTGCACAAAAGTTTTTCTTCAGATAAAAAATTTGTTGTTGTTAATGGGGTCCCTAGTACATACTCGACACTTGTTGAGAGGTACCTTTAAATTTATAATTATAAAATGTGAACAGACAGCAGTGCTATTCCCCAAATAAATTATTTATAAGTGTTAATTTTTTGTTTTGAACTTTTTTTTTTAATATAAAAAATATATTTATACAAAATAAATATTTCCTCAACCAATATATTTCTTTACCAGAGGTTAACGAAGAAAATGAAGAACATCTAGAACTGTCACAAACATCATCGACAGCGGATATATCAGCTGCCGCTCATCAATCCGTTGAAAATGCAGGAGAAAATCTCGCAGTTTTGCATTCAAATAATACACGTCCACCGCTACTGGAAACCCCGCCCGAATATGCGCCGCAAAATAATATGTGGGATCAGACACCACCATTTCGTGGTGGAATGGGCATAGACAATATGCAAGAACATCAGTTAGAGGAAGAGCCGTGGAATGAAATGGCAATGCCTTATGGAAATAATGTTGGCGGTTCGATGTACCCACCACCTCCAAGACCGCCGTTTCATATGCCACAACATATGCAACAGCAGCATGATTATCCGCATCCGCAGCCACATTTTATGGGTGGTGATCGTGGTAGCTTTGCAGGTCCACCAGGTCGTGGACGTGGACGCGGTTGGGGACACTCCCCACAGAATCCATTTCGCAATTCTCAAAGACCGCCACGAGGTGGTGGTGTACTTGGCAGTCCGTATTTCAATCGCGGTGGTCGTGGTGGCGGCGGTATACGCGGGGCTTTTCGTGGAAAATTCCGTGGAAATAACGCGTGGATTTAAGAAACATGCGAGTAGTTCCTTTTTATTTTGTAAATTTAATGTTTGAATTTTAAAAGAAAAAAATAATACATGTAAATATGTTTTCAGCTAAGGTTGAACTCCACAACTCTGAATTTTATTGTGTTCATAGAAATTTGCCATAACAAAAATAATTTTTAAATTTTTGCTGGGTAACCAATCCTACGTTTCAAAAAATGTGCTATTTTTATACAAACTTCTTTTGAATACATCGACTTTGCGCTTTAAATTTCTTAGCAGTTGTGGAATTCGGTAACTTTAATAGCTACACAAAATCTAGTAATAAGAAATAATGAATCAATTTTAAATTACTTATATATGAATAGTAAATATTAAAACATTAAATTATGACCACTAATACAACATACATAACAAAACAACATAAATATTTAGATTTTCGTGCACTTTGCTAAATTTCGATTGACTGTTCGTCTTTTACCTTATGATTATTCAAAATAAAATAGTTATCTTTGTATGTTCTAGTTTAATCTTAAGTTCTTTTGCTTTATATCTCACAACATTATTCAACATTAAAAAGTTATCTGCATTGAATTTAATTATACCATAATTATAACAATTGAAATTGTTTTTATGTAATACTATTAAATATACCTTTACATTTACAACCGACATGCGATAAATCTTTAAAATTTCAAATAAACTTAAATGTGCGTTGTAGTGTAAAATGATGAACTTTTAACTGATATTAAAATAAAATATAATTAGTGTTGTGTGAATTTTGCTAATCTTTTCACCGAAGATCTTCACAAGGCAGCATCATGCTTAAAACAATTTAAGAAACTACATTCTACCACTGCGTCAGAAAATAGTTTTCCACTTTAATCTTATCAGCAAATTACTATTTAGCAAAAATCTACACTACTATTACTTTTAACTATCGAATGTGTCATTTTCATACTAAGTTTCCTGTAATTCAAAATAGTAAATTGAGTTTTTTAAAGTATTTTAAATAAGTATTTTATTTTTTCTGTTAAAAAAATACAACAAAAAAATGCTACCAAATTTGTATATACCGTTGTATGGCTTACTCTAAATCTTTCAACTTTATTCGTCTATTATCTAGATTGCTTTTCTAGATAATTAGCTGATAAAATTTAAAATGGAAAACTTAGTTTAGTGGACATATGCACATTCTAGGCAAAATGTTGCTTTCTCTAAACTTTTATGAAACAAAATCACCAAATCATATACATAAAACTATATTTTAATAAAAATAAGAAGCTCCCTAAAAACGGAATAGAAATATCGCCCAAAATAGGAAAACTCGCCAATAGCAGACAAAAATACAGAGAACCATTCTGCGTAAAAACTTTCTGAAATATTAAATTAAATTAGAAATATTGCCCGAAATAAGAAAAGTGACCAAAAGCAGCCAAAAATACAAAGTACCAGTTTGCATAAAAAATTTCTTAAAGTTACTTCCAAACAATCTCCACAAAAGGAAAACACATATTCTATAACATTTACTCTCAATTTTTGTTAATTAATTCGAGCTATTACTTTTACGGAGGCTTATTATTTTTTGGTATTTGTTTCGGTTGGGGACATGGGAGTATGCCTAATTTGCTCATTTTCGCCAGACTGATTGATTACTTTTAATCTTCCATATTTGTTGATGATTAAAGATCCCAGTGGTTATTGTATCCACCCTATACGCTGTTTATTCGCAGATCGATATCCATGGCAGCCGAGTGAATAATATTTTCTTGACGCCTCTTACCCTCTTCCACAAGTCGCTGGTAATGCTTCCAGATTATAATTTCGCATGATAAGCGTTCACAATTATCGTTGTTTAAATTGGGAATTCAACTGTAGGTTCCCGCTATTATCGGGGCAATGTCCTCTGAACTGTTGTACCTAAATGCTAGTTTGTTTTTTATGTACATATATAACTTAGATTGGAGTGAATAGTTATATTATAACTGCTGCTACAATTGAGTAAACATTGATGAAATATGTGTAATCAGAGCCAACTTTGTATGGGCTGACCGATTTTGTTCATATTCAAAACCATGTTGCTTAGCCAAGAAATAATTAGTATGTTTCATTAATTTATATCCTTCAACTATTGCGTACAGTGTTATCCTTGCCTTAAAGTACTGAGCAAAAAAGAATCCTTTGCATATAGAGAATCCCATAGAGAAGAGTGTAGTCGAGTCATTAGTAAAAGAAACAAGAAATATCCTGATTATTAAAGTTTGAACCCCTAATGCCGCGCCATGTAACTTCTTTAGTTTTTTGTTATTGTTGTTAAAATCGTACAGTATCTGATAAGAGGCACGTAAAAGGATGATGGAAACGGCATGGGAAAGATGGAAAATGAGTGTCAAAGTCAGATCTCGCTTTTTTTTTGCTGGTTTTTTTGATCTGCGAGGTAGGTACACGTATACTTTTTCATGTAAATTATAGTTTTTTCAGTATTTGAGATGGTAAATAAACATTTTTTTGTTCTTGACAAATATTGTTGAAGTGCACTCAACGAGAACGTTGACCCGGCACGACGCATTTGATTTGTATGATATTTTGTTTATTGGTTGCCCTGGATTAAAGAACAACAATTTGGGAAATTTTTTTGGGATATCAAAAGTCCCGTCATCGTTGTTTTGATAAATTCCAGTGAAAATTGTATGTAGAAAACTATAGGTACAAAATGAGCCCGGTACGACAAGATTTTTCTTGCTGGATGTGTTTTTAATTAAATTAATTATAATTTTAAAAAAATAGTGTTTTGCCTCTGTAGTGTTTCATTCTCTGTCAGAAAAACCAGCTATGACAATCTAAACTCTGCCGAAAATGGCTGTCATACCTATTTGAAAGAGCATTAGAGTACCTTAGGAACCCTTCTTCTATTTTTTCTCAAATTAACAAATTAAAATTTGTTACATTACGAGGCTTTTAATACTGGCAACAAATATAAAATCAGAAGTCGGGGTATGAATCTAGCTTCGGAGATATATACATCGGAAGTCCGAGATATAGCTGTTAATAAAATATTATTAGTTGGGAATCCTTGGATCGATTTGTAAAATATAGCTGTCACATTTCAAAAATATATACCACGGGTTAATGTAGTTAACTAAAAATAAAAATCAATAACTCTTCCACTTTGTTAACATCTATGTCAAATGCTTTAAAAAACTATAATTTACATGAAAAGATAATGGTGTACTTACTACATCGTTTTCCTCTATGGAGTACAGCACTTCAATTTTCATCATCCTTATGCAAGCATCCTATCAGACACTTAGATTTTCAAAAAAAAAAAAAAAAGTACAATGCGACTAGAATCCTAGTGCAGAATGTTTTCCTCTTGTAAAAGTTATATTTTCACGGTAACGTACCTGATAGCCAGACCCTAGCTCAAATTTAAAGTACCAAGAACAAAGTTTGAAAATGATAATTAAAAATGGAAGCGACCTAGCAAAGCATAAAGCGAGCCATTGTCTGAAATGGTTTTAGAACTTTTATTCAGGCCCATTTGAAGCCCATGCTTCGAGAATAAGTAAAAATTCAATTACAAATTCAAAATTCCAAGTATGAATCTGTTTCTAGAATTTTAGGGTAGGGTGCATCTACACCATTATTCTTTATTGCATAAAAAGCCCTCTACAAAAATTTCGTCAAAGGGCCTAAAAACTTACGGTACGGCCCAACCTGTACTACATTAAAAACATAAGTAGGCTTGACAATCTGACCTTCCCTCTCGTCATGTAATTTTAGCGTACAGTCCAAAATACATTAGACATACATTTTAAGAAAAGTTAGTATTTCCTAGTCCAAACTAGTTGCAATTAATTTTTAATCCAAAAAAATCTGGCTAGGGAAGCGAGTGTTGGACATTCTTCAGGATGTAAACCTTGAGCTGTAGTCGAAGACCACTCACCCTAACTTTTATATAGAATTAATGTGGCTAGCAAAGACGAAGTTGAGCATTGAAGGCCGACCATTTTCCAAGCATATAATGAAATTGGTTAGTCTTACCTTGCTTATCTTAGAACTTCTCAATAACAGTTGATGTGTGCTAGTGGCCTTCGGCCGCGGCTTAAGGCTTATATCCTAAAGTATGTCCAACACCGGCTTCGCTGGCCATAGTGCTTTCTAATTAAAAATTTACTGCATATTTTAAGGCTTAAGGATGACTGGTTTGGCTTAGCAAACACTAGTTTGGCTTAGGAAAAACTAGTTTTACCAAAAAACTAGCTTGGCCGGTAACATATACATATGTATGTATATTCCATTTCGACACATGAAATGTGTTAGGGTTAAAGTAAGCTTGCGAATACACTTTATCGACCACTCTTTCATCAAATTAACACAATTTATCCCCTGTGTAGAGTTTGAAACGACAAATTGGGTGCTATAATTATGCTGATGAATTAGCGAGCGCCTTCATTCACTTCAACATTTCAATGATTCACGTATTTCTTGTTCTAGCGATCGTTTCCACAATGATTTAGTACGATCTCGTTTTCTGCTACTCTCAGGTTATTTGCGGAAAGTGTTTCCAACTCACTCTCATTTTCGTGTTTTAATGTTGATGGAACTTAGATCTTATCGACATCTGATGAGCAATTCGACATTGGAGATCGTGTGCACGAAGAGTGCCGGGCATTACCAAGTTGAGTGTATGCACTTTTTGCTTTGTTGACTCTAGCATGCACATCTTTATTGGTCCTGCCATTAAGTGTTACAACGCTGTCCAAATTGGTGAAGTCTATCAAGAAGCAAGCAACTGCTGGTACATTTTGTTTTATTAATGTCAATTTTCGGGCCTGGCTGCTCTGAAATACATACATCTGACATCGGACAGATTTGCTTGCATATCCGAGTGCTTAGTGACGAGAAGGTAGATGTCATCTGCTTCAGCGAGGTCTTCCAAATGCTCGCTGAAGGTGCCGCGATTAGTATAGTTCTCGCGCCCTTGTAAGAATATTATCCAATATTATCAAAAATAATGTTGGTGCCAGCAGACACTGAACACGAACTCAAATAGATACGACAGTTTACCGTTATGTAGTACTCTACATTTACAGCCTTCTTATTGAGCTGTCTTGAGATTAATGATAATTGGGCACTGCACCTCGTTTGTAAAATACATCTATGGTGCAAAAGCGGTACTAATTTCTTTGATCAATGCATGATCTGTTCGGTCAAAAACCTCTGTTAATTCCAGATAAGTTAATAGTTTCTCGCTAAGCCTGGTAAAGAGGATTTTGGTCAGGCCCTTAAATACAATTGATAACATCTTGATATCCCTGTAGTTGTGGCATTGCGATAAGTTCCCTTTTTTGGAATTTCCACCAAGGTTGCTAGGAGACAGTCTTTAGATATTCTTCCAAAATTTGGATAGAGCAGCCTTGTATAAGTGCATCCATACAAGATTTCTATGTATCTAATGCGTACCAATACGATACGATACCGAAAAGTACTAGTACTTTTCGTTTAGCATTCTCCTTAGCTTATAAAACGTAAACGTAAAGTAAAAGTAAGGACGGATATAAACAGGAATAGTAAGAAAGCAGACGAGTAGAATAAATAGAAAATAAATAAATATGAATAGTAATAATAAGAAAACAAATAAATATGAGTAATACTAATAAGAAAAGTAATAAATATAAGTGATATGAGTACTGACTGAAGAACATACTCAAGTCAGTAGCGTACCTAGGCGGGTACGGTCGCCCCAGGTGCAATGATTGGGAGGCGACAAAATGATCGTGAAATATATCTAATATTGGTAGGGTCTTTGAAAGTCAAAAATGAGAACTTTTTTTTAGTGAATGAAAATAAATACATAGATGTAGTAAATTTGAATATGTAGGTATCTCGTTGCGCTAGAGTTTGCTCATATGGGAGGTGTCACGAATTCTTGTAGAAATTCTTCAAATTTTTGTCTAACATTAGACCGAACCATTTTTAGTATTTTTGTAAAATTTGGTTCCATTATCTTAAATTATTCTCTCGCTATAGCGTTTTGAAGATTTCGCTTACATGGGAAATGTCACATCCTCAAGTTGGAATTCGGAAATTTTTTGAGCAGTGCTTGTTCAAGCTATTGTATTTGTTAGAAATTTGGTTGCACTTCATCAAATACCTCTCACAATATAACGTTTGAAATTGAACTAAATTCTCCCATTTTCAATCCCAAGAAGTTTGCTCAAAGTTGTAGTCTGTCAGACAGACGAACATGGCTAAATCGACTCAGGTGGTGACACTGATCAAGAATGTAGTTTTCTATACCTGCCTCGCCCTCTACTATGCGCTGCAAACGGAATGACAAAGTGAATATACCGTCTGTGTAGTGTATAAAATACCATTTTGTAGGCCCCGGACTTTTCTGAATTTTTACACTCGATTTGACTCCAATATATCATAATTTTATGATCAACTAATTAACTGAGTGCTGACGAAAAACTTCGCCAGTATTTATTAGGGTACCCTAATGATTTTAACAGTTCAACAGTTTGGCTATTTGGCCTACAATGATATCCATCAGCAGGATTTATAGGTGACTACATTTGTGCCTGTGTTACTTATACAAAACAAGTTGCATTAATCTGATAAACTGATACATCTGTAAAAGCATTCATTGGATCTAATTGAAACTTCGACACAATATTATACGCTCTAAGAAAATTTTAATTTTCTAAGATGTGTCGGTAATTATCAAAAGTGCCAAGTTCCTCTCTTGATATGCAGGCAAAACGAAATATACTTAAATGTTTTGAATGAAATTTATTTTATTTTGCGAAAGACAGTGCGTATTTGGCGTTTATGATAGTCATCGACTCATATCAATATCTTTACTCTCGCTTACAATGTTTTAAGATATCCTCAGACTATGCTTGCATTAACACACACGTGCTATAGGCGTGTAATAGATCCGATCTACAAACGTGGTGATCTATCAGGTGTGCCTATCAGTTGAATATATCCGCTACACAGACATTGTTAGAGGAATGCGTCCTATAAGCAACAGTAGGTTCGTTTTTAACCTCTTTTTTGGATATACAGATAAGGCGTTCTACTATTTACCATGACATTTCATATTTTCCGAACGATTGAATCCTCATATATCTTAATATGGAGAATCAGCTAACGAAATGTGGGACATTTTCTATCTCTTTGGAATATACTCAAAACAGTTTTTTATCTCGGTAGTCTCAAATCTGTTCCCGTTTAGGCTTATAAAATTTGATTGATCACAAATATTTAAATATATTTGCCCTTTACTAAAGTCTAATTCTCTCCGAATATCAGAATTTCTGAACATTGATTTCAAGAGCTCAAAATTTAATTAACATATTCTGTGTGTCTGATAAAAAAGATTCTCTATCTCTGCTTAACTCATCTCAATCTAATTCTATACTCGAACATATGTAGTTCTCGGAGCGCCTTAATCCAGAATATATTTCGTTGTAGAAGAAATTTAAATAATTACTTAGATAGACGGTTCACACAGTGTTTCAAGGTTTTTGTTGATTTAAAAGGTGCCACTTTCATTTGTCCAAACTAGCCGACTCTTGGTTTGGTGTTTTCTTGGTCCACCAAAAGTTCCCATATTAAATTTGACTATATTTACCTTAGTAGCGCTATCATAATAGTGTTTTCAAGCTTTTGTTAGTATTAGAGGTGCCACGCCTTCTTGTTAAATCACTTTTTGTGTAAGATTTTATAGCATTATCTTAAGTAACTCTCTTAGTAAAGCGTTTTGAAATTTTTTTTTCTATATATGTTAATTTTAGTGGAGAGGTCACGCCCTCATGTACGAATTTTCACAATTCGATTAAATGATTTGTAGTGCTTTTGTGAAGTTTTAACAATTTTAACTGCTCCTACATTAAAGTTATGGTTACCACAAATCATGCACGCTTTCTAAAGCTATCAAAATTTTGAAACTTCGATCACTCGTTCCTGAAATATTCTTTTATAAATAGGAAATATGTGCCATTTGCCCATTTTCAATCCCACGAGATATAATTGGCCTGTATACCAAATATCATCAATTTGTCTTTCTTGTATCGTAATTACATCGAGAGGTGATCTAGAATATATATTAAAGTGGTCTAAAATCGTTGGTAAAATATAAAATGTAATTTTTTTGGTGCGCGCGTTGTAGCTGTTTTATCACACAAAAGCCATTACATGAGATTAGGTTTTCGTCCCAAAGTATCATTAACGTTTGACAGCCTACAACTCCATAAAAAAGGCAGTATAAGCATATGACCACAAAGACTTTTAATCAATGTGAACAAATTATGCTGAAAGCCTATCCACACAATTGCTGCGAGATTCTTTCATTTAGATTACAGAAGGTTCGAACATTTACTAGTCCTGGACGAAAATAAATTTTTTATGGCTTGAGGCATTAAATGTCTTAATTCTGACATGAGAGTTTTAGTCTTGAGGACTGCATTTTACTGGCATACTCAATTCATGGTACTTTTTCGTTTTTGAAAACCATTATTTCCGAAATGGAACTTATGGAAATCGGTTCTCATTTATTGTAGCTATGTAAATGGGATCAAATTCAATGAAACTCATGTAAATTGGCACTTTATTCAATTTTCGATCCTCTGGCTATTTTTTTTTTTATAATTTTCTTGATAATTTTTTGATATTTTTTTAATGCTTAGACCATTCCTTTTTTTAAATTCATTGTCCATGTGACAATTTTTTATTAATTAAAATGAAATATATTTTGTGTTATTCATTGGCAGTTTTTAATTTATTTGTGAGCGAGTTTTTATTTTCGTTTTTAGGAATCTGTATTTCTTATTTTCATGCAATTTTTTAAAACCTAAAAATATTAAAACAAAAAGACTTGGTAAAAGGATCATAAAAGTATAAATCTTCAACTTGAAACGATACTGTCACATCGATATAAAATTTCACAAATGGTAGCAGAACTGAGGCTGTTAAATAAAAATATCATTCTTAGTTTTTAAATTTTAAAAAAATACCTATACACAATACGAGTATAAGTTTAGTTAGTAAAGAACCTTTGCCACTTGAAAAGTGCTACATTGAAGAATTCATAGAATGCTGCCACAAACCGCCTCATAGTATGGAATTTTATTTTACATTTTGGTCGAAATTCAATTTTGAAGATCAAATTACCAATTTTTTGTTAAGTACAGAACTAAGTTACCAGACTCTGACTCAATGACCAGAAATCCTTAGTTTGGTTCAACTAAAGTAAAATATTTTTCAAGAACAAAAAAATTTTATATTGTTCTTATGAACTTAAGACTATTGTATCACGTCAGAGGGTCGATTCTGGTTCAATGAAATAGAACTACATGGTATAAGCTGTGATTAACGAATCCATCTAAAAATGGATATTTAACATTGAATAACTCAAAGCTGGTTAAACTGATCTGTTTGAAATAATTCATCAACGTTATCTCTTATTTTAAGTTTGATCTGCAGCGAATGCATTTGTTCGATGTACTTTTCTATTGATTCTTCTGCTTCCAAAAACTAAGAACACATCTGCTTTCAAATCGACTTCCCTTTCCATTTTTGCTGTTTTTTTCCATCAATTAGTGCAATAAAAGCAATTTCGAAAAGTGTGTACAAAATACTCCTTTGAAAGGGTCGGGAACTTCCCCTGTCACTTCCAAATTGTATTTTCAGCCTTTTCCATCGATTGGTGGCATAAATGTTTTTTCAAAAAATCGGTCCGAAATGTCTCTTTAGGGGGTCGGGGGACCTCACCTATCATTTCCAAAATCCATTTTTGGTCTTTTCTCATCGATTTGTGCAGTAAATTTTTTTCGAAAAATGGATACAAAACATCTCCTTAGAGGGTTGGGAACCTCCTCTGTCATTTTCAAAATCCATTTTTGGTCTTTTCCCATCGATTCGTGCAATAAATTTTTTTTCGAAAAATCCATTCTCGGTCTTTTCCCATCGATTCGTGAAATAAATTTTTTCGAAAAATGAATCCAAAACATCTCTTCAAGGAGTCGGGGACCTCCCCTGTCACTTTCAAAATCCATTTTCGTTCTATTCTAAACAGGTTGGATAGCCCTAGTACATGCAATTTTTAAACGAAAGCCAAGCGCTGGATTAAACTTAGACTTTTAAATTTTATTCTGTTTGCTTATAACCAAACAAAAATATCTTTCAGGTATATTTTACTTATATAAATTTGTGCAAATTTTAAACAAAATGGAAAATTTTTGAAGCGCGGGCTTCCCCGATTTAACTTAAATTTTATATTGGTTAAACTGAAATATTTTGAACACCGAGTCGATCAACTAATGGACACACTTTGAGCCATTTTGCTCGTGAAATATTTAAGTTACGCCAGCATTGATTTCGATCAGTAACCGGCTGGGATGAAGAGAATTTCAAAGAGCCACGCGACATGGGTAATATTCATTCCGTAAACGATGATGAGGCTACTGGTCGCGGTAGGATGTCAATTGGAGCGGCTGAATTGTTAACGTTGAAAGCGATTCTCTAATGTGTTTGTGTGAACATTTCATTATTGAAATAGAATAGTTTTGACCTCGCCAAAAATTCAATGTCCTAAATTTTTTTATTGAAAGGGATGTCTTCCACCTCACTACGTGCTGAATAGTTTGACAAAACGTACACTCGTTGAATTTGGAAATTTTTACTTAAATTGCTTTCTGTGCTGCGTTTTGAAGCTTATGCTTCTATGGGAAGTGCCACGCCCTCTTGCCGAATCTTACTAGATCGATCCATTTCTGACAGTTGTGTGAAATTTCGTTCTATTGCCTTAAATAATTTTTCACGCCCTCTGGTCGAAATTCTTCAACTTTTTGTCCAGAGCTTGCTTAACTTTTCCCTAGCATTTTTGAGAAATTGAAATGAAACGAAAATGTAGTAAAATTTTGATAAGGCAGTGATTACATAGTGAAAACAGCTGTTTGCAAATATTTCAATTACATTTTTCAGTAAATATTGCAAGTACGAAATATAGTAAACTAACTGTTTTTCTATGAGTGAAGGTCGTAAGACTAAATTTTTTTTAAAATAGCTAAGTTGAACATATTGGAGGATGTAAATCCGAGAGCCTAGTGTTGACTTAAAATTGGAAACTTCGATTAAGAAGACTTGACTTTCGATTTTATCTCAATTTTCTATATGCCATATTGTGGACAAAGCCAACGGTTGACCACCGTTCCTATATTGGCTCGAAAAATAGGTTGATGCTCGACTACCGTGATAGGGGTGAATGACATAACTTTAACGCTAACTCCCATGGCACACTTCGTCACAAATGATCACCCTAGCGATACGTAATATGTGAATGACCCCTAGAACGACCCGCGATAATATTGTTAGTTTTTGTATGTCTCTTTTCACCTTATTTGTGACATTCTGTTCTCTCCCGTAGCTGAAATGTTTCTCGGTGGCTTTGCTCATGAAATAAGTTACGCTCTCAGCTGGCTGGACATACGGAAAGTACATTTGGAGGTCTTAAAAACCTATTGTGATGCTCCAAAGTGTGGTAAGCCCGCGGTTTCTCACGACCCTTCCTGAGTTGATCCAAGCCACCCAGAGCTTCAGATAGTACACTCGGAAAAGTTTGAAAAAGTTATAATATTTCAAAAGACTGAGCTGTAATTACCGCTGGCGTCTATGGATATTGGCAGCTCTAAAGAAGGGAATAATATTCTTACATCAAATTAAAAGTCGGTTTTGCTTTTTCTCTCATCATTTTAAAAGTTGGGCTTCTTTTTTTTCTCATCAAATTTGTATTGGAAGACCTATCTTTGCATAGGTTCATTAAAGTACTGATTTTTTTTTTATCACATCATCGGTGGGGACATAATATATCTTGCCCACGATCTCTAGGTTTCTAATTGGGCCCTACTAAGACAATATCAAATAAAGCTCAGACGTTACTCGCTAGCTAAGCACAAGTGAAACAATTTGGCGTTTAAAATTTTTAATAAGAAAATGTGGTTTTTGCCATCTCAAGCTCTCAGTCCACTAAAGGACTCTTTCTTTCTTTTTCAACTTCTGGCAATCGGTATCTACTAATTACTTTTATAAATTCACTATAACCTCACTAAATACGATATGTTTATGGAACTTAAAAAAATTGCTTAAGATTTATTAGAGATATAAAGTCAATTAGGCCAAAATACTGTGGGAAACTAAAAATAATTAGGTACGCATGACAAAATTGACCTGTTTCTAAACACTTGAAACCTGTGGGTTGGCAAGTTACATTCACACAACACTAATTTTATTTTAATTAAGCCTAACTAGCGAAAGCATAGTTTTGTTTTTTTGGATCAGTAAAATTTCGATAATTAATTCGTGATCTTCTATGAGAACATTTTTCTTATTTATTTATTATTTTTTGTAATATTGAAAATCTCCGAGATAGTCGTGCTTGAAAAAAAATATATAGTATTTATGTACTTACGTATGTATAGTAAAAAGCCTAGTTTTCTTCAGATTTTTACAGACGCACCAAAATCTCAAATTTGCCCACATTTGAGTACCATTTCAGTCTAAGTTTCTACTTGAAATCTTTCACACAGCGTGGGATGAATGCAAAAATCGCAATTTTTGAGAGAAATTTGAAAAATTTTTCGAAAAAATGTTGAAAAATAAATGCAATAATCAAAAAGTAGTAGTAAAAATTAAATTTTTTTTTAAATCGACCGTGCTTGCCTTAAAAATATATTTTTCATTGAAGGATATTTTTTAAATCCAGATTGATATTAGTCCAAGTGTTGGCTGAAGAAGGTAGCGTGTATAAAGTATGATATTTTCAGGACAGATAATACTATAATATAGTCGATCTATGATTCCAAAGCAAAACAATATAAGTTATGTGTGTATTCATATGACACTTTGTTTCGCATTGTCATCAAATATCGAGCTTAGCTGCTATTCCTTGTGGCCAAACCTGTCCATACGAGTATGCAAGATTTTCAAGGGCAAAATTAATTTATTCTTAGTTTATCTTTCATCCATTCTCGAATAAATTAATTTTTGAAAATTGTTCATCTTAGTAAATGAGCAATCAATGGTAGTTGGCAGCCATGGGCAGCTGACTTTGTAGTCCGGGAGGCGGCGTTGCATTTCTCAAGGTCATTACATCCAGCTTAATTTTTATTTTGCAATAATAGTTCAAGTAAGGCTGCTAATGAAAAATAAAAACCAGTGTTGTAGAGCAGATGAAAAATCATCGATTTCATGTTCGAAAATCTCCTTACGATAAGATTTGACCTGCCTTTCAGCGTAGTAATGTTTCTAAAAAATACTATAATTTTGAGCAAAAGTAGTTATTTTAGGTGAAAAATATGGTTTTCAGATCTGAACGAGTCAATAAAAACCTTATTTTTTCGAAAATAGAGATGACCATTAAAAATTTTAAAATTATGAAGAATGGGCCAAATCTTATCATACGGAAATTTTTCGGGCATGAAATCGATGTGTTTTCATCTTCTCTACAATATTGGCCCTAACATAATTTTCTACTTGTGGCTTACTTTTCGAGTTATTGAGCGAAATTTTTTTCGTCAGCCTCTAACTACCACGATTCTATCGACTGACTTTGATTTACATTATCATTACTTTAATTATCAATTGTAAAAAAATTAAACGGGTGAAAATGACCCTGCAAAATAGACTATTAGATTTTCGCAAAAACTTAAAGCACCATTCAATTAAGAGGTCGATTTTATAAAAAAAAATAAGTACTCGTCAATAATTTTTATTTAATGAAAATCAATGTAAAAAGTATTGTTCGGAAATCTTTAAAAAACTCTGAAAAAAATGTAATTTTTGCATAGAGCCCACGCTTTATGACAGATATCAAACTGAAGCTTGAAATGGCTCTAGATGGATTATGGTACATCTTGAAAAATCAAAATAAATTTATCAAGAACACACTTTCAGAAAATCGTTTAATTCATTTACGTTAATGGTATTTTTACGGGATGTCCCAAAAACTAGTGTCAAGCGGAAGCAGAAGACCTCAAAGCCTTTCCGTATCACCCCCATGTTATTCAGTAGTTTACGATAGTTTAAAGAATATACAGGCAACGTCTGCATTATCATGGGTATCATTTGAAAGATAATTTCGGCCATTAAGAATTATTTTGTTATAAGGCAGTAAAATTTCTCCAAGAATGAAACCGTGTTAAATTGGTTGACTCATAGCCAGGTATTAAAAATACCAAGAGGTTATCCTCGTATCTGGTTAAACTTTTCTGGGGGGGTGGGCGTCTTCAACATATTTAGCGACACTTAAGTTTTTGTTGATTTCTTCAAAAAATTTGCATTTGAACACAAATATATTGTAATGTAAGAAAATGCACCGATTATATATCTGAAAGTGCCCTGTACTTAAGTCAAAAACTACAAAGGCGTCTCGAAATTTTTACCAACTAATTTTACAGCTTATTAAATTATATATAGTGATTATAATTCCGAAGTTATCGAAATGCGCTGAACAAAATGGGTGTAATGCGAATATGTATTGAAGATGCCTGCCTGCTGTTTTCGAATGACACTACTTTAAACGACTCCCTGTATATACCATTGCACCATTAATGTATCATATACCATTAATCTTCATATTTTACTTTCAGATCTTTTCTGAGATAGTTATCATGTTTTAAAATAAAGACTGAAATTTTATATACAATACCTTAGTATGATTTTGTACATTTTTTTTTTTTCGTGGTGGAGGTGTTGGGAAATGTACGGCACAGACCATGCAGTACACTAACCTGAAGCTACCGTCGTAAACTTCAGAGTGTGTCAATTCACTAAAACCCAAACCTCTTTCTCAGGCCTCCATGATTTTATACATTGAAGGTTATATTTTCATATAATTAGAAAGGTCGAAATGTTAAATTTAATAGTATAGTATGTCTATGAAACAATTTCATGTTAAATTAAATTATTAAGAACAATCGAATCGCATTTTGTTTTCTTATGTATGTTGGATGATCAAAATATAAATTCTATGAATTTACGCATGCTGTACATATAAGTTAAGATATTATTATATTTCTTAATATTTTAAGTTGTAGTTTCTAACTATACATAAGTACGTTTAAGTTGTTGTCACTTGTTAATATTTAAAAAATAAGAAAAAAAAAAAAATTTAAGGCAACTTAGAAATAATGTATCTCATAAACTTGCATTTATTGAATAAATAATTTGATATTTAATTTTAAATTCTTTTTCGATCGAACCGTTCTAGAGTAAAAACAGGGATGCAACCAATACCGATATATCGGTATATTCCGATACATCGATATCGGCGATATTTATTTGCCGATACTCCGATATATACAAAAAAATTATTACCCCTAAGAGTCAAAATCAATTAAAAACATTCATCAACACTAATATTTTCACAATAGATGGTACCTGGTACCTCAAGTGGATAAAGGAACTGTTAAGAATAAAGGCCTTCAAGCCAAGCCATTATCATGGTAGCAGCGATTCTAAGTGACATTTCCTCTATTTTATTTTAAACTCTGTCTTAGCTGTCAAATTCAGAAAAGAAATTCGGTGCCAAATTACATACTCACAACGAAAAACGCGCGTCGTTGGAATTTTAGACTCTTGAAAAAAGATTTAATTTGGAAAGTGCAGAATCTTATTATTTAGCAACGGTGCTTGGTCCTCGTGGTTTACTATTTCTACGGCAAAAAAGCGGCTTTCAAATTTTATTAATTTACCACTATATTCCGAAACCTCTTCAGAAACAGTTACGTTCCAGCCTAGTACGAGTTCTGAGCCAATTACAAGACGGGGGATATGTAGTGTTTGTGAAAATATTATTAAGGAACCTGAAGAAGAAAAACCATTGTCCTCATTGTGCTCCGATACTTTCAAAGAAGAAATCGAAAGATATTTTCGATATACCAATATTGCAACAGATACAGATCCTCTCAGTTTTTTGCGTAATGAGGCTCTGTACCCAAATTTAAAAAAATTGACACCAATGTATTTCAGTTTTTAAATGAGTTCTATCGTATCCGAGCGACTGTTTTCAACGGCAGGTCTAATCCAAACAGAGTTGCGAAATCGCAATTTCCCGCATAACTTGATGATGTTGTGCTTCCTAAATAAAAACCTAGTTAGTGTTAATTTTAATTATTATCTTTTATACTTAAAAAATATATAAAATTAAAAAATAAATAAATAATTGAATTCTTCTGTTACTTAGTTGATTTATTTATAATGATATTACATCTTTGCGTCATAGTTAATCCTTCTTTTTAATGCAACGTCAGTGTCTGTGACAACTTTCTTATAAATATCGGTATCGGTTTAGGAGATAAATTTTTATGAATATCGGTATCGTATCGGTCAAAACGCGTATCGTTGCATCTCTGAGTAAAAGTGAGAGAGGTTGCTATTATATTACTCTAACACAACACATGCAAAGATTTGAGAATGTGAAGTTAACCTGAGAGAAAAAAACCTTATTTGTGTGGCAAATTTACATGTAAAGCAGCCACTACACCCCATATTTTTTGCTCAGGTTATCTACACTTTGTTTGCTCTTGCTATTTAATACCCGCTCAGAAATGCTGTTTTATTGATTAAATCTGAAATGAAAATATATTCACTTGCACTTTTTTCCGGTTGGGCATTAGTTTTCGTTTCAATATCGAACATATAAATATAACTTATATATATGATATAAGACTCACTAAAGAATTCATACCCGTTTTTTCTGTTCATAAAAAGTCCCCATAACAAGCGCCGGCGTGCTCAGCTGAAATCATACCTGCTCTCTTCCCATATGTGCAGAAATGGGCATCGCTAGGCTATCGATTTCAATCAGCTCGAATACTCATTCCATTTGCGTGCAAAATCGGTCGCGTTCTTTAATACATCTGAAGCAGCCCGTTCATATTTAATAAATCTACTAACCGATCGGGTCTATATATAAAAAGCGTTGAAAACATTGAAGTAACTCACGGCATAAGTTTGTTGATGTTCCAACCTAAAACAGGACTCTGGTTTGGTTTCTGATGATTTCCAAATTATTTCGCCTTCTTCAAATTATTTGAAAAAAACCTCAATATAAGGACTGTCCCAGCAGAAACTTGCATTTTTTTTTATTATACTCTACCTGACAACCTTATGGGTCTAAAAAGACACAATATTTGATCTATATAAAGTGACAAAGTTTATATAGATGGGTGCCTCGAAAAACTTCTTCTGTCATTTAGTTGTGCATATCCGTGATGTTCTACCTGATTTAGCAACCTCTCATTGCTCTAAAGCTACGATGGAATGGTATGCAAGTAAAAAAGATAAATTTTATAATAAGAATAGCAAATCCGCCCAACTGACTAGAGCTTCGTCCAATTGAAAGATATTGGGCTCTAATGAAAAAAGATCTTCGAAAGAGTGGTAAGACTGCAAAATATTAACAAGACTGTCGTACTGTCGATGAAACAACTGTGCAAAATTTAATTAAGGACCTTAAGAAAAAAGTATGAAATTTTTATAGAAAAAAAAATTATTAATTGGGTTTTAGTTATTTAAATTCTGAACACTAGCCATTATTAATAAAAAAGGTAAAAAGACCAAAAAAATTACTGGGTACTTTTTTATAACTCAAAAACAAAACGCAAGTTTTTACTGGGACAGTCCTTATTTGTAAATCTGGAAGAAATCTCGTGATTCTGGGATTCAGAAATTCTATATCGACAAAACCCTGTTTTGAAAAAAGAAACCAGAACTTCACTTCCTATTATTTTTTTATTTTAAGTCTACTTTCCAAATAAAAAACAAAAAATCTGCTTCTGAGACCACAGGTGCATATGGCCTGCCAAACCACATATTGCTTCGGAAAATTCGAAATTTTTTTTTCTTTGATTTTACTAGACATATGCCCCTTTTTCGGTGATGCATTATATTCGTGTCCAGGTAGCTGCTTAAAATCTGCATTGACGTAAGTTTCGTCGTCCATAACACAGCAATCAAATTTAGTCGGGTATCTTTCATATAATTTTCGGGATCGCATCTGAGCCATCACCTGCTTTTCATCAGAACGGTCTGGTACTTTTTGAACTCTTTATGTCTTTAGCTTACTTTTCTTATTGATCCTTTGTACAGTAAATTTTGATGTAACTGCTCTAGCCGCCATATCACGCACTTAGGTGTTGAGATTTTGCTTAAAAAGGCGCTTCACCTTCGTCGCTACCTTAGGGTTAAAAAAATTCTGGTTTCCTGCCTGAACCTTTTTCGTGAAACAGGTAGACTCTTCTTATAATTTGAAATAACCGTAAAGACAACTTTTTCTGATGCAACAACTATTTTGGCTTTAGCTGAATATTTTAATTCTTAATTTTTCAGGTATGTGGACAAAATCAGTTCGCGGACTTTTTGTTGTTTGTTAGACATCTTTGTCGTTAAAAATGCTATCTTCAAGTGTTATACATCATATTAAACGTCACTCTATGTAGAACAAATATTGTGTTTTTTAAGATCTATAAGATTACCAGGTAGAGCATAATACAAAATAAAAAACGTAAGTTTTATCTGGGACAGTCCATATATTGAATTCTTAGGATTGAAAAATAGAACATAAAGAAATCAAAACAAAAAAAAACTAGTAAAGGTGTTATCTTCGGCCAGGCCGAAACTCCCATACCCTAAACTGCATTGAAAGTACTTTTTAAATAAATGTTAAAAAAATGTTGAAGAGGTTGAATAAGTCGAAAATAATGTAAAAAGGTTCAAAAATGTTGAAAAGTGTTGGAAAAAACTGAAAATGTCAAAAGAATATGGGAAATGTTGAAAAAAATAGAATAGACATGAAAAACACGAAATATGTCACGCCCACTTCTCCAATTCCGCCCACTTTTGTTTCAATAAATGACATTCGTGATTGACATGCACAAACCAAATTTTAGCACAATAGCTTGTATAGTTTGCGATATGTGCCGTAATTATTCTTAAAATTTAGAGCGGTGACACATCCACTGGTACAATCGATTCAGATTTTGGTCCACAAATAGCCTTCCAAAAACAAACCTCTTACACCAAATTTCAGTATGATTGCTCATTTATTTCGATAGTTATGCCGCTTAGGGTATTTTAATTGTATGGGAGGTGCCACGCCCACCGTTGCTATTTCGACAGCTTTTGATTCATATGTACCTAATACCCAGTAAACCCCTTACATCAAATTTCAGATCGATTGCACCAATAGTTCACTTAAAATAGCACTTACAACTTTATGCTAATGAGGGAGGTGACACGCCCACTGATGCAATCTTGTCAAGATTCATTGAATTTAAAAGCGTATAGTAACCGGCACCTCTACACAAAATTTTATGAAGATTACTCTCATAGCACACTAGCTATATCATTAAACGTATTTTGCTTACATGGGAGGTGCCACACCCACCGGCACCATTGTACCAACATTTTGCAAGAAGAAACCTTTTAGCGAGTATATCTGCCTTTTTAAATTTCATAGCGATTGCTTTGTTAGTTCTCTTTTTATAACGTTTATAAATATTGCAGGCTGTGCCACGCCCTTCAACAAAATTTTCCAGAATATTGAATAAACTTGTATTGATGACAAATTTCAGTGGTATCATCCCTAAAACTTTAATGAAAATCGTATGTGCCAATTTGGAGTTATACGAAATCCAAATTTTCAATTGCTAAAAAGTGCCACGCCCACTTTTGAAATTACGCCCACTTTATGCGCAATTCAAGATTTATAAGATCTGTATTCGTGTACCAAATTTCATCACAATATCTTGCACGGTTTACGAGCTATGGCGTTATAAAAGTTAAAATTAAGGGCTGTGCCACGCCCCTTTAAGAGTCTTTGCAAACTTCCAACCTAGCTTAATCTCAATTTTGTTCTCATCTTCAACAAATCACCAGGTTTCATCAAAATCGCAGCATCTTTTTTCAAAATGGGCTTGGGTATATTTACATAGAGTATGGGCGGAAGGCGTGGCCGTGAACCGATTTCGCCAATTTTTATATGCTAGCAGCTTGCAAGAAGGTTTGATCTGTGTGCCAAATTTCATTAAGTTAGCATGCATAGTTTTCTCGTAAACCTGATTTCAACAGACAGACAGACAGACAGACAGACAGACAGACAGACAGACAGACAGACAGACAGACAGACAGACAGACAGACAGACAGACAGACAGACAGACAGACAGACAGACAGACAGACAGACAGACAGACAGACAGACAGACAGACAGACAGACAGACAGACAGACAGACAGACAGACAGACAGACAGACAGACAGACAGACAGACAGACAGACAGACAGACAGACAGACAGACAGACAGACAGACAGACAGACAGACAGACAGACAGACAGACAGACAGACAGACAGACAGACAGACAGACAGACAGACAGACAGACAGACAGACAGACAGACAGACAGACAGACAGACAGACAGACAGACAGACAGACAGACAGACAGACAGACAGACAGACAGACAGACAGACAGACAGACAGACAGACAGACAGACAGACAGACAGACAGACAGACAGACAGACAGACAGACAGACAGACAGACAGACAGACAGACAGACAGACAGACAGACAGACAGACAGACAGACAGACAGACAGACAGACAGACAGACAGACAGACAGACAGACAGACAGACAGACAGACAGACAGACAGACAGACAGACAGACAGACAGACAGACAGACAGACAGACAGACAGACAGACAGACAGACAGACAGACAGACAGACAGACAGACAGACAGACAGACAGACAGACAGACAGACAGACAGACAGACAGACAGACAGACAGACAGACAGACAGACAGACAGACAGACAGACAGACAGACAGACAGACAGACAGACAGACAGACAGACAGACAGACAGACAGACAGACAGACAGACAGACAGACAGACAGACAGACAGACAGACAGACAGACAGACAGACAGACAGACAGACAGACAGACAGACAGACAGACAGACAGACAGACAGACAGACAGACAGACAGACAGACAGACAGACAGACAGACAGACAGACAGACAGACAGACAGACAGACAGACAGACAGACAGACAGACAGACAGACAGACAGACAGACAGACAGACAGACAGACAGACAGACAGACAGACAGACAGACAGACAGACAGACAGACAGACAGACAGACAGACAGACAGACAGACAGACAGACAGACAGACAGACAGACAGACAGACAGACAGACAGACAGACAGACAGACAGACAGACAGACAGACAGACAGACAGACAGACAGACAGACAGACAGACAGACAGACAGACAGACAGACAGACAGACAGACAGACAGACAGACAGACAGACAGACAGACAGACAGACAGACAATTTGTTAGAAAGAATGGTTCATCCTAAAACGCGTCGGATGAACTAGTTTATCATAAAAACTAGTTTGGCCGGTAACTTACTCAATATACTAACTTCGCCTTTACAAATAATATGTTTCTGTCTGCGTTTTTCAAACTAGGCTGCTGTTCAAAAATCAAGATGAAAATCTATTATATCAAATAAAAGTTGTAAGCAATTATAAAACAAAAAATATTTGTAAAAAGTATCAGATCATTCAAAGAGGAGCGGCACTTGACACATCTACTCGCAGCAAGTGCAAAACAAATTATTTTGTAACATTTCACGATGTCATAATAATCTAAATAAATTAACAAACGAATTTCCCAATTTCATTAGTTCCACATTGTGTGACAGCTAATTTTTTCCCGAAGAATAACTCACAGTTGTAATTCAGTGTAAGCAGGTGGCAACGCTATTTAACTATCGCCATTTAGTTGTAATTTGATTTTCATGGTGCGCGAGTGTTTTCTTAGACAAAATTATCACAATATGCGGATTTAATGCAAAAAATTTATAAAAATAGTGCAAATAGTATCCTCATAAGGTTAATTTTATAAATTCCATAAAATATTTGAATAAAATTCATTAAATTTCCTAAAAAAGAAATTTTTTATTTGAAGCGGCGCAGCCGGTGGAGCCGCCAGTGTTGTTTCTTCTTTGAAAAAGTCAAATGTAATTTTATTGGAAAATTCTTCGTTTGCTCAAAGAAGTAAAATGTGCTTAAAATAAAAGTGATATTTTGCGTGCGTTTGTTTTATTCATTAAAAAAAAAATAAAGAATAAAGTCTTTAAATAAGTGAATTATAGTTGCTGCTGAAATACACTTTTCACTTGTTCTTCATTACTTTCAAAATGACTTGCGCAGGCATTTGCTTTATAAACTGAAAAATATTTTTAACTTCTCAATCCGTAAGTGTAACATTATTTCTTTTCATTACTTTACTGTTTTCTATATTTATTTTTTATCCATAAGAACTACTTAATTAAAAGCCATTCAACGTAGTCGCAAATCCCTGTACATTTTGCAATGCACTTTCCATAGGGGAATTAAAAATCACGTCCAATTTTTGCAACAACCTCCAACTGTTGAAAAAATATATTGCAATCAACATCAAACTGTAGTCAAACGACTTAAAGCTTTGTTCTATACACTAACACCTCTCTTTTTTTTACATTTTTGTACAGCCTAAAAGTTTGCTGCAATATTTTAACATTTTTTATGTTAATAGAGAATTATATACAAAAGAACTACACTATGAGTTTTATCTAACTCAGATTTAGTATTTTATTTGTAGAAATTAATTCAAATGAATTACAATAAAACGATTTGCTTTTAATTCAACTTTATTGTCAAAAAATAGTTACAGATGAATCAATCAAAGTATTGCCCATTGCCAGATACCACTTTTACTCATCTTTCTGGTAGAGCTCGAATGCCATCACGGTAGAAGTGTTCGTCTCTTGAGGCTATCCATGAATTAAGCCAATTTTTGAGGTCTTCATAGGAGTTGAACTGCTGATCAGCCATGCCATGTGCCATTGAACGGAACAAGTAGTAGTCTGACGGAGCAATATGTGGGAAATACGGTGGGTGGAGTAGGGTTTCCCATTTGAAAGTTTCCAAGAATGTTTTTACTGGTGTAGCAAGGTAAGGCCTAGCGTTGTAATGCAATAGGATTACTTTATCATGCCTCTGTTCATATTGGGGTCGCTTTTCACGCAGTGCTCTGCTCAATCGCATCAGTTGAGTTCGGTACCGTTCTCCAGTGATGGTTTCAAGAGTTCATAATAGATTACACCGACCTAGTCCCTTCAAATTGAAGGTTTTTGGCCTTCCTTCACGTAGTCGATCGTCGATGTCGAAATCATGGTCTTTTGGTCTTTAAAGCGACAAAACCAATCTCGGCACGTTGTTTTCTTCAGAACACCTTCTCCGTAAACTTTCTGAAGCTCTCGATGCGCGTCAGCCGCCGTTTTCTTCGATTGAAAGAAGAAAATAAACACCTCCCGCAAATGACGATTATTTGGCACAAAATCAGTCATTTTCGAGCAACCACAAACAGACTATGACAGCACAAAATCTTAAAAGTGTCAAATCGGTTTGTTTACCATATGCTTAGGCTAAGTTCATAACGTTTCGATATGAACCAAATCGACCAGCTCTTACCGCTAGCGCCATCTATTGACAAACAGCGAGAACTTAGTTGCGCACCTAATTCATATATCCATTATTTTTTGGTATTGACGCACATCTATGCTGCATGGAATTGAACAACACTTGGAATATATTCACTGGTATAGTAGCCTATGCTTCGCGGAGCACTTGCCACAACTCCTTGTAATTTTTAGGCTTTGTTTCATATATTGACTGTTTAACGTCGCCAACAAATTTTCTAAGAGTTTAAGGTACAGCCACTTCAGAGCGGGTACGTTGTTCTGCTGAAATAACCATTTTGCTGGTATGCCTTGGGTCATTATCCTTTTGAAACATCCATCTGAGAATTTTAATGTATTCAACTTCATCCATGATACCGGGTATAGAATATATGGACACATGAGAAACAAGCCCAAACCATAACTTTGGCCCCACCATGCTTGACCGTCTAAATTACATACTTCGCTGTCTGTGGTGGTTTTTTTATCTACTACCGACGACTTTTGGACTCAAGCAGAGCGATTTTACCTTCATCGCTCCATAAAATGTTCTCGTATATTTCTGTGGGACAATTGACGTTCTCCTTGGGAAATGCCAACCTTTTTGTCACATGTTGTTTGGTCAACATTTGAAATTTGTGCATACATCTTAAATCAAAAGTAATTCATCGCTTATGAAAAAGTATGGCGATGTAATTTAGAACGATTACAAAAATTGTTTATATCTTTAAGAAAATTGAAAATTTTGTTGGAAAGCCTTTATTTGCTATTACACTTTCCACCGCTTTTTCAAAGGACCAACTAATTTTTTGGCTTTTCTGTGGGGTTATCATTTTGCACGCCTCCTTAGTCACCTGGTCTTACTCCATCAGATATGAACTTTTTCCTTTGAAATGTCCATTTTTAGCTAGGGATAAAGATTTTCAATAGGATTAAGATTAAAGCCATAAATCATTTTAAGAAAAATAAATCAATAAATAATGTTCTCAGACCCCAACGTCCACGGAAAGCGATCAAAATATCCTTCCGGAGGATCATTTGCGAAGCAAAATACAATTATTTTTTGACTTCTAAAAAAATTCGAAAGATTGTATTTAAAGAAGATACCAATTCGCTTTTAGCACGATCAATTCGAGAGAGATTGTGCAAGAATCAACAATTGGGAAGATCAGTACGTTTACAAAACAATTTTGGTGGGGGCAATGTGTATTCGTGTTGAAATTCTTTGTTTTGTGGACATCGGACATATCGCCGGCCATCAGATTCAACTCTGTAAACTTTAGTTTCGTCACTGAAGAGCACGGTTTTTTTTATTGCGAAACTGTCCTATTCTTGTGAGCCTTCGCAAATTTAAGTCTGGCCCTTCTTCGTTGTTGTTTTGTAAGGAGCGGCTTTTTACGTACCGATCTACTAATAGCGGATTGGTATCATCTTTAAATGCAATCTTTTGAATTTCCTTGGAAGTCAAAAATTAATTGTATTATGATCCTCCGGTCGGATATTTCATTAGTTTTCCGTGGACGTTGGGGTCTAGGATTATACTTATTTTGTTTATTTATTTTTCTTAACATGCTTTATGGCATTCATCTTAATCCTATTACAAATTTTTAGCACCAGCTACAAATGGACATTTCAAAGGAAAAATTTCATATCTAAAGTAGTTAGACCGGGTGGCAAAGGAGGCCTGGAAAAAGGTGACTCCAGAGAAATGACAAAAACTATTAGATGTAATAAATGATTACCCATAAAGTCCTAAGCAACATTTTAAGATATCTAAAAGATATTAATAATTTTTTAATTGTTCTTAATAACATCGCCATCCTTTTTCATAAACAATTTTGAAGAAAATGCTTCAATCACATCCTACCTTTGTAAGGGAGGTATGCGTGTCCGTGAACGAATTTTTTTCATATACACAAATTTTGGCTGTTTAATCTAGATTCTAGAAAACATCTGTAGCAAATTTGAAGTCTACCTCAATTATTACTACTAATGGCCACCATTCCATACAAACGCATCCATTGTGTAATGTTAGTTATCAAGATGCAAATTTTTCATTTCAAATAATATTTCATAATAAAATCAAACTGCAATTAGGTTTATTCCAAAAATTTATTCAGCTTAGTAGTCAATATGTGATTTAAATCAATTGACAGTTGATCAGGGACTGCGAATAATCGTTATTCTCAGTATTGAGGCCAAAAAAATCACAATGAAGGAACCGATGACTTTCTTTTGACAATAAGCAATATGTTTTTTAATTTTGTGCTTTTTAAAAAATAGCCATAATTATGTGTTTTTTTATCAAATATAATCATTATTGTGTATGTCTATCCAAAATATAATCGCTAATTGTCAGGAGAGTATCGAGTTCCGAATTTAACTTATAGAAGAACACGAATTGATCACTGGCCCAATAAATTTCTCCACATTAAGATTGGCGACATTTTCGGTTTTTAAAAGTATACAAATTAGTTATTTTAACAATTTTTATTTCACACCAAACTTTTTAAAAAACTATTAAGGTATAATACGAACAATCATACTATACACAAAGAACATGCATATATATATATATATATATATATCCTTAACTAAAATACGATGAGATTACCTTGACTCTGGTGGCAGTTCCTACATGTGCTCTTTTAATGAGGGCTAAAATCTTAATTTTTCCAGTCTTAACTTATGTACCCAAAAAGTATATCTTGAATCGAAAATATGTTGTGGCACAAAATTGTAAAGAGGAGATCATGTGAATTTCGAGTTCATGTGTTCCTGCCCATTAAGATCATATCTGATCAATTTTTAACTCAAATATAGTTCCCAGTGCCTATGTCAAATGCCATATATATATTTTGCACAGCTATATTTTTATTTTGCACAGCTGGTACTCGTATATCCACATAGGCACCGTATTATTTCGTTTCGTATGTAAATATTGACAAATCGTTTTCTATGTCATGTCTATTATGCTTTAATTAAGTTGTGTTTTTGTAACGAGACTTGAATAAAAAGTACATTATTTGACAATGAATGTTAGTTAGTGTTTCTTTAGCAAAATTTAATTGTTTTTTAGTTGTTTGTTTGTTTACTATTTACATTTATTGTTAGTTGTTTTGCTAGATGTTTTATTTAAATTTTAAAATTATATTTTGTGGTTAGGAGCTCGTTCTTTTTTATTACCACAAAAATAGTTGCATGTAATGTGACCTTGTTTTTATTTCATCTTTTTATGGTTACTATTTTTAATTGGTAAGACTTTAAAGGTTTTACTTTGAATTATTTTTTTTAGACTTTCAAGCTGCATTAATTGTTTAACGAAGATTTTCTTAAAAATATTTAGACTACTTTTGATGAGTGGACATCGGTTGCTGGTAGGTAAGGGAGAAAACCTTTACTGCAGTACTAAAATATGAAAGTGAGACATTATGAATCACGGTATTCCATTATAGATTTTTATAGATATTTTTCAATATTTTTCAACTTTTTCTGCTTTGCATTGAGTTTTTTTACGCTATGTCTACTGGAGCCGTGGAAATTCTCTTCCAATTGGCTTGTTAGGCTAGCGCCGTCATTAGACTAAGAGCGGCACAGTATTTGATTGTCGTTAAAAGTAAAGGCTCTCTTCCGTCTGTTGGAGTAATCCCAATCAGTGATATTATTTGGATTTTGTGAAAATGTACTGAATCGAGACTTGAAATGTACTGTCTAGAGGACAAATGTACTTTTTTTTAATAAAATTTTTCTAAAAATGACTAAAAAAAAGTTCCTCACTTTTGCCATCTCTAGCAAAATGAGATATATTTCAAAGTAAATTATAAAATGTCCACTTACACATCTCGAATTATTTGATTTTCATTTGCTAAACAAAAAAGATAATTATTATAAATTGTCCAAGTGTACCGAAATTGTAATGAAAATGTGCTAAAAATGCGCCAATGGTAAATGGTACATTAACAAATGTACTGAAAACTTATCGAATGTACTGACGACAATTTTGCAGGATGCAAATGCAAAGAAAACAGTATATATAAATGTACCGAAAATGCCATCACTGAGATCAATTATGACGAAAAGAAATTCAGCACCCCATCTAGAGATGACTGGATGCCTGGTAGCATTTACTGTCTTAATTTCTACTCAAAAGAAGTACTGAAGTTAAGAAAAGCAGCAATTTTTGTTCAATCTAATAAAGGGTATACCTTAAAAATCGTTAGATTTATCATAAACTGATTTTGTTTTTTGAAATTAGCATGTCTAATTTACCTAGAAATCAAGTTCTTTTATTGGAATAGGTAGATCAAGGATATTAAATCAACTAGTAATTGTATTAGATTTGGCTTCACCGAAAATTCGATACACTACACCGCGTTGACAGTAAAAGTGGTGTTAAGTCCTAAATTTTTATTAAAATTATATCTCTTCCAACTCGCTACGTGCTGGCTGGTTTCACTCAAAGTACTTATATAGAATTTACTTAATTATTGGGTGCGCAACTAAGCTCTCGCTGTTTTTGTTAGAAAATGCAACTTTATTGTCAAAAAATAGTTAAAAATGAATCAACTGAAGTAGTGCCCACTGCTAGATACCACTTTCCCCCATATTTCTGGTAGAGCTTAAATGCCATCACGGTAGAAGTGTTCGTCTCTTGAGTCTATTCACGAATCAAGCCAATTTTTGAGGTCTTCATAGGAGTTGAACTTTTGATCAGCCAGACCATGTGCCATTGAACGGAAAAAGTAGTACTCTGACGGGGCAATAGACTTCCCATTTGAGAGTTTCCAAGTATGATTTTACTGGCTTAGCAACGTGACGCCTAGCGTTGTCATGTAATAGGATTTCTTTATCGTGCCTCTGTTCGTATTGGGGCCGTTTTTTACTCATGCAAACGCTTGGAAATGGCTTGTCAGCTAACTCCTAATACTGAAGAAAGCTCTTCTTGCGTTTTGGCCGAATCCTCATCGAGCAATGTCTCCAATTCCGTGTCATTGAAGGTTTTTGGCCTTCCTTCACGTAGTCGATCGTCGATGTTGAAATCATGGTCTTCAAAGCGACGAAACCAATCTCGACACGTTGTTTCGCTCAGAACACCATCTCCGTAAATTTTTTGGAGTTCTCGATGCGCGTCAGCCGCCGTTTTCTTCGATTGAAAGAAGAAAATCAACACCTCCCGCAAATGACGATTATTTGGCACAAAATCAGTAATTTTCGAGCAACCACAAACAGACTATGACAGCACAAAATCTTAAAAGTGTCAAATCGGTTTGTTTACCATATGCTTAGGCTAAGTTCATAACGTTTCGATATGAACCAAATCGACCAGCTCTTACCGCTAGGGCCATCTATTGACAAACAGCGAGAACTTAGTTGCGCACCTAATAGCTCCCTGTACGAAGTTTGATTTCATTAATTTAAGCGATTCTCTAAGAAAAGTCTTTTATTGCCTTTGTTTTTATGGCGGTTACCACGCCTATTTGTAGAAACTCGCCAAGTTCTTGTGCAGAGCTTTTCCGAATGATTCCTACTATTTGTGTAAAATTTGGTTCCATTACCTTTAATGATTCACTCAGTATAGTTTTTATTTGTATGGGAGGCTCCACGCCCTCATTTCGAAACTCGAAAACGTCTCGTCCAGAGCATGCCTAAGTTATTTTTAGTATTTCTGAGCAATTTGATTGCTCTACATCAAACAATTATCTCAATATAGCGTGCTAAATGTGTTTTGTGTATGTGTGGTAAGCAAGTCCGAGAACCGATTTCGTCCATTTTCAATTCCAAGAAACTTGCTTGAAGGTGTGCGCTGTGCACCAAACTTCATTTACTTAAGTATCTTGCTTAGTTTTCTCGTAATCGTGATTTCTACAGACAAACAGACGGACATGGCTAAATCGACTCAGATAGTGACGCTGATCAAGAATATATATAAATACATACTTTCCTATACCAGCCACTATGGCAAACTAAATATTCCCTCTGTATTATATATAAAAAGTGTATCCATCCGCCCAACCAGTGCCAGCAGTAATTTCATAATATGCGAAATCAACATAGAAGAAAGAGGTGTCTATTATCACTTACTTGATCAGTGTCATAACAATTGATGACATGACTAATAAGGATATTCATGCCAGAACAAACAAAATGACAGCATCTTCGATGAGCTTCGCAATGTCTGACAAACAAATTCTTTCAGTCGAAAGTGAGGCCAGTTGTTTTGTATGGCTGTGAAAACTGTCGACAAATATTGAAGTCGAACCTTAAGGACAGCAGAAAACATGGCCGTCCTAAATCAACGAGGAAACGATCGATAGGAAAAATCGGCAATCGCTAATGATCGCGCATGTTGGACAAGTACTGTGGAGGAGCTATGCTATGTGAAGATATAAAGGACACAATAAGAAGCCTGTACGAAAATGTTATAACTTCTGTATTATATTTGTATATAACCCATGTCTTTGTACCAAAAAAAAAGGTGCTCCCCTTTCACCATCGAATATCATCGCCTTAATAGTGTTGGTAATGATTACAGCGAGATATATCGTATGCAAGTAGCCCATCTAATTAATCTGAGCTTTTTCTTAGATGTTGACGACGGGACTTAATGTTCTTCTTCTATTTATTCAAGCACATAAATCTTTAATGCCTTAAATTAGTAATCCGCGATGTACCATATAATCTACAGTACAATAAATTCTAACTTAAATAAAATCTAAAACCTTTTTATATACAATTTGCAGAAATCATATTTTTTTTAAAATCTTTTTTACGGTGATGTTAAGATCCATTAAAATTAAGCTATAAAAAAAATGCTAACCAATGCAAATATACAAACGTTGTTATTATAGTAGTTAAGGATTATAAAAGAGAAAGAACAGAAATCACTTAATGGAACAAAATGCATCTGATGCAACAACTACAAAATGCTCCTTTACAATAACAAAAACTTACAATTTGTGGATAGCAACGAACATTTCTTATTATACCCTACACAGAGGGTATATTCACTTTGTCATTCCGTTTGTAACGCATAGAAGGGGGCGTGGCAGGTATGGAAAAGCGTCACCACCTTAGTCGATATAGCTGTGTCCGTCTATCTGTCTGTGTGTCTGTCTGTTGAAATCAGGTTTACGCGAAAACTAAACAAGCTAATTCAATGAAATTTCACACACAGCTCACATCTTCTTGCAAGCTGCTAGCATATAAAAATAGGCGAAATCGGTTCACAGCCACGCCTTCCGCCTATATTCTATGTAAATATACCCAAGTTGCTGCGATTTTGATCAAAATTGGTGATTTGGTGAATATGAGAACAACATTAAGATTAGGCTAGGTCTAAAGTTAGCGAAAGCTCTTAAAGAGGCGTGGCACAGCCCTAAACTTTAAGTTTTATGACGCCATTGCTCGTAAACCGTGCAAGATATTGTGATGGAATTTGGTACACGGATGCAGATTTTGTGAATTTTGAATTGCGCATAAAGTGGGCGGAATTGTAAAAGTGGGCGTGGCATTTCTTAACAATTAAAAAATTGGATATCGTATAACTGCAAATTGGCACATACGATTTTCATTAAAATTTTAAGGATGATACCACTGAAAGTAGTCAACAATACAAGCTACGTCAATATACTGGAAAATTTATTTTAAGGGCGTGGCATAGCCTACAATATTTATAAACGTTATAAAAAGAGAACTAACAACGCAATCGTTATGAAATTTAATATGGCGGATACACTTGCTAAGAAGTGTCTTCTTGCAAAATTTTGGCACAATTGCGCCGGTGGGTGTGGCACCTTCCATGTAAGCGAAATACGTTTAATGCTATAGATAGTGTGCTATGAGAGTAATCTTCATAAAATTTTGTGTAGAGGTGTGGGTTACTATAAGCTTCAGAATTAAATGAAACTTGACAAGATTGCATCAGTGGGCGTGGCACCTCCCTCATTCACATAAAGTTGTAAGTGCTATTTTAAGTGAACTATTGGAGCAATCGATCTGGAATTTGATGTAAGTGGTTTACTGGGTAACAGGTATATATGAATCAAAAGCTGGCGAAATAGCAACAGTGGGCGTGGCACCTCCCATACAATTAAAATACCTTAAGTGGCATAACTATCGAAATATATGAGCAATCATAGTGCAATTTATTGTAAGAAGTTTTTTTATAAAAAGCTATTTCTAGATCAAAATCGGAGTGGATTGCACCAGTGGGTCTGTCACCGCCCTAAATTTTAGGAATAATTACGGCACATATCGCAAACTATACAAGCTATTGTGCTAAAATTTGGTTTGATCATGTTAATCACGAATATCATTTATTGAAACAAAAGTGGGCGGAATTGTAGTAGTGGGCGTGACATATTTCGTGTTTTTCATTTCTATTCTATTTTTTTCAACATTTCCCATATTCTTTTGACATTTTCAGTTTTTTCCAACACTTTCCAACATTTTTGAACCTTTTTACATTATTTTCGACTTATTCAACCTCCTCAACATTTTTTTAACATTTATTTAAAAAGTACTTTTAATGTAGTGTAGGGTATGTGAGTGTCGGCCTGGCCGAAGATAACACCTTTACTAGTTTTTTATTTGCACTCGATTTTTACCATTAGCGTAAAAAAAGCATCGCACAGAAAAGTGTTTGCTTTAGGCCGCTTTTTGATTAAAATTTAACGCTACTGCGAAATAACAACAAATTTTCAAATGTTTAATTTTTTTGCCGAAAATAATTTAGGGGCCGAAAGGAAACTGATTTACAACAGCGGTATATCGTAGATGAAATAATTAGCTTAAGAATTTCAAGTCATTTATTCTTGATTAGGGCATTTGAAGTGAGGTCATATTTACGCTGTGAAATACTTTTTTTTCTTCAAATACAATTTATTTTCTTGTCAGTTTCTAAAAATATTAAATATTGTTATTTGAGAATTCTACTTGGGAACGCTTCAGATGAATTCACATTCAGTTGGAGTGAAATATTCTTATATACAGGTTGGTCTAGTTAAGGTTGGAAAATTTTAGACTTTCTAGTTCATTTGAACTAAAAACACAGCTAGCAATAGTTAATGATACTACTAACAAATATGTAAAGTCTTTACCCAATGAAACTTACTCATTTTAGTGCTCTAGCTCTATTTCATAGAAAGTTATGAGTTAATCTTTGCGTGTAAGTACTACCCATTAGATCTATGCTTCAGATTAGAGATCTGCACGAGTGCACTTGAAATGACCGATAAGCCATTTGCCACAATTGCGAGTCCATCGAGCTCTTCTGCACGAAAACCACAAATCAAATATAAACAAATCGAAACACCGAGCAAAGGAAGTGAGTGTCCACCCGTAAATAAAATGATTTACGAGTTCACGCACTCGTAGTTGTTTGCATTCGGGATCGAATGGCATGTTGTCTCATAGTACGTGTTGCTTTGCGCTAAGAAACGAACCCAAAACAAATCATAGCATATAATCAATCTTTTAAAAATCTATTGTTGCCCTCTTGGCTCCGGTGTTGAAATGTTTTGTTCGGCTTGAATAGCATTAACGCTGAAATACGAGTCAGCGTACAAACGAAGTCAAGTAATGCGGTGTGATCATTCTGTTTTATGCAAGTCTATTGATGACTCACAGAATGTGAATAGAATCATTGTACCCGACAGCGAGTACATCGCATTACATTACACCTCTGCTTCAAGCTTTATGTTTCAAAGCTTTGTGTTGATATTTTTCTATATGTATTTAATCTGCGAACTAGTTGATAAACCATTTAGGTCAACAGTGGAATTAAAAAGAGGTCAGTTTACATTAAAATCAAATCAATTCAACATTTCAGTTAATTAAGCCCTAAGTACCTGCTGCTACTCGTATCTAATCAATACTACTTAGTTCAATGAAATTGAAAACTTCTTCCATCATACACCTTACAAATTTCTTGTAAACAAATCGGCAATTTAATTTGTACTTGATGACGAAAAAGCATTAAATTAGAACCTACACTGACCAACAACTAATTCATTGACTCATATCAGTTGATTGCACTTCACTTGTTGGCAATGGTGCGGCAGCACTGTATTTAGTTACACTCTAGGTCATTTTTAACCCCAATTAACTGAATTTAATTTGGGTTGTCAATGCATCGCATTACACTGCACTACTGCAGTTGGCTTGGGAGTGAAGCGTGCGGATCGCTTTTGCCAAAGTAATGCTATTTGTATTAAAATCATTCAACCAAATGTTGTTTTTTTTCTTATGTCATTTAACTTGGTCTAAAATTTTTTGTAGGCTTTTTGCGACATTTTCCTTTTGTGTTCTCGTTTCATAGAAATAAATCAATTTAGTAGAGAGAAAAATATCGTACTGCATAGATTTCTTATCTAGACGCTTGTCAAGTTTTTTAGTATTTCTAATATTTGCGATATGGCTTCTAGCAAAATTGGCGGTCATATTGATATGACACTGATTTTAATTTGTTAAGTACTTTGTCATTGTCCAGCAATTGCTTCACAAACTTTATGGAATATTATGGTTCATTTGGTTTTGTCTGCGTTGGTAAGAGAGTAGCTCAGAGGCTCGTTTTAAATTTTGTCTGCTTTGCGGTTGATAGTTTAAAGTGGAACACCCAACCCAAGAGTCTATATAGAACCCTTTAGCTGTGCAGGGTTACCAGCAAGTGAATTGAATTCATTCCAACATTTCCCTAATTCACGGACTTTAGATCTTCAGTAATCGTTTTCAGGATGATTTAGAACGGCCACGTTTCCCGCTATACCAGCACTTCTCTGCAGTCGTCAGATGTTGACTTGCGTAAGGTATATATAATTTAATATGGACGAAACTTTGATCTTGGCGAAACGGTCCTCGGCCACCGAGCTTGAAGGATTTGGAAAAGTTAATTGGTGAGCGCTTGTAAATTATATAACAAAGCGCTGTTGCTCTCATTAGGCTCAAAATTTTGAGCTTCTGTGTTTTCGACAGGAACGGAAATTGTCAGACTTTATTGCCACAGCAAATATTGCAAAATTTTATTGATATTTTCTTAAGCATAATCTTAGATTAAGCAAATGAATAGCATTGAAATGGTACAAAGCATTTTTCACTTCTACTTCTAACAATTTCTTAACTAAGCCCCTTAATTTACTCCCACGCCTGATTAGCAGCCAAGTAAAGAGCAAATAAAGTTTCCACATTAAGGATGTAATCAGTTTGTGTCTCATAGGTCGCATTCACTTCAAATTTCTGACACAACAAACGAATGTAATCGGTTAAAGAGAGTTCATCCTGTAATGAGCGTTGGTATGCATCCAATAGTGTACCTTTCGCATCAGCAAATGAACGCGGCCAATCCATGAGTAGCGGTTCAATATCTTTACGTGGCTGCGCATCAAATACCGACTGTGTCATATGCACTTGCTCCACTTCTGCAATCCATTTGTCAACATCCTTCGATGACTTTGCCACAGGCACCAAATGTGATGAAGCCGAACGAGACTTAGCACCGCTGCCTGTGAGCACAGAACGTAACTTCATGTTTAGCAAGCTCGGTTCGCTCTGTTGACCGGATGGTTCATCCAAAAAGTAGAGTCCCATTTTGCGTAGATGTTCATTAAGTTCTTGTTGACGTTGTGGTTGCAGCAGTGCTGGAAATGTTACTTTCAAAAATGCATCAACATCACCCACAGCCGGTACATAGTCGGGTATGAATGGTTGCAGATGATACTGTGTTTCAATACTCTGTGGCGTATATTTTAGTATGTAAGGAAATAATTCCTTAACATCTTGATGTACGTTTAAGCTTTCCCATTTATCTGGCGTAATGCTAAGTTCCACATCATGGGTGGTAGCATTTTGATGTGCACTGCTAGTGCCAGTAGTGCCACGCGCTTGACCAATTACTTCGTCAGATTCACTATCAGATGCATCGTCTGTGTCATCATCAAGGCCTTTTGTATTGGGTTTTGGTATATTGTTAATGCGTGTACTCCGTGGGCGTGCTTGCAGACGTAATGTGTTTGACGGGGGCTTTGCCATATTTTCTGTTGACGGTGGTGGTTTCATTATGTCACTATCGTCTTCATCATCATCGTCGTTATCATCATCATGATCTATGATATCGTGCAGTAGACCATCATCGTCGGTTGAGTTTTGCTGTAATTAAAGCAGAAAATAATGAACTGAGACGATTTTCTTTGGTTTTAAGGACTATATATGCTAAAAGGAAAATTTGGCCAAAACTTAAGAAATAACATACCCAACAAATCTTCCGTAAAAGGAATATTAGATATTGGGCAATTGTTCAGCCCTCAAATTTTGAGGAATTTCTGAAAACTTGAAAATTATGAACTAAAAAATATTTCAATAATTTTTCAAAATTTGGGCAAACTTTTATTAATTTCTGTGTATCATTTGTTAAAATAAATAATTCCGCAGTTTCCTTTTTACTTTCGCGCAATTTTCCAATTGATTTCGGGCGGTTTTTCATTTTCACTATAACTCTTAAAAATACTTAGCTTACCAAATGCAGCTGCCGTCTAACATGATTGCTGCGATTTGCCGAGGAGCGTTTGCCACTTGCACTGGCTTTGGCACTACCGACCCTATTGCCACCTCTTGCACTAATTGAACCGCTTCCACTTGGTAATCTATCTATTTTGATGCTACTTAAATTTTTTGTATCTGGGCCACCGATTGATATCTCTTCGTCGTAATAATTCATAGTAGATACTGTGACACAAAGAGTGTATCCGGATTATGTTTTGCTTTGCGCACAAAAGTACTGTGAAAATCTGCAAATAGTTTTGTTGGTGTTTTTTGTTAAAGTTCCTTGTGTCTGTGATGAAAACGGTTTTTGTTTATTACAGTTATATTTTTATCCTGATATTTATTAAAAAAGAGGATGATTCCCAAAATAGTTGAAGATTTGTTTGATAAAATAAAACAAAAACTGATTACAACTGCAACTCTTCTGATGATTTTACTTGTTATGATTATTGTTGGTTTGTTGTATTCATCAAGTTACCTTGGTAACCCACTTGTTAGTCCAGTCATTTTAGATTTAAAAATCGCATAAATAATGTTTTGGAAGAAAGTTATAATTTAGGGCACAACATGCTACATTTGATACCATCGTCAAATACCTCGACCAATTGTTAGCACCACAGGTCTTATTCACAGATGTTGGGCACGATTGACCAAGCATTTCTCCATAATATCAGAACAATCATTACTGTCATATTATTCCTTGGGACTTGGAACTACTTTCGAAACACTTGCCGTAATCATTCTGGACTGCGGAAAACAATGCCAAAGTGAATCCAATTTTCGTTACAGTATTAATTTATAAGATAGGCACAGATGATTATATATATTAAATATTTTATTTTAGTTTAGATCGCGTTAATTTTAGAAATTTAATTTTTTAATATATGTAAAGGCTAGGATCGATCTTTTCGGATTTTTTAGAATCGAGTTAAAACACAAGAAATTTTTTGAAAAATTATCCCTTGCAGCGCCGACGTTTCGAGGATTATTTGTCCTCTTCTTCAGGGCGTCAATTTATTAACTGAACATTAAAACATATAATAACATAGTTACAAGTAATGATACAACAATTATAAATATTACATAAATTTAGTTAACATAGATTGGAACAGTGTGAGAGATTTTTAAAATTGTATTTTAAACAGAAAAGCTATTACTAAAGTAAGAAGAAGAGTTAATGTAAAGCTAGCAGATAATTTGTGCTGATATTGTCACAGTCCTCTTTTCTGTTCATCGTTCTATTTATGTTTTTTTGTATGTGCAGACTCTCCAGCGTCATTCTTATGTTGTAGTTTGGCTCTCTGTCGACTATTGAGACATTATCGAGGTCTGCCGAATGTCCAGAATTTTTAATATGTTGTGCTAAGGCTGTCGTTTCTTTCTTCGTTTTTATGTCATTCGCATGTTCGCCGATTCTAATTGCAAGTTTTCGCTTTGTGGTTCCAATGTAGATTTTATTGCACGGTTGCTCTTTACCATTGCAACTGATTTTGTAAATGACATTGGATTGTTGTTGTGCTTCAATTGGAGTTTTTGTTTTTCAAAAAATTTCTTGTGTTTTAACTCGATTCTAAAAAATCCGAAAAGATCGATCCTAGCCTTTACATATATTAAAAGATTATATATATTATTGATGTTATATCGAACTCCGCCCTACTTCAGAAAATGCAGTCAAACTTCAGACAAGTGAATGACATCGAAAAGTGAGTGACTTTGGACATGTAATGGAAATTATTAAGTCATGTATCCAACAAAAGTGAGGGAATTTGGATGAGAAGGCGCGGCAAATCCCATGCAAATAAAAGCTTGAAATGCTATACTGAGAAAGTTGTTTAAAATAATGCAGCAAAACTTCACTAGGATTAGTTCGAAGAAGCACTAACTAAAAATTGGATAGATTTTGAGAAGGGGGCGTGGTAGCTCCAAAACAAACCACAACTTTAAAAAGCTTTTCTGAGAGATAATTTTAAACAAATACTACAAATGGTTTGGAGAAGCATTAAATCAAAAGTCGACAGATTTATGATAAGTGGGCGTTGCACCTCTATGTGACAGAAGAAAAAATTTGAAACGCCATATTGAGTACTGCAGTAAAATTTCACACAAATACCAATATGGAAATTTTTGGTAAGCCCAGCAAGCACTGAGCAAAGATTAATACATATTGGACAAATGGGCGTTACTCCTTCCGCTGAACAAAGAACCTATTAATGTTGTCGGTAAGAACTTCTTATATTTGTTTAATGTTTTTTCATTCGCTCTTAAGTTTGCTATTTGTCTTATCGAGCCTCTTATCCGATTGAGTAGAAGAAGAATCTGTATTTAGTCCACCCGATAATGGCCTTCATTATTGATCAGAGTAAGTCTTCGATGAAATCGTGCTTCTTAGACTTAGTGCCTATGAATTCCAAATTGTTTTATGTAGATGCATACATACATCTATTCTTGGGTCTTTGCTTTTGGGTTCCCATGTACTCAGTTTTGATGAGCTTAACTCCCCTTTCAATTGAGCAAATTACACAAGTTTACTATTTTCAATCAATCCATTTTTCTGCAGTGGGCAAACAAAACCGAAATTGAGCGTCTCCTGGAGATTCCGAGTTTTACGAGATTCACACTTCCATTTCATGTCATTTCATTCATCGAAATTTGTAGCTATGCTTGTCCGACTTACTCGCCATATGGCTGAGTTCAATCCTCAGTGGCTGCAAGAACATTGTGTAAGTCAAGGAAATTTTTTCTTACCAAAAAGACACTATTTAAGTTACGGTTGAACTTTTTCTGTCATTTCTATCGAGAACTTTTATTAAATAAAACAAATTTTTGAAAGAATCAGAGGTTTTGACTTTCAAAGAACCTTTTTTATTTTGCCGCAATAATTTCATTACATTGAAGAGGAAAGCGGTTTTAAAAGATCTAAGGTGAGGGCACATTTTTTTGGTAACACATTTAAGAAGATTCGCAAAAAAACAGGCTATGTAGAATTCTTCAATCCCACCTAAGTTATAACCTTGGATCCTTTAACAAAATAAGATAATCGTGCGGTAGCTAAGCTGTGACCACTTACTACATAGATAACACTCATTCTTTTCACCATCTCACGTCTTCATCTGATATTCTGAACTTATTTCGAAAATATTTTCTTGAGCCCCATCAGTAAATAGACAAGTCAAAGAAAATACCAAAATTAAGCATCAGCAAATTCTTTTAATCAAAAAAAAAAGAACATGGTAAGCTCACTTTAAAAATATTTAAGATTCAATTTCAAGTATGCAGCAGGTGCCATTATTGATTTTCTTCCTATTTAATTAAGCAGCTTAACTGAATGAACTAATTATTCAATGAGTTAACTCCAACTTAATTAATTGCGACAATCACTGCTTAATTCACCTATGTACGTACTTTCCTTTAGATTTTTCAATTTCTCATATAACTCGAATTGTAAGATACCTCTGCTTCCTTGCTAAAGGTAATAAATCTGTAGCAGATATTCGAAGGAGAGCAACAAAATTTTAGTCATCGCAAGCAAAAAAATTTCACAGTGATTAATGAAAATGAAAAGATTTTCATTCACAAAATTCGCATTATTGGGTTGAGGATGGTTGTGTGAAGCTACAAGTGAAGGATTTTCTTCCCAACTTAAGTCATTTAGAAAATTTGCTGAGGAAACGTTTTGTTGTCAATACAATTTTTTTTAATGAGTAACTTTAAAAATAGGCTAAGTACCAATGGGGAAAGGTATGTATGTTATTCTAATAGCTTGTGACAGCAAGAAATTATTTTATTAATAACATCGAAAATTATGCTAGAGCTGGCTGACATGTGGAAATTCTTTTCTAAAATCTTTCTCGTTTTTTGGCAAGAGGGGAAAAACGAAAGGGTCGAGTACAGAATTTCTTGTTGTTGTGTAAATGCTAAACACATTTGTGAATGAGAATACACAGAATTTCTTAATGTAAATCAGTTTTAACTACTCCGATGAACAAAAAAAAAAAAGATTTAAAAACTTCGATTAACAATATTTTGCTGACGATACTTTAAAGAATTTTCTCTGGCAACACTTTTCAATGCGATAAACTCAAGAGCGCCACTCAACATTACGCTATGAAAAATGAGAAATGTAAACAAACAGAAATGCTACCGCAAATAAAGAAACAAATGAACTCGTCTCAGTGTTGCCGTTTGTGTAATAGCTGCAGATTGAAAATTCCAGATATTTATCATGTTAATGATATTACAAAAGTTTTAAACGTTATCGTGGAAGATTCATATTTCTAAGGTAGAATAAAAATATATATTGTCATTGGACTTAGAGTTTTGTGTCATCGAACTCATGTAGCTAGTGTGAGTAATATATATCCGTTTGATTTTTGTGAAGTTTTACAATTTATAAAATGATTTAGTCATCTACATGGCAACATTGACACCGACTTTTGCTAGTGACCATACCATATCTGGTACAAAGCAACTAAAGCCTAACGAGTAAGTTCGAGTATCTGGAAACCGATGCTCATAACCAAAATGAACGTACTTAACTGATCGAAAGTGAACGAAGCATTTTGACAATACGTGTTGTTCCGTAAGTACCGAACTTGTAACCGTCACTACCGTCATCACCGCTGCTTTGATTCGTTGGCTAGCGTAACATTTTGAATTAAATGTCAAAACAGACATAACGAGTGCAAATTGCTTAAAAAAAATAATGTCGAAACATAATCCAGTCATCCTATAAACATATGCATATACATTTTCAAAATCTTTTCAATACTAATTCAACTCTTCTGGAAGAGTTATATTCATACCCTTTAACATAGATGATTCAACAATCTTCGTTGCTTTGACTGGGTTAAAGAACTTGTCAACTCACATAATCAAAATATTCAGCATACCTTTGTGCACACTGTTAGAAATTTCTCAAAATTCTATAATCGAGAAATTCAGCATGTCAACGTATTTGCTTAACAAAATATTTTTTGACTGAAAACTATAACACAACAAGCTATAGCCCAGCGTACCGACTACTCTAAAAAACGATCCTCGAACTATTTAATGAGATATAGATTTTAAGATGCTTGAAGCGCTTATTTGAACAAAATAAATTTTGATTCAACAACTCGTAGTCCATACAAAAATTATAGTTTTTGGTTTGTGTAAGAAAAGAATTCCTGTACTATCATAAAATTAAAACAAAAAACTTTCTATTATGTTTTTTTGCTGAGCTTTTATGTTGAGTACTTTTAGTTTCAACCACCTCTGCATGGTATCATCAGTAAGCCTTGGTAGCCGATTTTTAAAAATCTGCAAGTAAGCTATCTTTTTATTTTTTGATATGATTATTAACTGGTCGAAAAGTAATACTTGCAGATTTTTAAAAGTGGCCTAACAAAGCTTACTGATGATACCATGTAGCCGTTGTTGAAACTATTATAAGAAGACAGTTGTCAATTTTTTGTTCCTGGAATGCATTTTGCGTTTGTAATTTTTTTATGGTTTTTGCACTAAAAGTACTGAAAATAAAAGCTCAGCAAAAATCATCAATCTAAATTCTGTTTTGTTCCAAAAACATAAATTAACAAACATTTTTCTGTTTGTTTTTTCTTATGAGGTTTTATGTAGTTATTTGCGAAATATTGGTCTGTTTTTTGTCATTATTTTCATAAGTGTCGTAACTTATTTCTAGCCTCAAATGCCAAATATATTAAGTGGCTCAACAGTTTCTTAGAATAAGTGTTCAGACCTCCAAGACAGTGATATTAAGTGATGGGGAGTGCTAAGAGTGTTCTCAATTACGTTAGTGTGGTGGGATATTGCAATTTTCAGCAATTTTTGTAAGCTTTTGTATTGTATTGAAACCTTTTTTTTAAAAAAAATTTCGCAAAATAAATTAAGAAAAATTAACGACAGTTGCTTTAAAGTGGTGAAATAAAAAAAGGCCCGCACATATACCTTGGGACAGTTAAAAGCACTAGCAAATGAGTGGGACCTATTGCTACGTTTGTCATTTGAATTTGTAAGCGACATTATACATTATAATTGTATATTCAGAGCTTTATGTCCTAAATATGGGTGCATCCGATGATAGCAGGCACGTGCACGATTTTGATATGCTCTTTGCGATGGAGCCATCAGTCTTTTGCTGAGAGCTTTTTTCCATGGTGAAAAAGCAGTTTGAAACTCTAGATGTTTCTCTGAAATCCGTCACAATGTTTTAAAATAAAACTTATACGAATCAAAGATGCAATTCTTCAGTAATACCTTCATAAGCAGACGACGACGGCATCTTATTTATTAATGCATTAGTACTCTGCACGCGCGAGCTTTAAGGAAGTGACGAACGTTAGGAAGCGCGTCTAGTACTAACTATTAAGTATATTAGATTCCCTTGTCTTTATTTGCTTGTCACTAACGCATTTCTTGGTATCCCATTCTGAAAATATATGAAGGTGTTGCAAGAAAGTTTTTCTTCCGATTTATGTTAATTATTTAAAAAAAATTGTGGTTGTTTAAGAGAAACTTCCTAAATTTCAAACTTATTTGTCACCATTAAAAAAGGGATTTGAGCAAAACTGTTGGCACCATCGCAAAGAGCAGGTCAAAGAGTATATATTTTCTATTATTTTTTAACACATTGCGTTTTGTTAAAAAAGCGATGCGCAGGCCAGGTGGCCCGCAATTAGTAGACGCACCCATTTACATATATAGTTTAACAAACGGAGTACAGCACCTAAGAATATATCGAGAAAGTTAAAATCTCTTGAGTTTGTTTTTGTAAAGTTTAACTGGCAACACTAAACAACATGTGTCACTGAGAGTAACAAAAAGAGAAGAGAGCACAAACGAAATGAACTCACTCAAAATACACTTGTGCCGTTGATGGGGTTTTTCGTACAAGCAAAGGAATTTAATTTTATTCCGGTTTTGTGTACGAATCAAATTGGATGTAACTTTTGGTGATTCGATTTAGTTTGGCATTTTAACATTTGTTTTCGCGAAACCATACGCGTTATTTTCTAACGACTCTTTCAAACGGAAGTGCGATTTTGATAAACGATTGAGCTGAAATCTAAATGATAAACGTAAAAGTTTAAAAATCGGATTTTGATGGAAAATCAGTGGGTGAAACTTTCAAAAAATAAATGATACGATATCGATAAATAAAAATAATTATAAACAAAAAAAAAATATTTAAAATATACTTAAAATAACTAAAAAAGTTTTTTAAAAAAGTTCATGCGTGTGCTTAAGATTTAAATATTCATATTAAAATATATAGCAATATTAAAAATAAAATAAATCAGAAATTTACGGGTACTTATTGTTACAAGTGTTGAACAACGTAAGAAATAAAAAAGTGCCAAAACCAAAAAAAACTTAAATAAATAAAAATTTTCAAAGGCAAATAAAGCGACATCTACCACATCAGCTTTTAACAATTGCACAAAGGATTTAATAAAGGATACTTTCTTGCAAATAGCACACAATTGCTAAGCACAAAGGGATTTACGAGTGTGATTATTTCTTGGATACAACAATAGAGCGACTTAAAAGCGTTCAAACGAAAAATGTAAGTTTCAAGCGCGCACTTACGCGTAATGGAGTAGAAATCTTTCGATTTACGATAATTTGTGTCAAACAGCAAAATGGACCCAAGGCACTTTACAATATGTTATTTATTATCTTGGGTTTTGGTTTTTTGATTTTAGGAATCGTAAACTTTGATTTTGAAATTAGTCTAATCTCTGTCAGGGCCGCCCACATTAAAATTAAAATAAAAAATATTGAAATTGGTTTTATCGTCTTCAAACCATGTCTGGAGAGTACATGTAGTGCTCCCAAATCGAGTTTTATGGTTCAAAAAACCAGATAACGCAATTCTTGTCAGAAATAATTTTTTTTTTATATGAAAGCTTACTAAAATTCCAACAAATCCTCGGAACTCACATTAAAAAAAATATTTTATTTTAAGCGAAAAAAAATTTTTAGCTTTAGATAATAAAAACAGAATTTTTTAAAATTCGGATTCCGACAATTTATTGGAATTTTGGTTGCCTTAAATTTAAATAAAAAATTGTTTATTTCCGACAAGATTTGAGCCCAAACCATCCAAAAACGAATTTTGTTGGTTTACAAATGTCTAGAGCGCTGTTCTTATCGAAAATTAACAATTTTATTTTAAATGGAGCTTACCAAAATTCCAACAAATTTTGGAGCCCTACCTAAAATTGCTAATACCTAAAATAGTAAAAAAATATTTTTTTTGTTTTCAAAACTCGGGCTCCGACGAATGGTTGGCATTTCGGTTGGCTTCAATTTAAAAAAAAAAAAAGTTTCATATCCGATATCTTGATTTGGGAGCAGTGCGTATTGTTGCGCTGAAATTTTTAAAAATTTATAAAAATTAATGAATTAAAAAAAAATATTCTTGGAGTAATTTTAGATTTTCAATTTTTATCTCTTAAAGGGTAAATTTTGAGTGAAAAATACAAAGTAAGCCAAGATTAAAATTTCAATATTTTAGTTTTTATATCCTACACAGAGGGTATATTCTCTTGGTCATTCCGTTTTTATTACTAAAAAGGGGGCGTGGTAGGTATAGAAAAGTGCATATATTATTACCAGCTATTTCCGTCTGTCTGTCTGTGTGAAATCACGTTTACGGGAAAACTAAGCAAGCTAATTCAAGGAAATTCCGCACATAGCATGTAAAAATGGGCACAATTGGTACACGGCCACTCCCACCGCCCATACTCCATGTAAATATAGCTACCCCTGCACATTTTGAAAAAAGTTGCTGGTATTTTGATGAAACTTGGTGATTTGGTGAACATGTGAACAAAATTAAGATTGGGCTAGGTTTCAAATTTGCAAAGGCTCTTAAAAGGGCGTAGCACATCTCTAAATTTTATTTTTAATAACGTTGTGATGAAATTAACTACACGGATGCAGGTCATAAATGTCTTGAATTGCGCTTAAAGTGAGCCGAATTGGAAAAGTCGGCACAATTGGAAAAGTGGGCATGGCACTTTTCAACAATTAAAAATTTTGATTTACTGTAACTCACAATTGGCACATACGATTTTCATGAACATTTTAGGTAATTAACTTTCAATGTATTTCTAACATTTATTTATGTACCCTACAATGCAGTGTAGGGTATGTGAGTTTCGACCTGACCGAGGATAATACCTTAACTAGATTTTTTTAAAATTATAATAATGTAACTTTTTATGAATTAACTGAAAAAAAAAATTCTAAAAATAACAAAAATTTGTAAAGTGCGGGATCGATGCTTCTAGGCAGTGGCGTACCTAGGTAGAGGCGAGGGGGGCGGTCGACCCGGGCGCAAGGCTTGTAAAGACCGAGGGCTTAATAGGAATGGAAAATTTCCTGAAATAAATGAAAATTGCACGATTTTTGTGCCATGAACTCTAAAATTTTGTTGCACGTGCAAACTGAATAAAAAAGGTCAGAAAGTTCTTCCCACAAAAAAATATTTTTTAATGTTAACAAAAGAATAAAAATTCCACAAAAAAAAAATTAGAATTTATAAACTTGAGGATAATTTTTCTTCGAACAGTTCAAAACAATTTTTTTTTCGAAAAACTTAACACCTAACACACATGTTCATATGTCCAAAAAAAATTATTCAAACACGAGTTGTGGCTAAATTTAAGCCTTTTAAAACCTTTTTCTTTTCTTAAATTGAATTTGGATATTGCCAATGGAATGTCTTAAAGATTTTTGTAAAATTTTTTCCTCGTCGATTGAGAAGGTTGAAAAAAAAAACCTTACCAGAGGCTTCAATCAACTAAAGCGCGTTGCCAAGTTGCCGCTTTAGACGCGGCCATGTTGTTAATTGCATACCAAAGCCGTAGGATGCCGTTAATTGTAGGTAAAAGTCGTTAATGGGCGTTAATAGGAGGTGAAATTGAAAAGGTCATACATTTTGTCGTTCAAAATAATGTACTACCTTGCACAAATTATTTAATATTGCTGACCAAAAAGAAAAAAAAACAAGGTCATCGTTTTTTCGAAAAATTTTTTGCTTTTTAAGAAATTTTTTGGCTTATTGAAAGGGCGTTATTTCGTCATTTTCATCTTGGCAAAGCCTGGTCATGTTCAAAATCCATTCCGACCTTGCACAATCGATTAAACGAAAAATAGAGCTCAATATTAACTTAGGAGAATCCCGATCTTTGATTTTTTTTTGAATCATCATTCCTATTCCTCGTCAAATTATGTATTAAAAAAATTCTACCAGATTGGTATGTAATCTCACTGTAGCAACTCAAAGGATTTTAACCTTTAGTGATTAGTACTGAGGTGAAATAATAATGCCATCGAATATATCGGTAGAGACAGAAAGTCTATATTTTTCGCTTAAAAAACACAATTTTAGCATTTGCTTGAAGCTAAAACGGAAAATAATTAGAAAAGTCAATTTCGAATAGGGGGTTCTCTTAGAAGCGCTGAAGCTAAAACCTATTTCAACCTATGTATATATATATATGTAATATAATAAACCCTATAGATAGCAATTAACCAACATCAATCACTTAAAATAACTGGGTCAAAGTTTTGCAATAAATAATAAGTTTCTTATGGAAAATTTAATTTACTTACTTAGATAGTGAAACCTATTTCGGAACCTTATGTTTTGTTTGTTCAATAAATAAAGAATTGATAGCATGAAGGAGAAAAAAAAACCATTTGATCTGATATCGAATTTTATTATTGCATTGCAGACAAAGCCAAATTGGCCATATTGTGATACATTCAATCTTTTGCCAAAGAAAAATCATTTTATTTGATACCTTCACGAAAAATAAGAAACTTACAACCACATTTGCTTATTTATCTCTTTTATTATCGCATGCTATTATTATTGTTTTCTTTTCGGCTTGCGGGCATGTTTCTCTTTGTTTTGATTTTAATATTTTTTCCCACTGTTGGTCACATTTTTATTGTTATTATCCTTGTCTGCACACGATTAAGATTTCCTGCAAAGATGCGCTGCTGCTGTTAGTGCTCCTCCTTTTGTAAGTGCTTTCTTTATCATTTTCATGCTTCTCCTGCTTTGTCCCTCCTTTTCGGTAGCTTCTGTTTAAATTCTTTTGATTTCCATAGCATATATTTTATTAAAGTGAAACTCATTAGAGTTTACCTTATATTGATCAGTCCTCTGAAAAGTTAAATTTAAATATTCAGTTTAAAAGAAAGAAATGGGTCAGCTGTTTTTGAACCTTTCCGAAATCATGATCTGATGACTGGTAGACAAAGTTGTTACCTCTTACTCACAAAAATGGAACACAAAGTTTTCAAAAATGTAGCATACGGTCACTGTTACACCTGCTAATTTATTCAAAACCCATCAACAAGAAAAGCCATCCATGACACACTGTTAAAATTTGGGGCATTTTTTTAATCTTTCTGTGAAATCTAACTCTCTAATACTTAGTAAGAATTGCTTTAATCCACAATGATCTTTGTTACAAATGTGTAACACCTGCTTCTGATGAAGCATAGATTAGGTGGTAATTTAATCTCTCAGCAGCCTTGGGTTATGATTCTAGGCAAAATTATTGGATTTTAATCAATTTTTGAATTTACATCAACAGCAGGATCATTACCACTATTGTTTTTGAAAATGTAAATCCAGTAAAAAAAGTGTGGGTTTGTAAATCACTATAAAATTTATTAGTGCAGATGGCAAACTTCTTGAAGAATTATATTGATTCCGAGGACCTTCCATAATGTCTCGTTACAGTTGCGTAACAAATGAACTATGCTGAAATTTCTTTTATATTTCTCCCATTTCTAAGTACTTGAAAATCTTCTGTTACTCTCTGTCGCTCATGTTAAGGGCTACCATTCTGGACATATCGATTCTGTCGATATATTTATGCCAATAATATAAATCTTCACTCGAAGCGATCATCATATAAACTTCCGAATACAATAAACTTCGATTGCTCAATCTTTTAGAAAATTTTATTTAATATTATTATTATTTATCCTGCTTGGTGTTTCGATTTGTTTTGATTTTACTTGTGGTTTTTGTTCACAAAAGCTCGATGAACTCGCAACCTGGCGAGTCGCTTGTTGATCTGATGAAATTTGCACTTTTGTGGATATTCGTTCCTTGGCCACAACCTACGAGTGTTCTGCTTTCGTCTAGCATGGTGTATTATAGGGGTCATCAGCTGTTTTGAGCTTAACAATGTTTTTTTTTTCATGCTTCCGGTTCTTTAAATGAACATTTTTAGTGAGTATTCAAAGATTTTATTTTCGTTACAAACCCGAACAGAGCGATAATTTTTTACGAGCAAAGATTATAATATTTTTTTTTTTTCAAAAATTGGTCCACCCTCAAACATACATAAATTCTTTCGTTGCACACGCAACTTTGCTTCTGCCTCTGTGTTTTTTAAATGGCCAGCGGGGGGTGCTGGCTGCTTCATTTAAGTGGGTGTACGACGAGTGTGTTTACTTATGTGTGTCTGTCTATCTGTGTCTGTCTGCATTTGTTTATACTTCTACAGCATTGTCCTTACAATTCGGCTCAATTGTTTATATCCGTTTCCGTTTTATTTCTGTATGTGAATTCTCTTAAAAAGTTTCAGTGTAATCAGCATGCAAGAACATGTTTCTCTCAAGTTCAGTGAAGTGAAAGTAACGAATGTCATAAAGAAAACAAAGTAAAAAAATATATGCAAGAACTTTCGGGAAAGTGCTAAATAGACCCTATGCACTGTATGCCGCCAAAACAAAATAAACTTAAGGGAGCAAAACAAAGCAGTTTGTGCGCGTCCTTGTAAAAATTCTGTAGTTGGCTTTTTTCTTTTTTTTTTCCTATCAGATTAGCATCTTTATTGCATATTTTAGGGCAAAACAGTTGGTGACATCTAAAGGACATTTGCTGAAATGTTGCTTTTATTTTTGTTTTTCCATTTCGAACGAATTTCTTCGGTGTCGTTATTTTTTTATATGCAAATTTTGATTTCACAAAAATATATTTCATTGAAATGTGTACAGAAATAGACTTTTGATAGTAAATCTGTTGTGCTAACCAATGAGAATTTTTACGCAAATTTAAAATATAATCACATACTTTAAGTCACTTAAAGAAGCTTCAGCTTTAAGGCACAATTTTGAAAAGACTTGTCAAAACTTTAAGCAATTTTTGTTAAGGAAATAGCGCGGAAAAGTTTTATCATTTATGTTTTTGAACAGTTTTTATACGCGTATATGTTTTGCTTTTTATTGTGTAACGAATAGGCACAATGCACTGCGTTCAGTTAGTCAACCCAGCATTGTCTGCGCGGTCCCGTGAACGTACTCTTATCAAACCCTAACTGTTAGACAATCAAATAATCTACGACGCAAGACCTTGCCTTCTCTTTGAATAATCTGTTCAAAATGATCAACAAAAAAAAAAAATTCTCACTTTTCCAGGCCCGTGCGCACTAGTTTTTTGTGAGTTGGAACCCCTACTTCCAGCAGGATTTTGAACTGTTCTGTTTGAAGTTCTCTAAACTTCATATAGAAAAAAAACTGAAAGCTTGATTCACCATCACCATTTCAAATGGCAAATCACTATTTAAAAATGAAATCTTCCATTGAGCGAATCGACGACCTATGACTACTATTTCATGGGTCGACGACTGAGGCAAAACGTTTGATAACATTGGGCTATAACGCTTTCCCTCGTTTTACCCTACGACTTTTTGGTGGTATACCATATATTGCTTTTTAAATTAAGCCGAATAACCGATCAAAATGGATATTCGATAATTTCTTTCAAAAAGACAACGCACTCGAGGCACGACTATCCTTTTTTAGATATGTATTTCCCACGAGCAAAGCCTAAGTACGGCGCTGGACTTTTTAATTCGATATTTCACTGGTGACATTTCTTTTGATGCGCAGGACCTCTTCAATGCTTTTTCATTAGCTACTGTGGGTTACTCTTTGCAGTAGTTATTGAACCAGAAGTTATTTCGTAACATATTTTTTGTTTATTTTCTTCGGATAGTAATGGACCAAAACTTGTTTATTTCATAAGTCCTGGAAATGGAAAAACCATCTAGCTAGCGAATAAGTTCTTCATCACAAACGAGTTTATTTGGCACCCGCATATAGTAAATCAACAGAATATAGTGAGATTTCTTTCTGAATAGCTTTCGCTTTAGGGAAATAGGCTTTCATAACGAACCTGATGTAGACCCTGTATAGGATGAAATTATAAAGCACATAGTTGAGACAGCAGCAGTTTGTAGTAAGATTTTTTTTTAGTGACATTCTTAATTATTCCATCATAACCAGTGTCCCCGGCCTTCTTAAAAAAAAACAATAATACTTTTTGTTTTTTTTTTGTTTTGGTCTGGAATATCAATAAATTAATTCATAAAATGGTAAAAGCTTAAATTTTGGTGTAAAAAAACTTGATTACTTTTTTTTGTTCGTGCAAAACTTTAAAATTGATGTCATAGAAATCGTCGAAATCCCGGCTAGTTCAGAATATTTTGAATTCCGAGCTTGGCCGAGTCAATTCCGGTCACTTAGCCTGATTATAACACTATACCAGCCAGGTGAAACAATGTTTGATATAATTTCTTACCATCACAAGAGATCTTTTCTGAACTTCGAGCATTGTCCCTTTCCTTAACTTAAGTATCATTAAGAAATGTTTTATTTAGTCAAATATTCAGTTAATTGACTTCAACCATAGCAAAAAACTTTAAATTTTATTATCGATAATGACTCAAACGCTAGTTTATTTTGAATAGAAATTTCATCGCCGATTTCAAATATGTATTCATAAAGTAATTAAGGAAATAAACACAATCTTTGTCGCATAAATATTTGCATTGTTGTTGACTTTTTTTTTTTTTTTTTTTGAGTGTATAGTAACTGTCAAAGTGTCTTTCGACTTATCATATGCACGATACTCAATAATTCTATTCTCACAAACTGTTGCTTTGAATTTATTTAAAAATAATTTTAAAAAATAAACCTTTTGGTATTGACGCAAGTGCGCCGCTTCATTTGTGTACAGTGGAAAAGTTTTGAGATCTGAAATCAAAAGTAAAAAAAATATAATTTGTCTGTAGGTAGCAGATTGAAATTGAGAAGAGTTGACATTTTGAACACGTGATATTCTCTGCCAGTAGCAACGTGATGGCACATGACGTTGTTATGGGGGGGTTTTTACGTGGAACACATAATTCACAAAGCATACAAAAATAGTCGAGTTAAATGAAAGCACTTGAAAAAGCACAGCTGGAGCTTAACTTTCGCGAGACAAAACACAATACAAACAAAGCAATGTGGAAGGCGTCGGTTGAAAGGTTGACACCTAGACCCACACACACCCCACGAAAATGCAAATGTACTGACTTGCACACGTTGTATATTTTGCGCAAAAAGAGCAGGCATACAACCGACATGTTGGCAGACATTATGTGAATATTGTGACAAGGATTTCATTATCAAGCGCACAGCAAGGATGTGCTGAGGAAATAAAAAAACATAAAATATGCTAAATCAAATTTAAAATAAAGCATTTGGTAGGCGAAACAGGTCGCATTTAATTTTTCGTAGATAAAAATAGCTCAGAGCTCGAGCTATTGTTCTATCTAATACCTAATAAAAAGGTAACATTTTAACCAATTGTTTACTGAAATTTTTAATTTTTTAAAAGTTGAATTTTCAAAAAACAACTTTTTTAAATTAAAACAAATCATCAACACATGCTTATCGTGAGATCGTTTGCTGTGAGTGGTCACCACTAGAGGAAACAATAAACGAAATAAATTTTGAAGACAAAAAAAGCCAAGAAAAGATCGTAGCACAGAATCTGCTCTAACTATTAAAGGGTTAAACAAAAAGGCACATGTCTATTAAGGAGTTTCGCAAAAAGGCATTTAAGGATTTAGCAAAAGGGCATATGCTCATTAAAGGGTTTAACAAAAAGCCACATGTGCAGTTGGTCTCTGCAAAAGGGGACATATATATATTTATCCCTATTTTCCCTTAAAGCTTAAACATTTTTAAAATATTTATATTTGGGGTCTGAATGAGCTAAAATAGTAGCGAGAACTGACATAATCATAGTTAATCAAGTTTATGTGAACAGTTCAGAGACATAAACAGTTTTTTGCGATTTTTCAAAATTTTTAACAACAGAAAATGTAACGTTCTGTTAGCCCACTCCTTAATTCTGGCCACGGTTGCCAAGTAACCAGGACTGACCCGTCTAAGCCCGGAATTACATGTGAAAGCTGGAGACCTGTTAGGAATTGAACTATTTTTGGGACATGGAATGACGTTTTGCTGAATGAGCAAATAAAAAAGTTATCTCCATTTTCCTAAGAAAAGACTTTTGACGTTTTACTGTATGAGGAACAAAATTTTTTTAAAATGCCTCCGGCTTCTTTTTAAACAGAGAAAACTTTAAGAATGGCATTAACTAAATACTTCCCTTGCAAAGATATCAGCTTGCCAAATTTTAGTTGCTAATACGATACACAATGGGTTAACCATTTACAAATATTCTTTCGTTTGTTTTTGTGCATTTAATAAAATTTGGGTGTCGTCCTTTTGGCTATCATTTTATGCTTTAAAAATATCCGGAAGCTAAGAATGCTCAAGGCGCGCTCTGAGGACACACATCAACCAGGCACGCACAAAACAAAATGCAACTGCAAACACACTGACACAACGTTCAGAATTACACCCTTACGGAAAATATTACTGCATAGTCCTGTTTATGTTGGTATTGTTTTTGATCCAATTTCATTTTAAAGCCTTTTTATTTGCATTTAAACACGTTTTGTTGTTGTTGTCTTCGGGGGCATGTATTTTTGGTTTTGTTCATTTTATTTTTAATTTGGGTCAACGGTACGCTGGTGGCATTGTAACCATAGTGTACGGACGTACAACAGGAGTTAGCTTCTGCCGCAAGTAAAAATAGGCGGGTGTGTTTGTTTGTTTTTTATACAAAATTTGCTTTGGGCGTTTTTTCTAATGCGAATTTTGTGAATCTTCCTTAAGCAAAAGATTAGCGAGTGGGGGAAAAATGCAAATTTTGTCTGTCGTTCCGGCTATTTAAAAATAGATACCCAAATAGCCTGTTGTTAGCTTAACGTGCAGGATATTTGTTGGGAAAATGCCAAAAGTTGTTGGCTGTTAAAAATATTGATGATGGTGATGATAGGACAGTGAAAACTTTTCTCATTCTAAGTTTTTTGACCTTCAACACAACTAACTATTTTTTGATATGTGATTTTTAATCGGAATTTTAAATGTGTTTACCATGAGTTTTTGGTTAAAGAAACCATGCATTTAAGTTTCACTTATACAGCAAATATTGAAACAATATTTAAGGACTTTCTTATCATTTTTCATTTGATTACTTTTTTTTGTCTAACCATTTGAATTTAAAATATAAACAATGGCCACATAGAATGTTGGGCACCAACATGCACGCAAGACTTCATTTCCATGTAGTGGTACAACAATCATATGGAGTTCTACCTCTGCTGAAGTAGAATTGAATCATTGTTGTGAGCTCGTTAGAACTTGCAGAAGAACTTGTGCCCATCCATGGCTACATGCTCGTTTGTGCTTTTGCTCAAAACTTTTGGTTTTTCTCTCTTTTTTGAGCATTATGCAGCGCTGGATAAAGACTAGAAGGGGACAAAAACTAGATTGGAGTTTTTTTACTTATATGATGAAAATTTAAAAGTCATTTTCTTTCCCAAAAATGCATAAGAATTATAATTACAAATACAAAAAAAGATCATTCATAATTTGAAAATGTTTTTCTACAACTCACAAAAATCTATGAAATGACGATAGGGGTCCTAGTAAGCTCTTGCCATGTTATTGACGGTCTGATCAAAAAATAGTTCGACTGTTTTCTTTCATTAAATTAATGAAAAAAATTAATGTTTTAAAATACAGATTAACCTTAACTTGAGTTCAACAATATTTTGAGTAGGATTTTTTCAAGATATCATAATTCAATTAATGCAAAGATATTCTAAAGCTCCAGCAGATGCAACCTAGCTAAAGGCTTATTTTCCGTTTGTTGCAACACGAAAATACCGTTTAATTAAATGATTTTAACAAAATCTTTGTATGTTTATATGCCTTTAGAAAATCCGAAAAATTTAAATTTTTATTTTCGTTCACTGTGGAGAAAAGTGCCCACGATGTTACCTTTTCAACTTTCTTAACTTACATAACATGCAGCAACATTAACAACAACGCACAACGTGCCGCCGTGCTGTCAAAAACATTTTGCTGTCATGCTTCATTAATCAAGTATTTATTCAAACGTCATTATTCAACACACATACCTACATAAAATTGACATATCAAAAATGTTTTACGCTCTTGGCAACGTTATTGTTCTTAAAGCCGATAATGTTGTTACCGTGATGGCTGCTGCTGTTGCTGGAGCTGCTCTTGATATTGCTATTGTAATTTTGACAGATAACACTCTACATTTGACACTGGCACACAAACAGTCAAAGTCACCGCGTGTGATCGTTACGCACGTTCAACACGTAAATTGTTATGTTGTGTACGTAATGTCAATTCGTTCGTTCGTTCGTAAAATGCAAATAAAGACAATAACACAACGTGCAGCATTCGCATATTTGCAGTCGCAAATCACAAGTCCTACTGCGTTTATACGTAGTACGTATGTATATATATACAGGCAACAACAATGCCGTTACGTTACGCTACAAAAAAATCACGTAATAAACCAATTTTTTATGATGTTGGTAAACGAAATAACAGATGACATGTCATATGTTACCATGTTAAGTTAGGGCAAGTGTCAACTGCGGCGCGAGAAATGAAATGTGAAGAAGCTACCAATTTGGCCATGTCCCAGTGGTATTGAAATAAGTGGTGGGAGTCTAAACAATTTTCGACAATGTGGCTTATTTTGTCGACAGGTAGAAAAAAAAGAGGCAACAACTTGGGCTGGAAAGTTTGTTTTTTTTTGGGTATTTGCAATACCCAATGTCTTTTTGAAATGGCGCTGTATAAAAACAGCTTACCTAAGAATTGTTACAATGAGTGGTCTGCGTTGGGCGTTCGATGGGGAAACGTAAACGAATTTTCGACATGATCGTTGGTCCACTTTTGAAAATTATATTTGAACACTATTAGGGCACACCGTTTAGGACATGTTTTGAAATAAGAAGTTAATTGCAGTCGATGGTAAAACTCTAAATCTGAAGTCCATTTTTTGAACAATATCAACCCTTTGAGATGTTTTCCACTTTCATTTAGTTTAAAATCAAAATTTTAATGTTAACACATACATTTTTTTGTTACTATTCAGTTTCATTAAGTAATTAAAGCTTAAATTAAATTGTTAAAACTCTTCACCACAAAGTTATTGCTAAATGCTTTAAATACCTTAAATGTTTTTTGTTTTTTTTTTAAATTTTTTAGATTACTTTAGGCCATTTTTAATTACTAATGCTCTAATTAGTTGACAAATTGCTTTCAAAATAAAGAAAATCATTAATTTCATTTGGCCTCAAAAATGAATGGAACCCGCATTTTGGCATAATGTTGCATTTTTCAACACCACAGTTAATGAAATGTAAAACAACAAAACACACGCAAGTACCTATAGTTTTAGACTGTACATTATTTCCCAAGCCAGTTTTTGAAAGAAAAACTCGGAATGCTTATGTTTCTGACGTTAACATTTGTATTTTAGCCCACTAAAGCGTGGGAGCTCTAACTACTGTTAACAATTTTTTATTCTATTACACGGAAACTAGTAAACTTATAGAAAAATGCTCAAAATCTTTTTTGTGTATTATTTCATGAAAATTTAAGAAAAAAAAAATACACTGAAAAAAATTTTTTTAAAATGTTTCAGGAAACAAAAATTTTGAAACCATTTATTTTGTACATTTACTAGCTTGCACGCTATACTGACGGTGACCATATATTCGTTGAATTTGTGAAAAAGTTCATAACCAAATTTCTTTTGCTGTAAATAGTTGATGGGTTTTTTTTTTTTTTTTGTGTTTTTTTTTAGAAACTTAGCATAAAAATAGTTTACCTGTTCCTTATTGAAAAAACTCTCGTACTTAACTAATAATTCAAAAAAAAAATAAAACTGAGACTGCATACTGTAATACAGGGCTGTCCCGGAACATACGGGAGGAATGGTCACCGTAGCTAAAATGGACTAAAATTAGAATTTTTTTTGTAACATAAACATATATATACCCATGATTTAACTATTAAGGTTCTCGCAAGCTGTCAAACTCACATCTGATCTGAATAATGATATTCAAAGCAATATACGAAAAAAAAAAATCTAATAAAATTTGACACTAGAGCTACTTTTGGAAGAAGCAGCATTTTTTTCGCATCAACCTTATATAGCTAAATCATGAATATACCGAGCTCTTGGATTAATCAAATTTGGTAAGTAACGCATGAAAATCTATTGTTCAAGGAACTTTTTATCAGTGTATTTTATGATTTTGTTAAAAATTAAAAAAAAAACGCACAATAATTTTTATGCCCTACACAGAGGGTATATTCAATTTGTCATTCCGTTTGTAACGCATAGAAGAGGGCGTGGAAGGTATAGAAAAGTACATATAGCGTCACCACCTGAGTCGATATAGCTATGTCCATTAGTTTGTCTGTTGAATCACGTTTACGGGAAAACTAAGCAAGCTACTTCAATGAAATTCGGCACATAAGTCACACCTTCTTACAAGCTGCTAGCATGTAAAAATGGTTCACGGCCACGCCCACCGCCCGTACACTATGTAAATAAACCCGTGCACATTTTGAAAAAAGTTGCTCCGCTTTTGATGAAACTTGGTGATTTGGTGAATATGTGAACAAGATTAGGATTGAGCTAGGTTTCAAATTTGCAAATGCTCTTAAAATGGCGTGGCACAGCCCTAAATTTTATTTTTAATAACGCTATAACTCGTTAACCGTGCAAGATATTGTGATGAAATTAAGTACACAGATACAGATCATAAATATCTTGAATTGTGCTTAAAGTGGGCGGAATTGGAAAAGTGGGCGTACGACTTTTCAACAATTGAAAATTTTGATTTTGTATAACTCATAATTGGCACATGCGATTTTTATGAAAATTTTAGGTACCTAATTAATTTTTAATGAATTTTTGACAGAGAACTTTTAATCGTTAAAGGAAAACGAAATTTGAGGTCTATTTTATTGGATAAAATATTTTTAAAATAAATTCCTTGTTGACCACAAAACATTTTAAGACATAGAACAAAGTTATTTTTTTCTTAATTATTGAATGCATTTCAATCTCTTTATTGAGAGACCATCATCAGCCGGCGCTAAAAAATACATTAATTTTTGACATTTATTTTGAAAGTACTTTCAACGCTGTGTAGGGTATGTGAGTTTCGGCCTGGCCGAAGATAACACCTTTACTAGTTTTCTCTATCTAATAAAATAAAAATCTTTTAATAACAAAAATTTCAGTTGTTAGTTGCAAAGGCATAAATATACCAAGGCTATAAATTGAGGAAACTTCAAAAAACAAAAACGGAAAGTCTATATAGTCATTTGCGATAACGAAGAACTTAGTTATCAGTATTGTTCCAGAAATTGGTTTCTAATCGAAATCATTACTCATTGGCTTTTACAGCGAATGGTTTGGGTAATAATTTAGCTAATGGAATTTCCTGAAAGAAACTCTTTATTTATATTGGGACATAAAATAATACGCACTTCATCAGCAATTTATTTTTAACTTCTGACTTGTATTGTTTAAGTTTTTCACAAAGGTAGGTAGGAGCGAGTATAACAGTTAAAAATAAATAAATAATGTTATCAAAAGTAAGATGGCCCAAATATTTTGTCAAGCCCAATTATATTTTTTTTTTAAATAAAGATAACAAAATACGCGTAGTAGTAGGAATTGAAGAAGACAAAATAATGCTATAGATACTTGAAGCCAAATATATGTATGTATGTATATGTAAGCTGGCTAGATGATTGTAACAGTTATGTATAAGGTAACAAGACGTGAAAAAAAAAAAATGACAAAAACAAAATTAAAATTTGTGATCTCATCAAAAGCATCTCTTTGGTTTGGCCTTAATTGAGATGCCTAGATGGTAGCTGTCACTTTATTGTTGCCGATACAATTTGTTATGTTATTAGTTATCTTTTTTTGTTGGTCTGTTATATTTTCCCGCAATACTTATCTTTTGGTAGCAAGAAAGTTTTTGCGTTGTCTTCAAAGTTTTCAAATATACATTTACGTTTGGAGTCATTAACTTTTTCTCCAAATGTTTGATTTTATTTTGCATACCCCAAGACTAATTGATGCTTTGGGGCTTTTGAACTTTTGAATTTGTCTAAAAATAAATAAACGCTTATACTTTCATTCAAACAAGATTTAATTATATATATAGTATATGTTTTATATATACATTGCCTTAGAATAATTCAAGTCTCCAAATAAGACCAAGAATGATGATGAAAAACCTTTTTATATTCGATTTATTTACATACATAAACATAATTTCTTAGTACGAGAATATATCGTCCCTCCAGAATTATAGCACATGATATTTAAAAAAAAAATATATTTAAGATTTGTACAAGTTTTCTAGTTTATTATACTTGCAATAATAGAGTCGCTACCTTCTATTGTTCTCGAGATATTTGGCATTTTTAAGAGATAATTCTTCTAACGTAAAAATATAAAAATGTGGCTAAGAAATTTTATAGAAGTAAACTGATATTGAGAAGTGGTGCCACAAGCTGTGCTTACCACAAAATAATAACTGAATAGATCTCCACCTCACAATTGTGATGGAATTTTTATTATTTATTAAATTACTTGTTGCCTTATAAATTTAATAATAGTTCAAGATCTTTACAAAAATATTTTACTTCAAACTAGTTAAAAGACGCCATAAATCGCACAATCTTGACGCGAACAGCTTAACACTTCAATTATGTGCGTGCATTAAACGTTTCTCTTTTTATAGATGTAAGCAGATGCTGGTTTATACAAAATCCCACAAAATTTTCGTGCAATTCTGAAATTTACCGATTTTTCCACTTAGCAATGCTCATACTTTCGCGCTCATTAGTTTCTCACTATTTCGTTTGGCAAAGTATTGTTGCTTTGCTCTTACATTAGCATTCAGTGCTTATTATATTGCACGAACGTTTACGCTACGTTTAGTTTAGCCTCTGTTTTGCTTTTCGTCCGTGAGTGCTACTGTGTGGACTTTCATTGTAATTGCTTTGTTTGCAGCGATATCTACCTGTTACTGATACTAGACTTGGCCCAGTGGTTGAAATTCAACCATTATATTGACAAAACAAAAATAAAAAATACTTTTTGACATTAACAAACTGAAACAATCATGTCATCACTTCCAAAAAAGAAAGTCATGGTATTATGAAGCCCTATCCCTTCTTCGAGATCAATATATGTGCATGTGCATTTCCTCATACCAAATTTCATCAAAATCAGTCGATTAGCTTAGCTAACAAACATTATTTTCCTGTTAGAAGCGTGGTGCCACCTATCATACTAAAAAACAAATACCTTTTCTCAAGGTCCAATCTATTACCATTCCAAATTTCATCAAAATCCGTTGAGTAGCTTAGCTGTGAAAACGTATTTCCTATTGAAGGCGTGGTGCCACCTATCATACTAAAAAACAAATACCTTTTCTCAAGGTCCAATCTATTACCATTCCAAGTTTTATCAAAATCCGTCGATAAGTTAAGGAATGAAAAAGTATTTTCCTATTGGGGGCGTAGCACCGTTCACTTTCAAGCAAAAACCTCAAGGTTGAATCAATTTATGTATCGAATTTTCTCAAAATCGGTCCATTAGCTTAACAGCGAAAACGTTTCTTTCGTATTTTGTTAGGAGCGTTGCACCACCCACTCAAAACAAATATCTTTACGCAGTATTCAATCTATCTCCATACCAAATTTCATTAAAATCGGTGTGGCAACTCAGCCGTGACAGCGTTTTTTGCTATTAAGGGCGGTGTCACGCCTCCTAAAAAGAACTTCAAGTTTTTCATAACCTTCCTTAGGGTTCAATCTATCTTCAAACCAAATTTAATTTATATCAGTCTTTTGGTTTAGTCGTGGAAACGTATTTTCCTGTCAGAGGCGTGGCTCCGCCTACTATTACAATAAATTACATTCTGCACTGCCGCTCTTCACAACCTTTCAAATAAAAAATAGATTCTGCAATTATGTGTTATGGCAGTTAAAAAGGGATAGAACCATTTTGCAACTGCCAATTTACATGTGACCTGGTCTATGAAAAGATGGCTTAGGTGTCAAAATATCATTTTTCACTTTTTTGACGAATCGGAAAGAGTTTGAAATGCTCCTTCATTTGGTGAAAACTATTCTCGAAAACTTGATTTCGCACGTTAGCCCCCTTTTCATAGAGCAGGTTACTTAGTATATAGATTTTCCATTGCAGCGCTGTTGTAATGTTAGTTATTTGATTGAGAATATGGGTTTAATAAGTTGATTTTATTTCATATTAATAAAGTTCTAGAATTTTGCAGTATATTCGTAGCAATATCTTTGTGTTAACTTTATCAATACAAACTCCATTCGTTTAAAATCGTAAATTCTATCAATGCCAAATTATCGCATGGCTCACAAAACGTACAATTTCAAAGCCGCCATTTAAGTTTAAAACTCTTTCTTATAGCAATTTATCCGCAGCACCACTCCCTAGCAGTAGAAAGTTTTATTCTCTTTTTAATTTCTTCCTTTTGGCTATAACATTAAAAGGTCATTTCACATTAGATAATAACAAAATTACGCCGTAGTTATTTACTGACGACGGAAAAAAAAACAAACAGCAAATAAAAACCCTGAAAAATAACTTGGAACCTAAAAAATGTTTTAACGCTTTACATCAACCTCTTTTTTTATGCTCTGCACCTACTCCCCCAAATTTTGTTTCGTATCGTCGTGGTTTTAATGTTTACTGTTTTTTTTTTTTTTTATTGTCGGTCTTCTACTTCTACTCCTACATCCCAACCGTTGCCAGCCACTCCTACCGCTGCGTCGTTTTACCCTACATTTTACAATTCATCATCAATTTTCTGTAAATTTTCTACGCCTGGTGTTTGATTTTTATTTTTTGTGTTTTATTTTTATGAAACCTGCAAGGCAGCAATTTGTTTGGATTGAATGAAAACCTAAACGTGACCCAAGCGCCCTTTCAATAATTTGTACTCGCAAGACGAAGAAACGCAAGATTTCAAAACGAAACAAAATAAAGCAATGAAAAATAACAGCGAATGGTGAAAACTCATAAAAAATTTAAATTCGATTTGCTGTTGCTCCACAGAGTGAGAAAGAATAAGCGTTGAAGCTAAAATTGCTAAGTTTTTGACGTTGAACTTTTTATTTTGTTGTTGTATGAAAATATTTATATTTTAAGTCTTAGAAAGATGAAAAAAAAAATAAAGAAGTTTTTTTTGGGTTTTAAAAGTTCTGAAAAGATTTTCACCCAATTTGACAGGCTTTATTATGTAGAACATGCAAAAAAATTGATAAAGTTAAAAAATCGAATTATTACGTATAATCAAGTCAATGAAACCCTCAAGCAAATTTTTTTTGTGCACGCATAAAATTATTCACAACTACAGTGGCATCTTTTTTGAGAGACATGACGGGATTAACGACCCTGTGAACCACAAGTAGTAAAGGTTGCCCCAATAAGAGTGCACTTTTTAAATTTTGTATAATTTTGATATCGTGTAAGCGGCAACTCTGAAATTCCACTACTGTAACCCATGAGTGATCGGATGGATACTAAAAGACAACGTGTTATCATTGTGAAAACCCATCCCGCGCGCGGGACTCGGTTAAGCAAGTGCATATAATGTGTCAACAATTAAAAGAAAGGTTAAAAAAATTTGAAGAAACTGGGTCCGACTATGCACAGTAAATCTCCTTTGTGTCAACGTGCCGGTCGGTCCTTGAACATATTGCTGCTGTAAATGAGAATGTCACCGAAAACATCAATTCGGCATCGTTCTCAAAAATTTCAAATATCACGAAGCAATACGCAGCGAATTTTAACAAAAGAACTCCACCTTCACCCACACAAGATTCAGTTTACTCAAGAGCTGAAACCAGCAGACCATGCAAAGCGCCAGTAATTCGTACAATGGGTAATGGAGCAAAGTGAAGTGAATGCCGATTTTTCGAAAAAAGTCATCTTCACCGATGAAGCGCATTTCCATATGAATGTTTCGTGAATAAACAAAATTTTCGAATTTGGGAATCAGAAAATCCTCAAGTGATTCATGAGAAACAAATGCATCCACAACGAGCAACTGATTTTGGTCAGGCGGCGTGATTGGGTCTTAATTTTTGAAAATGTGTCCGAAATTGCAGTGACTTTGAACGGCATTCGTTACAGGACCATGATAACGGCGTTCTTGTGGCCGCAAATAATCGTCATGGATCTGAACGAAATGTGGTTTCAGCAGAAACGGCGCCAACTACCACAACGCGCATAAAACAATCAATTTATTTCAGCAACGATTTCCAGACCAAATCATCTCACAAAATTCTGATGGCAACTTGCCACCAAGACCTTGCGATTTAACGCCATGCGATTTTTTCTTTGGGGTTTTGTAAAATCTCGGGCTTATGTGAATCAACTAGAAATAATTCGTGAGCTCAAAGCCGAGATATAACGCGTGATCGGTGATATACAGCCACATCTTTGTGAAAAAGATATCGACAATTTGATGAAGAGAGCAATGCTTTGTCATCAGAGCCGCGGTGGCCATTTGCCGAGTAATTTATTCCATACTTAATCGGATAATGTCTACTTTACAATGCAATAAAAATATCACAACTCGCTCAAAAAGTTTGTTTGTTTTTATTTTTAAATACAGAAGTGCACTCTTATTAGTACACCCTTTATAAGATGCAGAGTAAATGGCTTTCTTAGCAGCGTTTGATTCTTGAGAGTGCGTGTAGTTAGTGATCGAAAGATACTCGTATTCGTGCCAGATAACTGTTTCCTCAAGGTAACGCATAATAAGGCGTAGTGTAGGTAACATAACATGGCCAGGGGTTGCCTTAAGCATTAATTTTAAAAAAACTTGCAATGGAGCTACTTATCAGTGCATCTAATCCCCAAGGTCACCGTCTCGTAGTATCAACCCATAATCACAAAACTACGGACAGCGAGTTCCACGCGTTAAAAACAGAAAATAAGATGCAACTTGATCAAAAAGTCGCTTAATGACTTAAAAGTCTCATAAGATAAAAAAGACGCCCAGTGATCAAGTAGTTGCATAAGTCTAATTAGTCACAAGACTTACTAGTGGCTTAGGACTAAAAACTGACAAAATAGTCAAGTTCGATTTAATGTAAAGAAGTCACATGGGACTAAAAAGTTGCATGGGACTAAAAAGTTTCATGAGATTAAAAAGTTGCATGAGACTAAAAAGTTACATAAAAATTTTAAAATTTCCATTAAAAAGGATAAAGTTGATTATCAGTAAAGCCTGGCTAAATTTGTCGAAGATGCTGTGGCATCAGTGAATCAGAGCGAATTCTATAGGATAACAAACCTCTTGCTCAGATTGAAACAAAAATGTGTGAATTCCCGGTCAAGAAATCTGAAAGGAGTGTTGATAATCTTTTCAAATACATCGAAAAAGAACTAAAATATAATATATAAAACCTACTTCCAGTTGTACAGTATTTATTATGGCTTAGTTAAAAAACCTTTCTATATGTTGCCAAAATTTGTAAAATTAAAGGTTAATATACTTATACTATTTCTCATTAACTTTTTTTATTACTTTTATTTATTGTTCTTAATCTTAAGCTCACATATAAATTATTATCTTGTATTATTTCCATTTGACCTTTTACAGAAATTATCTGATAGATTCAAGTATTTTATTTTGCCAACCTCTACTCTTCCTCCAAATTAGACACTAATTGTGTGCGTGTTTTTTTTTTATTCTGCTGAAGCGTTTTTTTTTTTTTTTGAGGAGGTGGGGACAAGGGGGCTTATGTTTGAGTTAATCATTATGATTGTTATTTTTATGGTCTGGTTCTTTTCTTTTCTTATTTTTTTTTCATACTGCTACCGTTTATTTGCCAATTTATTGGATTTTTCCAACTATAAATGCCATCGCATCGCGTTGAATTTCGGTCTTTTTTTCAGTTTCAGTATTTTGGATTACATTTTGGATCGATATCAATTTAATTCAATTTAATTTGACATTGTCTTGGCTGCGTGGGTGTGTTCCATGACGCATTTTACTGTGCAAATTTGTTATTCTTTTAATTTTTATTGTTATTTATTGACGTCCCTCTTCAGAGTGTTATTTTTAATGTAATTCAGTTCAGTTTTATTGAAGTCAAATGAAAATTGGACCGCGCAAGTTGTAAATGTAAGTGAATTAAATGTGCGGTTTTATTTGGTAATTAAATATCTTGTCTTTGTTTGCAGATCTGGGAAAAGTTAATTACTTTTTTTTTTTATTTTATTTTACCTTTTCGGTAGGGGTGTACAGTTGGATATGTCATTCCTTATTTTGAGAATTGACTTCAGTCATTCCTTAATTTGAGAACTGATTTGTTGGTGTTCAATCTATGGAAAACTATCGGAATACGTTTGAGGCAAACAAATATTAATTTTGAAACAACGAACCGCACAGGTCTTCAAGAACACTTAGGCTCCACTGAACACATATGCCGATGTTTTGACTTAAAATGGTACTTTTTTTCGACTGGTTTCATTATAAAGTATAGGGTCTTACATCAACTTATTTTTTAAAAATGTTTTTGTTTTAATGCAACCAATCCCCTTAATGAATGAATTTAATTTTTTCAAATCTCACGCTGATTTAGATCTCATTTTAGTCGCTTTCTCAAAGGTTTCGCAAAAAACACTTACAACAATCACTAATCAACACTTTAATTAAAATTTAGCATTTGTTGAAAGTTTTTTTTTTCTGCTGTGTAATTTGTTTTTTTTTTTTTGTTTCGCCAATAGGTACTGTTGTCGTTTCTTTAATATTTGTTTAATTAACCTTCACACTAATTACTGAAGGTTTCGCTTACACGTTTTCATTCAAAACAGTTCGTATCAACAAAAGTAAAAAGTTGGAAGAAAAACAAATATGAAAAATACACAAAGTAAAAGTTAATTTGAATGTATAACAAATCGCAAAATGACAAACATTCAAAAATAAAAACGTAGAAAGAAAACATTCTCAAAAATATAAAACACAATTTCATTGAGGTTTAGCCAACTCAAGTTAATTACTTGAACAAATATTTATGTCGTTAAACAATTTAATTATTTTGCATGAAATCATTAATTAACTCATTCAAAAATTGTAAATGTTGAAAGTTTATTGGTTGCCATTTTGCACCAACTTACACAAATGGTGATCCAAGCAGGGTCATATCTCAAAGTACATATTAAGTGAAATGATGTGTTCTAAATCAAATTTTTTTTTTATATTTGATATTACATTTTTTATATAAAAAAAATATATAAACTTAGACCAAGCAAGTTACTGCAACTATCAATAAATATAAGAGGCATTTACTTTTTTAAATGGAGTTAAATTAAAATAACTAAAAACCATGTTCATATCGATGCCAGGGTGAATCGCTTATTAGTTTTGAATAAGTTAATCTAACGTGAATTTGAGTGAGGTTTTTTTACAAAGGCAAATGTCAAATTCTGCCTGAATAAATTTTAGAAATTATGTATTGGAGTGCTTCTGTGCACATAGTTAGTTTACAATTTCAGGTGCATGTTTTACGTGCTCAATTTCGCTTTTTAGTGCGTCGATATCCGCGTCCCACTTATAGCCAATATACGAATGAATATTTCCCATTAAAATTATTGCTGCGTGTTACTTTTGAATAGAAATTTGTTTTCACAAAACAAAAAAATTATTTCAACCCTGGAAATTTTTTTTTTTTTTCTTGACGTTTATTTACATATTAGGGATTTTAATAATATAAACTATAGTCGCTCCTAATCGGAGCATTGGGCAAAAACGAACTCCTTTCATCGTCGTCTTTCCTGCGCTAGTCTTTTGATTTCTCGCCACGTTCCTGTGGTTTGGCAGTCAGCGGTTGTGGATCGCATCCAAGTATTATTTGGACGGCCTCGTCGTCGTAGTCTTGTGGGTTCCATTTGAAGGCCATTTTAGCTATGTCGTTGTCATCTTTCCGTAGAGTGTGGCCGATCCATCGTCATTTTCGTCTTTTCATTTCAGTATTTCTGGAAAATTCTTAACGCAGTATAAAGAAATTTGTCCAAACAAATAGCATACAGGAGTAGTTAATGAAAATAATGAAACCGGTCCACAATATTTTTGCCACAGAATAGTGCGGTATAATCTTAAAAGGGGAGAGTGTCCTAATCAATTTTGCGAAACAAAGTTATAGTCCATCACGTCAAGATACAGGGATATTCTAATGTATTAATGAAAAAAAACTCTTTTTTTTCTATATTCAGAACTATATTACACCGCAAATCAAGCTTTCTCACCAAAACTCGTTCGGGTATGTAGAAGTAGTAGGTTTCCCTTCAAAATCTGTTTCCAATTTTTCTTCTATCCTATTTCTTTTCGAATAAATCGATCTAAAAATAAATTGTTTTGTTTTGAGACATTTTGTTGTGACAAAATAAAATTTATGCCGTCATCAAAAAAAAATTTTTCCATTGAAATAAAAAACAATATTTTTCTAAATATTTTGAACAATTTTAAGAGCTTTTTAATCAGTGCGATTTTTACTGAAAATTGCTAACTTGGGTGAAACAAGTGTTATAAGGTGAAATTTTGCCCAAAACTGTTTTTATTACTAAAACAAAAACTATGTTAATGTATGCGCCGAACGTAATCGAGTCATGTCGAATCGTATTTTGCAGCATACACGACGAGTATACTCAAACACAGCCTCTGCTTCAGCTCTATCGCAGTTGCCCGCGGGAGGCAAAACGCTTTTCGCTGTTTTAAACCAGTGGTGGGCATGAAAATCTAGCAAAAGAGCGCAACAACAAAATCAAGGAATAACAAACTAAATTTTAAAGTTTTTTGCTTTCATTTTCAAAATCGCCAACAGCACGAAAAAAAGCAAGTTGCACTACAAGCAAAAACAATTTTTACATTCGTCGAGACACAACATGGCTCTACGTCAATAGCATTGAAATTATGCTAATAGTTTTTTGGTTGTTTCTGCGTCGAAAGCCATGACGGCGGAAAGTGCCTGTAATTGCTAATCGCTGCTTTAAACCATAACAAATATTTGTTCAATTATTTACAAAAATTTGATGTGACTTTTTCCATTGTGGACGCCATCTTGAGCTGCCATTTTGAAACGTCACACGGTCTGTGTAAAGTAATTGATTTAACGAAAGTCTTGAACCCGAATGGGTCTTTTTAGTCGAAAAAATTCGACGTGCCGGTGGGGTGGTACACTTGACAAAGAATGCAGCAACTATATTCTTAATATGCGTTAAATCTAAACCAAAACTTCTAGTGGGTATCCAGTGGTGCCATAACCTTCTAAAAGCAGGTGTGGATTTCGTTGAGTCACGGGGAATCGAATCGAAAATGATAATATTTTTAAATTGATTGTCTTACAGAAGAAAAGTAAAAGTAATGCAAGATATCTACAATAATATTCTCAGTGATTATTGTGTACATAAAAAAATATTTCTATTGTCAGAAGTACATCTTTTGTTAGGCAAAGAGATTTGTCCTTAAGCCCTTATAGCTAACTTAACCGGTTTGTTACCGTGCGGCTACGGTTCCGCATCAACCAATCAGCGCGCGATCGATTGACGGCTAGCAAGCCGAAAGGTCAATACCTATATCAACGCGCGAAGCCTTTCACTGTCACTCACCGGCATCGAATTTAGGGTCCCTATTCGACACATTTTTTTTGTCCAGTTGTCATGTTGATTGTCGTTGTGGCAGCCTTGATTGTAAGAATCAATCGAAACGACAAATTCAATCAGGGCAGCCACGACGATAACTCCAACGCCAGCGCTTGAAAAAAAATGTAGCGAATAGGGACCCCAAATACGGAACAGAATCGACGCGGGTAAGTGTACGATGAAAAAATGCGCGAAAAAATCCCGTGTCGAATTCCACAAGAAGAAGTTTAGTTATAAACACACGCAACATATCTTCCAGCGCCCCTGTGGTTACCAACCCAATTTATCTTTTTTATTTTGTAATACAGTGTAATTTAATATAAATTTGCCTAAGTAATGATTTTTTTTTCCGTAGAACAAAACAAATTTTCTTACAAAAATTTTCCTGTTGTTGAATAATTCAAGCAACTGCATATTCGACAAGGCATCTTAATAACAAGCGCTTTAGAACAAAGTGCATTCCGTCAGGCATTGACTTAATGACTCATTTCAAGATTTCTAATAATTCTCGGAACAAAATAAACAAATTACAAAAACGGTCACGTAACCAAAACGCCTACAATACACTTAAAAATCACATAAAATTATACATCGTTACAGCACTAAAACACTGGCAATTAATATTACCCCACGTTTTAACGATTATTAATTTTTTATTAAACAAAACAAAAAAAACTACGCTTTTGTAAGGAATTTATTTGTATCAAATGAAATTTCTAACATTTGATGGATGACATGGCTTTCGATGTAACAAGAATTTACCAGATATTATATATCTTAAAGAAATTAGTTAAGATATACGATAAAGTGATGAAAACCCAAACATTTTATCACTTTCCGACTATGAGTGAAGTTTGAAGTTCAACAACTTTTACGAGTTGATAAGTTCTTCCTCTAATATGCGCTATATTGTGTTTATTAAGTCGTAGGAGGTACTCGTATTAATTTTATTTATTAATAATTTTTTACGACTCAATTGTGTTTATCAGGAACTTTTTTTTAATTTAATTTTTTCTAAAGATTTGTTGAAGAAATTAATACTATGAAAGTTTTTGCATATGAGTCATAAATTTTTATCATTCTATGCCACTTATACTCGTGTTCGAACACTTGCATACAACATAAGTTCAATTAAAGGAAATTCTTTGTATTGCCAATGAACTTCAAAGAATAGTTTACACTTTAAAAAATGTTTATGGTTTTCTTAACAGAATTTAAGTTTTAAGCAATTTACTAATTTTTCGATGTTTAGGAATCATAAAATTAAGAATACTTCGAAAACAAGTCAAAACAATTCTTATGGCTTTCTTAAAAATAATTTTTGAATCTTAGAAAAAAGTATAACATTTCTATTGGACGGTGCCGCCTATTCTTCATTAAATAAATTCAATGTCATTTCTAAACTTCCTAATTTTATTTTGTGATAATGAAAATTTATTTATCAGATTTATATGTTTTTTCAGCGAATACATTTGTTATACAAAAACTCATGTAAATAATATAAGATTTCATGCCAGAAGAGAAAAAACCACTAACTAACAATATGAGAAAAATAAATTTAGCGTTAAATAAAAGGGACAGCAAATAAAGTGACAAGTAAACTAAAAGTAAAATAAGAAAAAAATAAAGAACCGAAAATGAGATTAGTCTACGGATTAACGAATTCCATGCGAAAAAATAACATTTCCCTCTGATATGAATATCGTAGTTGTAGCGCTTCAATGAAATTCTTTCTTTGTTCGCATAACTGAATGCGTATAAATTAAAGAATACAAACAAAAAAAAAAAAAAAATAACAACAAAAATTAAAAAAAAATTTTATTTTGCAGATTATATCACCAACAAAGAGAAGCCACTGAGTAATATCAGCAAGAACTTTAATTGGATAGTAAAATGTGACATTGTGATAAAATAAATTTTATTGTTATAGAGTGAGCCAAAATCGGTCTTAGGATTTTATTTTTTTTTTTTTCAAAAACTAAATCTTTTCAATATTAGCTGTATTTCATTACTCATGAAAATAATATCAATCCAATAATAATATCAGCCGGATTTGAAACGTTTGCAGCAGTCAATTCTTTTGGTGCAATTTTTTTAAGACTTAATCGCACATTTCGTGCGGAGTCTCATTCGCATAATCGCCCAAAAACAAATCGCCGAATGCTAAAAAGTACCTAAAAGCTCAATAATTTCGGAGATTGCGTATAATCAATAATCACCCAATGAAGAATCGTCCAACAATATCTGTTCTCGTTGGGATATCCTTCACTGTGAAGAATTCCCCAAACACGCAAAAGCCCAACAGTGACGGAGGTGCGATTTTTCAAAGGGGCTTATTTGCATGTTAAACAAAATTTCAGTAATGGGGAAAAACCTTTAAGAGCTGTTTTTTTTAATATATCTAGTTTTATAGTGTGTTGTCTAATATTGTAATCCGTTTAAAGCTTTTATTCTAACATATTTGTATTTATTGAAAGAAATAAAAAAAAGTTGAATATGTGCCCTTTTGGTGTAAAATTTTATTATTATACCACACTCAAGTTCGTTACAATCGTAATCATCGCTAGGCGACTCCTCCTTCCTGGCTATATTTTGATCATCATTTACACTCTCGTACCATGAAAGCTCCTTAAAATTCCTCCAGTCATCACCAAACTGTTTTTAAATAAGATTTCTACACCTTTCTTTTTGTTCACATAAAAAAACACAAATTTTTCTTTCGGTAGAGGGCGGCAAATAACTTCCTTGCTCTGGGCGCTCCATTTGCAGGGTACGCCACTGTAGGACATACGTCTTTTTGTATAGACAAAAATTAAATGGAAATGTGTCGTTTTGTATGAAACTGTGTTCTTTAATTACAAGTTTCCCTTAGGCCTGTTAACTTATCTCAACTAAATCGTAGATTAAACTCCGATTTGGTTTTAATCGCCGCTTAGTCACAAACATCGATAACTTATGTCGAATAATCGGCTATTAACCTGCAAATCGTCGATTAAAGTTAATATGAGAAATTTCTCCGATTAACGAAGTTAACTCGGCTACTTTTGACGTTTGTGATGTTTCGTTTACTAAAAGACGAGGAAATCCATATAAAGTTTAAAATTGAAAATTATTGTTAATTGACAAAATTTCATGGATAAGAGATATTAAATTGAAATTTGAGTTAACAGCCCTTAAAATAAAAAATTACAAGCAATTCTTTTAGGCCCAGTAAAAAAAGGCTCGCATTGAATTTTACTAATACGGAGCTAAGCAATAACAAGGCAGCGCTACGTTGCAGCATACATTTCTAGGTTATCAGCTAAAATTAATTTCTTTTTTAAGCTTACAACATATTTCATATGCAGAAGTCAAGGTTTTGAGCAGGAAAATTGTCTCCGAAACAATTTTCTAATCGCTATGAATTCATATATTTCATCTCTGACAAACAAAATTTGTACTAAAAATTTACGCAAAAATTCGTCTTTCCTACTGGGTTACATTTTTTATTAATTCGCTTGGAATTCGTTCAAACCGTCTGTGGTTATTTAATCAAAAAATAAGTGAAAATCTTTTATTTTTCAAGATTGATTCATAGCTTAATACGCTGAGAGGAGCATTGAACTTAGCGAAAGATAAAACATTTATAAGCAAGTTGTAGATCAACGTTTTTATTTTCTTTTAATAAAAGATAAAAATATTTCTTTTCATTTAATTTGGAGCTAAATAATTAAAAAACAATTTTATGATAATCAAAATAGTTGCACATATACACGATTAATTGCAATGGTATTTATTTGATATTTATACAATGAACATTTGTTTTGTTGCAAAGTCACATAAATTATTTCATACAGAACATAAATTTGACAAACAAAATATCATAAAAAATTGCCTAAAAAGAAAATTTTAAATATTTCCTAGGAATATAAGTAAAAGTAGCTCAAATTGGGAACTACCTACTTTCTGTCTAGAAGCCTGTCTGACTACGCAAGATCCACAGCGATCTGTACTGGATACTGGGCAATCGACAACCACGCTGAAAGATTAGGTTTTCCATTCAATTTTTCCTGCCGCAGTTGCTTGAACGCAAGCGAGATTGAATCACTCTAGCACTTTCTTTGCAGCTGTCCAGCTTTAGCAAGAATCAGGCTAAGACGTCTTGGCAAACCTTTCTTCAATGACCTCAGCGAATTTGCTGAAGTTGAAATCGAATGTCTGTTCTACTACCTTACTAAAGCGCACTGTGGATATAGCTAAATTAACATCCATCAATTTGCCGTGTCACGTAATGTGGTATTAAAACGGCCAGTGCTACTTAAGGCCTCAACCTTGTTTGCTAAGCCACCACTCTAACCTAACCTAGCTCAAAAAGATTTCCACTAAAAGTGATAACTAAATTTGGCGGTAAAAATTCCTACGATTTGAAGATATTCAAATTTACTAAAACTGAAATCGACTGAAGCCTTATATTATATATATGGGAATATTTTTTTACCTATCATTATGTTTGTTTTCTTGTTACCAATTCCCATATAATTTAAGCTAAAACATTCCATAAAAGAAGCTTCTCCACTAACGATTATAATCTTAACGAAATGTTCAATGTAATTCTTAATAGCTACTCAATTATTTAAACTGTAAGTAATTCAGCATTACATAACCAACGGTAACATTTTCCATAGCTAAAAAAAAGAAAATGAAAATTTGTTAAATATAAATACCAAACATTCGTATCTAAGAACTCCGTAAGCTGATATTTAAACGGTTTTTCAGCTACAGCCGCACGTTTTGTGTACAACATGTAATTGACAATGTGAACTTGACCTTATCGGAATAGTCTCGTGGTTTGAACAGTTTTTTAATGTTTTTTTTTTTTGTTTTTTGAAATTCTTTTCGTTGCTTTTTCTCACCCACTTAAGATTCATTTTATTTTGTCCCGTATTTCGCTGTGTCTTTCACAATTGGAAGAAGACAACGGAAAATCGCTTAAGTAGATGCTTTTTTTTTTTGTTTTTTCTTCAGTTGGATATTTTAAGCAGATTATAATTTAAGTTGGTCCGTTTGTCATGAGTCTTTGCGGCTTGGTGACCCAATTTTTAGTTCATGGATTCTATTTTTCTTTTTTGTACTGAGTTTGTTGTCATGTTATTTTCGTTTAAAAAAAAACAGTATTTTTAAATTTTAATGTAATTAATTTAAGAGCAACTATGAAGACATAAAGAGATGACGTAAAAAGATAAGTCAATTTTTCTTAGAAACGATCAAAAATTTGTTAAGCTTCTGGGATTGGCAATAGTAAGTCTGATAACATGCTCAAAAGTTTGTTAGATTATTCGGGTTAATGTTTTGGAAAATTATTATGTACTATAGAATAAGAGAAGAAAATATATATGGAACAGAGTTCTTCAGCCAAATTACGTGCATTTCAAAAAACATTTTTATTCCTCAAATGGTGGTTTCTTTATTTGGGCCAATAATGTTTAAGTTTGGCTCAAAAACAAAAAAAAAAATTATAAAAAAATTATAAAAAAAAAAAAAAAAAAAAAATGTTATTTAAAGAAATCCTGAAACTATTGTTGTTTTAAAATATTAACAATATTTTAGCTGATAGACATATCATCTTCCATTTTTTTTTTCGCTAAAAAAATAATGTACAACGTAAATTCCATTTCACCACTTTATACCAAAAAGTTTTTGGTCGTAAAATTTTTAAGTCAATGTAGTTAATTTACTGAAATATTCTCTTTCACTATACAATTCCAAATTCTACTTATGTATTTACGTATGTTGGTATGTCTATACTGTAACGATATTGCAGGTAATTTGCTAGTTCTCAAAATACTCCATTTTGCCATACACTACAGAAACTATTTATTGTTTCTGCTGGTAGTCAAATTTTTGTTCCGGAACAACTTTGGACCGTACATTGAAAAATTAAAAATGGCTAAATATCTAAGGAAGTGTGAAGATGGGTCAAACAAACTCTGGTTCACTATGATATTGCTCTTGAAACTCGCAAGGCGCAAAAATATTTCAAAACGTTTTGCATGCGGTTCATTGAATATTCAGTTTACCGACCATCAGGAAAATCCATGACCTCAGGATAGACGAAGAACAAACAAAATTCACAAAAATTGTCAAATGCAATCAAAAAAGTCAAAGCATCAGAAGCCACAGGTCTAAATGGGATCTTAATGTTGACTGCTCAAGAAATTCAATCAGTCAGGGCTGAAATATTGAACTCAAGCCTTTAGCAGCGCGTGTCAAAGAAACTCCACTCTGCATATTTCCTTACTATCTTCTTTTGGCAAAACTAAAGAAGAGCGTTTTCTACCAAAGCACATCTACTGCTCTGAATATGATCGATCCTCAGCATACCCATGGCATAAATCAAACGATGAATCGATTATGGCGGTTTAATTATTCTTTGAACTCATCAAAAGCTCTCAATACGGCGAGCCATACAATACTTCTTCAAGAGTTAGACGAGTCAGTGCTACCGAATAACGCCAAGAGATTACTCACAAACTAAATATGCGACAGGGACTCATACGCAAACTTCAGATGACTACACTATCTTACCTACAGGGAAAAATGTAGCAGAAATGGACGAAAGATGTAAATCAAGCATTTGGTGCACATGTCCTCAGCGCCCGCCACAAACATTAGGTGGTAGAGCCAATGTGCTACGAGTCAATGTGCTAAGAGTCAATGTGCTAAGAGTCAATGTGCTAAGCGCCAATGTGCTAAGAGCACGGTCCAGCAGCACCTGGAGCAAGGAAAAATAAATTCTTTTGATAATAAATCGAGCTATCAGAATATCAGTCCTCAACTATACCGAGCTCCTGTGTGACACCGCTGATCAGTTGTGATGCACAGTGGAACTGCTTGTAATAGTACCAAAGCCCGACTCTGAGGGTTGTCTTCTTATTACAAACGAAACTACTTAAATATTAAGACCAACGAACTAAAAGTGAGGGAACACAACGGATTGCTGTTGTCATCAAGACAACCATAGTAACAGAACACTGATCAGTAAAAATAAAAAAAATAGTACTTTTAAGAATAAGTCCACTCGAGCAATCGGCCTTCTCCAGTGCTCTAAAGTAAGAAAACTCTGATGTGTCCTGAATCGTCTTCCGCTGTAGAAGAACAGAAGAGACAGTTGCCGAGGAACGCATGGGTTAGGTCTGAGCTATTTTTCAACAAGTGCATGCAAAAATTAACAAGGATACTATAAATTGTTACCCGGCCTGCAGCAGATTTCACATGATGTAGCGCTTCTTTTTCACTGACCAAGTCATACATCAGGGAATGTTGCCTCTCTAGAGATTAGCAAAAGCAAGATCAAAACCACAGCAGTTTTGGTCTCTCACCTTAGTCTAGCAATCATAGGACTTTCGTGATCTTGTTTTGCATAATTTGCAGGTTCAAGACCAAGATTGCAACTTCAAGACAGACTGTCCATATCACTCTTCTCTTCAACTCTGAACGCACTGTCAATCGACGGCTCCAACTGATACACTAAAACTTCAATTCTGAAAATGTTGATGCATTGACGATGCTTTTGATTAAAGTTATCATAATATCGACCAAAATTATTTATATTTTAAATTATAAAATGACAACAAATATAATGAGCTATTTCTCGAAATCTACTCTCAAGTACTACTTATACAACCATTCCAGGAAAACTTTCTATTCTAAAATCCTAACAACATGGACTAATATCTTAACGGATACTTTTTCACAATAGCATTGTATCAGCTATGATAACCCAAATTTTTAACGATATTTTTGTGAATAACTACCTATCTACATTAAGTTATTTTAATTGGTTTCTAACGGTCCGAAAACTTACTATGCCTATGCAAACATTCCACATCCAAGCTGAACTGGCTGGCTATATTGCTCATAAAGGGTATTGTATTTAAGTGTTGCCAACTTAAGCAACTGTACAAAGAAGTGTGACCACTTTTTATAAATGGACTTTTTTTTTGTATATCTCAATTTCCCATATTTCAGAAAGAATGCAAAAAGCAGAAATAAAGAAAGAAAGAAACTCTAAAACGAGTTACCATAACTTTGATGGTGCAGTAGATTTAGTTTAAGCCAAAGTGTGCACACATACGATGCTGGCTGGTTGGTCACTGCTACCTCCTCCGGCACGAGATTCATCAGATGATGATGAGGGAGACCGTACGTTATCTGACTGTAAGATTGAAACCTAGTGAAATGAATATAAAGATGAGGTATGGTATGTTACGGTGCGGCATAGTGTTTTCCCATATTTAACCAGGAAGTAAGTGAATGCAGTCGCTTGGTTCATTTATTTTTTGTTTTTTGGCTACAAATACGTTGAAAGATGGATTTTTTTAGAATTTTTCTTTTTGAGTTTTTGCTTAATATTTTAGATGTCTTTACACGGGAGGAAATTCGCTTCAAAGCTTATAAGAGAATTTAATTTTTAACGGCTTGGATGCATGAAAATGGAAATTTGAATTCCTTTGAAAGTGGAATGAACTTTGTCTCGTTTGATAGTTACCTCTCAAAATTGTGGAGCCCAGTAATTAGTGTGTCCGCCTATTACACATGTGGCTACGGGCTGCGAAGTGCGAATGTTTCATAAATATAATTTTTTGTACAAATTTTCTGTCAATCAACGCTGTTAAAGTCTAACGATTCTGCATATTCCATATTTTATTATTAGAAAAAAAAAAAATATTCTACATAAACTGCATTATTTTTGCAAGATAATTCGTTCTGTATGCGAGTACCAGCATTCTAAAACAAGTAATGATTTTTGCTTACGAGTATAGGCATTTCTTTTATCTTGTAGTTCCATTTCATACTTGCTATCATCTGACTTGTTTTTTTTTAAACAAATTCTGCTTGAAGTTGTTGCAGTTTTTTTTGCAAAATTTTTTTTTTTTTTTGCCACTTGCGTTACTATCGGCGTGCGTGGCGTACACAATAAACTTTATGCTTCTTGGCGGATGTGAAAAATGTTGATGAGTAGTTCGTGAAGATTTGAAGCATCAACTACACATCGTTGTCATAATTTTCACTGATGAGGTAATTTCCACTTGAGAGTTCAAACTGATTCAATTGATTTTGAATGCAATGAACTGAGTCATTTAGAATTCTCGCAACTTGCGCTTAAATGTGTGCAGAATATTCAATTTCTTAGCGGAAAAATGATTTTAAATGCAATTTCTTCTTCTTGAACATTTGTGGAGGCAGCTCTTTGCTCACAAAAAATAGGTACCTTACTGTTTCAAAAAATATTTTAAATTTCTGATCAGGGTTCATATTACAATTACAGGTAAAATTTGTTTTTGCTTCTAAGTTAAGGCTTGAATTTACTTGCTGTAACTTGGACAATTTGTTTATTATCCATTTAAATCCAGATAAATAGCTACAGATAATGCATTTTATCAAAACATAATAAAAATGTCCAAATGGGAGAAAATTACTTAGCTTTAAGCAATATTTTTATAGTAACAACTTGTTTATGTTACCGGACAAACTAGCTCTTAGGAAAAAATAGTTTTTCCTAGGTCAAACTAGTTAATCCGAAGTGTGTTATACGGATGATCTTGCTTGGCTTAACATGAACTTGAATAATATTTTCTTTAACGGCCTCACTCCCGTTTTTCTTGAACTTTTAGTACGTTAGGGTAAGTAGGCGGCCTTCGGCCAATGCCCAAAATTTACATCCTTTAATATGTCCAACACCGACTTCGCTAGCACACCTGAGTTGGGCATTCTATAACGAACCGCGAGCGAACATCATCCAATGCAATGCTTAAGAATTTCACAAAAGCAAATAAATTAGACGATTCGAAATCGATTCAAACCGAACGTAGAAATTGAAACATACGAAGCTATTGCAAAATTACCAGCAAACAAAAAATGTGATATATTTGGGCGTTGTCATATAGTTCACAAAAGTTGTAGAGGATATGAAAAAACATCGAATTCATGCCTTTAAAATATTCGTATGAAAAGATTTGATTCAACTCTAATAATTTTAATAATTATATGTTCTTCCTAATGGGCTTAGTCCCATTCGATTAAGATTTTTCTTTCATGAGATATAGACGAAATTTTTTAAGTTAAGACTATTTGATGCAATGCCTGTAAACATATATATTTGACCAGCCACATAAATGCGCTCTTAAAGCAACTAAAAAGCAACAGAAGAGTCATGAAACTAAAAACATCAGCATACTGATAAAAACGCACTAAATAATATTGGCACGTTCATACACTCGAATAGAAAAACTGCATCTAAAATTAATGCAACCATCAAATGTTAATATAAGAGCGAAACAGCCATGTTATGTTAAATTAAATAAGAGAGCGATAAGCAACAAGATCTTCGACTGCAATATAAATAAGAATGTCGATAGACTTCAAAATTGCACGAGATTGCTAAAGAGTTTTGTAGAAGCCAGCATCGGCCGATATCAAAACACTGTATACAACTCAGTTGAAGTTTTAATGTGTTAAAAGTCTTAGTTGTTAAGAGTGAAGTAAATTAATTTTTTAAACAATTGAATTTGCTTAGAGCTGAAAACAGATAATTTAATGAAACAATTTTTCTTGTAAATGATAATAAAGTCCTTCCAAATTTGAAAGATTAAACGTATAAGAGTTGCGGACATTAATTAAATGGCTAACTAACGCAACAATACCTGTGTTCGCTGAAAATTTCTAAATGAATAAATATAAATTCAAAGCCTTTCAAATGTTCCTATCGAAAACTCAGTGATCACCTTTGAACTCAAAAAAAAACCAACCTTAAATAATAAATTTTATTAGACCTTCAAACAAAATATTTCATAACCCAATCCAAAAACTCCACAATTGCTCAAAAAAACACCGCACTAGATAGAAAACCCACTAAAGTAATCGCGCGACTAAAAGAGAATAACTCACATCAGCGCTAGCGAATGCACACGCAACCGCAGCATAAAGCGCACAAACAACAACCAATGCTTGCATAGAACAACCACAACAATAAAGTTATTTTTGGTTTTTGTTGTTACCAGCTCAAACTGAAAGCCCATTTAGTTCACTTATGCCCACCGCTGTTGTAATGTTTGTGCACATAGTAAACACTACAGATTTTAATGTTTTCTATGAAAAAATTGTTCCCTATATTTTTGGTGAAATTCTTAGAGTGTTGATATTTCTTGTGTTGCTGAAATTTTACAACATCTATTAAATGATATGAGATCCTTTTTTTTTCAATCTGTCCAATTAATTATAAGTTTTATTTTTTCTGCTGTCCCATTTGCATATCAATTTTTTTCCAATGCGGTTTTCTTGTATATTTTTTCTTATCATAAAATACTGCAATTTGTGCACCACACACATGGTCCTTTCATCATCACGTTTCATCCATTTAATCAATCATTTCATTCATTGTAAAATTAAAAATTCAAGCAGAGCAGACAGAAATTAAACCACAACGTTTGCGCAAAGTAAGAGGGGGGGGGGGGGGGGGAAATATAAAAGAAGAAGAAGAAAAATATTGCACAGAATTGAATTGAAGCAAAGGATTTTAATGAGTCGGAAATTTAATACCATTTTTGCCAATTCATTGTGACGCTGTGGAGGGTCATCAATATTTGTATGCCACTAATGTTTAGTGTGCAATTTAAACTATAGATACAGGGTTGCCACATAAATGTTGAATGTTATAAAACAAAAATATATATGCATTTTCTGGAGCTTTTTCAATATTATGTGCGAAATACAACAAACCTCAAATAACTATTTACTATGTTCTTGTACAAAAATGCAGGCTTTTTCCATAACCTTATGAAATGTTTCAGGCCCTAAATGACGTGCTATATATATACAGTTCGAATGTTCTTCTTAAGTTCTGAAATTGATCGAGGTTTTTTTTTTTAATTTAAGCTCATTCTTTTAAATAGCCTTACAAAAAGAAGTCTGGTGGCGTCATGCTGAGCTTCTTGTGGTATTTATGAACCATTCAGATCTTCTATGGAATAAATTCTACGCTCAGTCTCTAAAGCGATCAAAATCTTCTATAGCGAACAGTGCGGACTTCTTCCCGGAACATTGCTGACTGGTACACTCTTTCACACCGGGTGATTATGCTACAAGTCATGCTATCGCTAGCAGACATTTTCACATTAAAATGTTGGCGATCTTTACTGTGGGTTTGAATAATTGACGTTTTACATGACAATATGAGCCGTTTATTTTCGATACTCAATACTAAATGAATATTAGTCATTGTTGCACATAATACATAGCCATTTTAAGCTTCAACCTACAAAAATAGAAAACAATATACTTTGAAAACGTACAAGCTTGAAATTCTTCCAGTTTTTTCCGTGACGACCCTGTATATGTACGCATGTGTGTGTGTTTCTTTGTCCTTTGCAGATATGAAATGCAAATTTGCAACAAAGTGCAATTTCTTGTACAATTTAAACCATGCCATGTTGATGTTTTGCTTTAAGTGATATTAGTACAATGTATGAAAGATTCCATTATATGTTAGGGGTATGCAGCAGCATCGTTTAGTGGTTTTTCTTTCTAATTTTTGAAAAAATAATAAATTACTTTTCCCCCCCCCCCAACTGTTTCTTAGAGTTCCTTTAATATTTGGTATATACCAAATGTGGTTTATTTTCAATGTTAATCTTTTTTTCTTTTTATTTTCAGTTGAAATATTTTTGATATCTAACCATTAAAGATAACATCTGTAAGTATAAATACGAACTTATTACTTATGAAAAGTTGAAATTTTATTTTGTAACATAAAGAAAAGGTAATGACTTCATTCACGTTTTATTACAAATCATACAAGAATGCAATCAACAGAAAAACAAAGCATTTTAATTATGAAAAACAATAAAAAAAGAATTAATCTAACCTTTTCTCACAGTGATCTCATTCACGGGGATGTTGCTTCAATTTGTACCTGAAAGCTGGCGTGACTTGACTCGTTTGTTGAACTTTATAATATTGAGATAATGTTAGTTCCCGTTTAGCTTAGCCTTGGCTTTATATCAAATGCTTACCTACATACGTGTGGTTTTTTGTTCCAAATTCGCATATATGAATGTACTTGTGTGTATGTTGCCTTTTTACCAAATTTATGCGCTTCTTTTTAATTTTATTTATATTGAAGTTTTTCCTAAAGATCTTGAAAAGACTCCGAAAACAGCTCTTAAACTTCATGGAAGTTTATTCAAGAGAAGAAGAAACTACCAAAAATTGAAAGTGTTGTGTCAAATGGTAGTGTACTGACCTTATAATCCAATGATTCTGGGTTCAATTTCGGAGTTTTAGTTTTCATTTTTAATTTTTTTTCTTGGCTTTTCTTAAAGGTTTTTTTCGAACTTTAATTAAATTTAGTTCACATAAAGTTTTCCAGTAGCAGTTAGAAAGCATGTCTTTGACTTCATATTTCACTTCATATTTCACTTCATATTTCATAGTCTCTGGAATGGTTTTGGGGTAGTTATTTGTTAAAAAATTACGGCCAAAATATGTTTTTTGTACGTTTTTTGTCAATTTTTCAACTAAATTATTTGTCAGTATTTTCATCGATTTCTTTAAGAATCTTTGACGATATTTATTTCGTCTTATTTCGCTCAAAACGTTATATTCTTATGATTAATGAATTACTCAAAATAAAGAACAAAAATTAAAGTCGCCAAGAAATTATCCAAAAACTTCCAACGAAAAATCACTTAAAGAATTATTGCAGGAAGTGGGAAATTTTTAAATGACAGAGTTTACAAAAATGTCTTCTTTAGAACGTATGCCAAGTATTGGACATGATTTCATTGAAAAAAAAAGAAGAAAGAAAAGAAGATATCGATTTAATACAATTCGGTCATTTTTCCTTTTTGGTCTTTGGATCATTTGCACTTAAGAAATGAATCTTGTAATGAAATTTCTGTCACGAAAAAAATAATATCCCTAAAATTTGGGACTAAGTAAAACTGAAAAATCTACTAAGAACGACTATTGGGTAGGATTTTTTTAAGAAGTTTTTTTTTTTTGACGATAGTACTTAGATAGATTTTAGGAAAGGAAAATGATACTTCCGAAAGTTTAAACGTTTGACAGGGCCAAAAAATATATTCCTTAAAAAAAAACTTTGTTTAGTAATGAAAATAGGGTTGAAACGTTTCAAAAAGCAAAAATTTGTTTCACGTCACTTGTAAATAAAAGGAAGTGTTTTTATTGCAGCGCTCACCAGAGAAGAAGCTTGACCCTAGAATTTGCATAAAATTTTATTGAAAAACATCAAAAAAAGTCGATAAAATTTGAAAAACATCAGACAATAAGGCGAACATCGATTAAGCTCAATATTATTGAAAATCATTGAATAGTCGAATAGTATCGAAGCACATCGAAAAAGTCTAACGATATAAATCCTGAATTATCGAAAATGTGCTAAAGCATCGAATTGCATTGATAGAGAGTCGACAGACGTCGATAATATCGAAATATTGCTTTAGGATAACCCTATTGAAGACTTTGAAACTGTTGAAAACAGTTCGAGAGCATTGAACATTATACAAAAATTTGATATATGTTGAAAAGTGTAAATAGTCGATAATATCATATATTATTGAAAAATCCATGAAGAAAAATTGTTAGAAATCGAAAACTTTCGAAAGCCATCGAAAAAGATAATAAAATAGAATCAAAAAGCATTGATAAAGTCTTGCTACTCCTAGAAGTATCTCATAGTATCGAAAAAGCCGAAAAAGTCTATTGAAAAATATCAAAAAAGTCGAAAAAAATCGAAAACTAGAAATAAAAAATGTTCACTAAAGGTAAGCCAAACAGCGAAAAAGTCGAAAACCATCGAAAAACTTAACAAAAGTCGAATAGTATGGAAACAGATTTACTTTGGCTCCCATTTATCTAGTTTTGGAGATATAGCCATTACAAGTTGCGGATATAGCTTTTGTAAAACTTAATATAAGTTGGGAATCCTTAGATTGATATCCAAAGTATGGTGGCATAAGATGATTTAATTGGCTACCATATTGAAAATCGTAACTTATAATTTAACCTATATATTTCGAGATGCAACGATTTTCTGAAATTTTGGTTGGTTTTTTTTTTTTTAAAAATCGTTAAGTTTTCCAAAAAATATGTTAATAGCTTGCAAGTTATATAACATTTTAAAAAAGCTAAATTCCTTCCCTTTAAAATCTTATATTATATCATTTGTACAAAGCTTGTTTATACTAATCCTTTATTATCGAACAAATTATATCACTTAGGTGAATTTTGGCAAACTGGCGCTCGGACCTCCTTCAAATATATTTTTTAAGCTCGAAAATCTTTAGAGCAAATAATACATCATTTTCAAGGGAAAAAATTAAGCTTTCTTAAAACTCTTAAAAAACTATAGGTGATTTACGTATTTTTTGGAAAAAATAATGGTTTAACCCGAAATTTCAGAATAATCGTTATATCTCCAAAGCTTTAGATAAAATTTGAAAGATTTATTTACAGTTATTGTAGTGTTAAATTACACAGTTCGACAATATTTGGTCAATTCTCAGTATCTGAAATCCAAATATACTTTTCCAAAGGTTTTCGACGTCCTGAATTTGAATCCGAGATCAGAATTTCTCTGATGGTACTCTCGATTTCTCGATTTTCAAGGTTCTTCAATATATAGTACTTCAAAAAATAAACTTTATTTATGAATCATTGATTGGGTTCAAAAGAACTACTTTTTCCCTTGTAAATACACTTTGACTTATATCGATATTTCTCTTTTTCTCCGAAATATCGTAAATTGAAATTTATTCTCTTACAGAAACTTAATTCGATTTGTATGGAGACCTGCATAATAAAATTACACTTACGATTTTTCGGAGAAAAAGAATGATATCGATATAATTCAAAGTGTATTTACAACAAAAAATTTCATTCTTTTGAATCCAACTATTGGTTTAATAAATAAAAATTACCTCTCGATGTAATATATCTTCAAATACCTTGAAAAACTGTGATATTCGCACTTTAAGGTTAGAATGTTTCGAAATCCGAAACCAACAGAGAAATTCTAACCTTGGATTTGAATTCAACGGGTCGAAAACCTTCGGAAATGTATATTTGAGTTTCAGATACTGAGGTTTGTCGAACAGTGTTATCTATTTTATGACAATTTTCTGCTTTCTTCATATAGAAAGCCAGATTTTTTGAGTACTTTTTCTGTTCTATTTCCAGTTGACTTAAAAAAACCAAACTTCTTCACGCACAAAAGTGATATCAAGTCTTAAGTGATTAATACTCGCAAAAATGATGTACAGCATATTACAGATTAATTAAGATAAACAGAAATTGATTTAAAATCCTTTATTTATGGAACTCAAAAATCTATAATTTTTTGTGTTGTGCTTTTCAAAGCGCAAACAAGAATTGGAAATTTTATTCTAATTTTGTCAAAAACTTAAACATGTTTCGAGCAAGTCTTGCATATATCTAAGACTATTCTTTCAATATCAATATAAAAAAAAGCTTAAAATAGATAGAATACTACTATTTACAACCACTAAGCCTTACCCAAATGAGCACAACGCCACACAGTGCATAATGTTTTATTAATTATTTGCACTTAAATATACGATAATTTCATTATTATTTCTCTGACAAAAACTTTATGTATAAAAAGATAAAAAAACAAATAAAAAATTAACAAACAACACAGCTTACATTGCAAACTGTGCGCTTTTATTTTTCTTATCCATGAGGGAAATGCTGCGTCGCGCACAAAACTCTGCGACAATGAAATCCATAAGAGACGGAAGTGAAAAACTCGTTAATTTCATATCGACAAAATGCAAACAAAAATAAAGAACGAAAAAATTAAAACGCATTAAAATATTGCACTTTATTGTCAATGAACATTGGCTACGAATTTAATTGAAACATAAAAAAAAGACTATGCAAATCATGAATGTATTCAATTTAATTTACTGTAGCAGTGCACTCGTTTAGCTAATATTTAATGTTTTTCTTCAATTTAATTAAAATAAAAAATTTAATTCATGGTTTTGCTTACAAGTGTAGGGATTCACTTATTGCTTGTAATATAACGATAATTTATCTCATAATTTATGAGATAAATTATCGCACTACAATTTATGTCACATTTCATATGAACGATTAAGAAATCCGTTGAGTATATTTTTAATTTAATTTTTATTTAACTTAAATATTGAATCACAGTAGCTATGGTGTTGCCTTTTTTGTTTTTGGTGGTAATAAATCAACATTTTTGTCACGAGCAAACGACGAAACAGCAAAACTCTACTTACTGTGCCATTTAAAAGTTGTGCAACGAATATCGGTGCTATAACTCATGCACTTTTGGAGGGTTTTTAAGCTGTTGCAAAACTGCATTTAGATTTTATCACGCGATTATTGTCAGTTATAAAGCAATGATTGTAGTCACTATAATTTAGTGCAGTAAGTTTTTGAGTACTTTTTTCATATGACATATGCCCTTTGTGAAAATAATTTTTTTCTAAATTAATTAACATGATATACGTTGATGGGCTTAACTTAGACTTAGTCCAGGCAAGAAAATACCACTTTTCCGTGTAAGACTACTTATTTCACATTATAGTCTCATTTTAGCTTAATATGCTTAATTACTGTCGAGGTCAAAAATAATCACAGACAGCTAAATCCGGAGATTATGGTGTGTGAGAAACCAATTCGTACAATTTCGCCATTTAGTGACTGCTCTCTTTTGTTTCGGTGCATTATCCTGGTGGGAAAACAACTTTCTTCTTGGCCATGTGCTTCAATTCAGCATCAAATCGGCTCCGAATTATAATGTGTGATTTTTTATCATTTTGTAGTGGACTCCTAAAGTCACTATTACCATCACAATACTTTCCCAATAAATTTCATTTAGACCACCTACTTACTAAATCATAAATTAAAGCTAATTACAATAACCCGGCACTTTACATAACTACAGAATTTTTGATGCAACATAAAACTAACCCAAACAAAGACGGGTACTTGAAATCAAAAATTCTGTAGATAAGCGAATGTCATTTACACTTCACACAAATTCATTTCATCCCCTTTCCCTTCATAGTATGTGCATACCTAAACTCAGCACAAGACATACGCTACTACAACAACAATGCCATAACATATAAGCGACTGCATAATGATAGATCGGATTGCCTAAGGCAACGACATTCAATTTGAAGGCCAAACCAAATGCACAATGTAGTGCATATGAATATGAGCAGGATCATATGACACTGATTTGAAGGCCAGCACATATTCAATCGTTATGTACATGTTGTAGTTGTAGCTATGAAAACCAAAGCAACTGATCGATCAACAAATTGATTGGCGATCGGCAAAATTCTGGGAGGAGCGTAACAAATACTGGCATTTATACTGTTAAGGAAAATACCGGTTTTATTGATATAAATAAAAGAAAAAATCAGAATTTTTATACTCTCAACAAGAGACGACAAGTCTTTTCATTTTATGTTATTCTCATCAGCCGACTAAGCTGCCTTACTAAAACATAGCCGAGTGGGCTTAAACACAACCTCCGCGGCGCGTCCCGAAAACTAATTTAATTTCAGAACTCAGAGGATTCAGAAAGACGATCCGCATGACACCAGGCTCGGCGTACAACACATGGCGATCCTGCCAAATTGGCAAATAGAAGAAATTTAGCACAACAACTCTATTCAACACTCTGATTGACCACTGAAATTATGAACGAAGATTTTGAGGCAAATTTCGACGCACTGGTCCTACGCATACAATCGCTACAAAAAGAAATTGAAGAATACGTGCCAACAGCAACTGCTACCGAAGCGACGTACACACCAACACCCATTCCGGGACCAAAACGCCTCACAATAGAGGAATATTTTCAACAACAAGAAAACAAAAAAGAATCGATAGCCAAACAAAACTCCGTACAAAGACGGAAACACACGAGGGCTGGGCGCCACGTCAGACAGAAAGCCCAACTGCAGGAGCTGTACCGGCTAATAGCCATCGCGAAAGGCGCATACAAGCAAAGCCTTGCAAATCAGATCAAAGATCTGAAATACAAAATCAAACACAAACTGAAGTAATGGATGAAACTACATGCTGTTTTATCTGCGAAGAACAAGTTAGAAATATCGAACAACACCTTGACAGTCATCAAGGAATAATTACAGACGCATGCGACAAAGTGCAGCGAGCACAAACGCTACATAACTTTATTTACAAAAATCCGACTTTCAGAGAAGATAAGCAGAACATCAGATCACCATATTTAAAGAAATTATTTAAAACAAAATATATATAAACAAAATTTTTTTTTTGTATAAATAAATATGTAAAAATTTAAAACAGAACTTTTACATTTTTGAACTTTACATTTTTTTTATGATACCGAACTTTGCTCAAACAATTCTAAATATCACAATGTTTGACAATAAAAACAAAGATGAAATCGTAATAAACGAAAACATCCAAAATAATTTAGGATCCGCGATAACTACCACCAATGTAAAATCAGTTACAACCACTATAATAATAACAATAATTATTATAGCAATTCTTTTCTACATCTTTTACAAGCTCAATGCCTATTATAAAAAGTACGTTTTAAAACACGTAAACCGCGTACAAAATCCAATTTAAATCAGTCAAATCACTGGTATTTCTAAATGAAAATTTTACTTCAAGTATTCAGCCAATTGAACACAATAAATAGAAATTTACGAAAATCAATCAACAGAGGTTATACGGCACAAACTATACAAGAAAAAATATCACAAATAAAAGCTTATTTAAAAACTTTCAATGCACATTCAAGTGCAATAACTCATAGTATAGAAACTGAACGTTTAATTGAACAATTTTACGAATTGTATCAAGAAACAATTTCTCTATTGAATTCAATGTCTAGTAACGAAGATACTCCGCCACAGCCACCAGAACCAACCATGTCTACTCCCACTACAACGCCTTTTAATTTAGAAACTATTCTAAAAATAGTTCCTACCTTTACAGGTAATCACAAAGAATTAAATAGTTTTTTAAAAGTGATACAAATCATGTATGAAACATACAATACCGCGGACAAGTTACGACTTATTGACCTAGTAATCAATGTGAAATTAAGTACAAATGTACGCACAACATTAGCAAATGCTAATAATATAACAACATTAGACCAATTAAAAACTAGTCTAAAAACATCATACAAATCAACGTTAACAGTATCTCAAATTCATACAAAACTGTCAACTTTAACACAACGGAACAACAATGTCACACAATACAAGGATAAGTTGGTATCCTTGATATCAGAACTAAATAGTTTACAAATTTCAGAGCTATCAGGTGATATAACACAACAAAATGTAATCATAAAAATGAACGAAAATTATGCACTAAATATTTTCAAAAACGGATTAAACGATGACCTCAAAAATACAATATTTGCTTCTCAACCAAATTCATTAACAGAAGCAACAAACCTAGCACTCGAGCTAGAAAATAATAACAAAACAAGCAACCAATTGTTGTATTTCCGAAACAACAACTACAACAGTCATCGCAATAACATGCAAAACACAAGTACAAGATACAACAACCGCGGATATCCAAATAACTACAATAATTCAAGAAACCAAGGTCAACGAACCAACAGTTTTAATAGAAATCAAATTTCAAACAACAACAACAATGGAAGCAACAATAATGCATACAGAAATGCACAAAATAATAATAACTCATATAGAAATCCACGAAATAATAATAATACATATAGATATACACAAAATAATAACAATTCGAATGCACACCGTAATTCAAATAGGAGACAGAATTACAACAACACGAACCAGCGTAACAACAGAAGAATGTTCGCTTTTGGAACTGAAAATCAGGGAAACGACGAACGCTCGGATATCGAGGAAGATCATCCGGGACAGCAAAATTAAAGATATATAACCTATCGGATATCAAAACAAATTATATCACAGTAAAATGTTACAACTCCAAAAAACCACTTACCTTTCTTATCGACACAGGAGCAAACATATCCATCTGCAAATTTAACAATATTGAAGCAGATTTGATGATGGACACTAGATGCAAACTCACGGGGATAACCAATGAACAAATAACAACATTAGGCAAAATAATTTTAACATTAGATTTTCAACATGCGAAACTTTTTCAAAATTTCCACGCAGTTGACGAACATTTTCCGATTCAAACCGACGGAATATTAGGAAGAGATTTTTTATCGAAACACGCATGCAAAATTGACTACGAGACACAAACATTGACGATAACAATACATGACATAGACATCGTGACACCACTACACTTCAACAAACACGCGTATGACACAATAAAGAACTATCCGACACCAACAAATGCGGACGAAGTACGACGTTTTGTAGCCTTCTGCAATTATTACAGACGATTTATTAAAGATTTTGCTAACATCGCGCAATGCCTAAATAACCTATTGAAGAAAACGCAAACATTCAAATGGACAGAACAATGCCAACAAGCTTTTGACACGCTAAAGCAAAAATTGATAGAACCTCCAGTATTACAATATCCGGATTTTTCCAAACCATTTATTGTAACAACTGACGCATCAAACTTTGCTTTAGGAGCTGTCTTATCACAAGGAGAAATAGGTAACGACCTTCCCATTTCATTTGCGAGTAAAACACTTCAAAAGCACGATTTAAACAAACCCGTGATAGAAAAGGAATTATTAGCCATTCATTGGGGCATAAATTTCTTCAAGCCATACTTATATGGTAGAAAGTTCATTGTGGTTACAGACCACAGACCATTTAGTTTCACTATTCAGCCACAAAAACCCATCATCGAAAATGACAAGGATAAGATTGGATCTTTCGGACTACGATTTCGAAATAATATTTAAAAAAGGAAAAATTAACACTAACGCAGATGCCTTATCGCGTATAAAAATAGATTCAGAAAAATTAATAAAAATGATTCCCTCAGAAGAGGATGAAAAAATTAAAAAAGCATTGATTTTAACAAGGGGTATGAAAATTAAAGAAGATAATGAAGTTAAGCAAAATAGTGAATATAAAGCGAACAAAATTATAAAAGAGAAATGCATGTCTTCAGAAGAGCCTGATCAACTTTTCATATGGGACTGCACATCGATATCTGACGTCAAGAATGTAAAACGCGTAAAATTTGATATAAGCAAGAATAATTTGAAGAAAAATATAATTGTCGACAATACAGATGATTTCGTACTAGTACGATGTGGTGATAATCCAACGAATCTAGATTCGAAATTGGAGAAACTATCATCTAAGATGCATAAAGAAAATATAAAAGAACTAGCGCTAGAGGCAAAAGATGCCATATTTGAAATAATTGATAAACAAACATTTAAGAAGAAATTTAATAAGCTGCAGCATAAAAGGAATAATAAGTATGAAAAATCGCTTAAAATACTAATATACGAAACCCCACGAAACATAAGAAATAAAACAATGCAAAAAGAGTTGATAAAAGAATTCCACAATTCACCCCAGGGTGGACACTTAGGAATCAGGAAAACAATGCTCAAGTTAAAACAACGATACTCATGGAAGAACATGAGACAAATGATAAAACGACATGTAAACACATGCGAAAAATGTGCAAGGAATAAACAAATTCGGCACACGAAAGAAAATATGAACATAACGGACACTCCAACCACAAGTTTCGAAACAGTGGAAATTGACACTGTCGGTCCACTTAAGATTTCAAACGGATACCGCTACATACTAACAATGCAATGTCAACTAACAAAATTCGTTATAGCTCATCCTATAGAAACCAAGGACGCAAAAACAATTGCACAAACTTTGGTAGAGCAACTTATACTTAAATTCGGTTTATTTAAGTACCTAAAATCAGATCGCGGAACAGAATTCACAAATGAACTTCTTAGAAACATATGTGAATTACTGAAGGTAGAACAATTTTTTTCCACCCCCTATCATCATGAGACATTAGGTTCATTAGAGAAAAATCATAGAACACTAAATGAATATTTATTATCATTTGCAGACGATTTTGAATGGGATAAATGGATTCCATACTATACGTTTGCATATAATTCAAGTCCACATGTTGATACAGAGTATACACCTTTTGAGTTGATTTTCGGAAAACTGCCATCCCTACCAAGTGATTTGATTGAAAAAAACACAACAACAACACGGTATAATTTAGAAGATTACTCAAAAGAATTAAAAATAAAGCTAAAAACTGCATTAAGCAAAGCAAGAGAATTGATAAACATTGCGAAGAATAAACGAAAAACACAGTATGACAAAAATGTAAACGTTTCAAATTTTAAAGTAGGAGATCAAGTTTTTGTAAAACTAGAACAAAGAAAAAAATCACAAAGTCCATACAAGGGACCATATGTAATTAAAGAAATAAATGGAGTAAATTCTATAATAGAAATAAACAACAAACTAAAAAAGTATCACAACAATATGTTGAAAAATTTAATAATTAGACAGTATCCAAAAATTACATTATAGTAAGTAATTTAACTTTTATTAATCTCATTAATATTTTTTTTTTACTAATAAAGATATCAATTAATTATCTCCATAAAATAAATTTTCACTATTATCATGATAATATAGCATATTATATATACACATATAGGATTATAAATTTTACGAATAATTAATATCATATCAATACTTTATATTACGAATACTTTTTATTTTTATAAATAATAAATTTTTAATGTAATTATTTAAAGAACATATTTAGAATACAAAACAAAAATATGTATGATTTTCTACACATATTATTAAATTTAAATTGTATTTGCCAGAACTCCCCATAATCATATTTTCCCCTTTTTCACTCTCTTTTTCTGATAAATTTAACTTCGAGAAGTAAAATTTCTCTTGACGGTGAGGGTGTAGTGGACTCCTAAAGTCACTATTACCATCACAATACTTTCCCAATAAATTTCATTTAGACCACCTACTTACTAAATCATAAATTAAAGCTAATTACAATAACCCGGCACTTTACATAACTACAGAATTTTTGATGCAACATAAAACTAACCCAAACAAAGACGGGTACTTGAAATCAAAAATTCTGTAGATAAGCGAATGTCATTTACACTTCACACAAATTCATTTCATCCCCTTTCCCTTCATAGTATGTGCATACCTAAACTCAGCACAAGACATACGCTACTACAACAACAATGCCATAACATATAAGCGACTGCATAATGATAGATCGGATTGCCTAAGGCAACGACATTCAATTTGAAGGCCAAACCAAATGCACAATGTAGTGCATATGAATATGAGCAGGATCATATGACACTGATTTGAAGGCCAGCACATATTCAATCGTTATGTACATGTTGTAGTTGTAGCTATGAAAACCAAAGCAACTGATCGATCAACAAATTGATTGGCGATCGGCAAAATTCTGGGAGGAGCGTAACAAATACTGGCATTTATACTGTTAAGGAAAATACCGGTTTTATTGATATAAATAAAAGAAAAAATCAGAATTTTTATACTCTCAACAAGAGACGACAAGTCTTTTCATTTTATGTTATTCTCATCAGCCGACTAAGCTGCCTTACTAAAACATAGCCGAGTGGGCTTAAACACAACCTCCGCGGCGCGTCCCGAAAACTAATTTAATTTCAGAACTCAGAGGATTCAGAAAGACGATCCGCATGACACCAGGCTCGGCGTACAACACAATTTGTTTTTTCAGTGTAAATTTTTTGACACTTCACGAGTGAGTCATAACATTTGTTAACGCCAAAAATGCTCAGTAAGATTTACCATTTTACCATAAACAGACCCTTGCAAATCATTGAATTTTATTATCAAAATTCCTGCTCTGTGAGAAATGTGTTTCACCATTTTTTTATCGACAAATTTTCTTCAGCGACAAAGCTCATTTTTGGCTCAATGGGTAATTCAACAAACAGAATTATCGAATTTTTTGGTCTGAAGAGCAGCCAGAGGCAGTTCAAGAGACACCAATGCATCCTGAAAAATTCACTGTTTAGTGTGATTTTTGGGGTGGCGGCATGATTGGACCTCACTTTTTCAAAAATAATGAAAATCGCAACGTTACAGTCAATAGAGCAAAGTACCTTGCGATGGTTAATGACTTTTTTTTTAACCAAAATGCAAGAATTGGAGTTGGTTGACATGTGGTTTCAACAAGACGGTGCCACATGCCCCAGGGTACGCGATACCATCGAACTATTGAGAGGCGAGTTTGCTGAGCAATTAATCTCACGTTTTGGGGCAGTCCATTGGTCGCCAAGATCATGCGATTTGACCTCACTAGACTGTTTTTTGTGAGGCTACGTGAAGTCTCGCGTGTACAGGGACAAACCAGCCACAATTGAAGCCCTGGAAGACAACATTACAGCTGCCATTGGTGAGATACTGACCGAAATGCTGGAAAAAGTATGCCAAAATTGGAGCTTACCGATGAACCTCCTCAGGCGGAGCCGCGTACAACATTTACATGAAATAATCTTTAAAAAGTAAATGGCAGAAGTTGATGTATCGCTCCAAATAAATATTTCATTCAGTATTGCAAATTTTCTATTCTTTTTTAAATTTTTAAAAATCAACCTTATACAAAATCACACGATATTATCTGTTGTTGATTCTGCCCTTTTCAAGGTAATTGAGATAAGGTAATAAATCGCAAAAAAACAGTCGCTAACACCTTGTCGGCTGACATGCCCATATTGATCTTCATCGGTCTTCAGATGTGAACTGCTGCGACTGTCTCTTAAACTGTGGTATGTTGTAGTTTTATCTGCAATTACGAAACGGCCCAAAAAGCTCTGATTATTGCGGTTAAACATCGTCAAACATCGCTGCTTCCGCACGATTATCAATTTTATTCATTTTTGCGAAAACGCAAAAGTTATTTTCTTTAAACATCAAATCTGATAAACAAAGCAAAAATATGTTGATTCACAGATAAAAGTCTTACAATTGGTATAAAATAATTTACAAAATTTTTATCTTAATTGATTGCAATCATTTTGACGTAACATCCTAGAAAAATTAAGTGGAACAACTAACATTGATTTCATTAATTAAAATATTGATGCTGTCATATATTCGGTCAGCTTGACCTTCCAAAATGAAATATTATATGGAATTTATCTTTTTTATAATTTAAATAATAAATCTTTATTAAGCTGTAATTGAGATATTTCCTTATGCTTTGCGAAACATGAGTTGGTTTTTTATATTTACCTGCAAAACTAACTATCCCATAAATTCTGATGTCATATCTTAATTTTAATTGCTTGACTTGTTTGCCGCTCGGTCAAAGTTTTGTTGCAATTCACAAATCGCAAACAGCGAGTGATGAGCCATGTTAAGTTCATATACACGAGTACAATTATCATTAAGTTTTTAAGTAGAAACTTTCCCAGCAGGAAAATTTACAAAAAATTTTTATTCAGTTTTTATTAAACTATTTACTAGATTTTAATTAAGTGGATTTGGACTTTGAATTGTTTGCTTTAAGGTATTTAGGTAGCATTACACTGTCATTGCGAGCTTGATGTTTATGCAGCAACGTCTACAGGTTTTTGTCCAAGATATCAAATTCAAATGACAATGAAAAGTTTGAAATGTTAGGCTCAGAATAATACACTAATGCTATGTACTTACCATTTACTATTCAATAGCATATTGTAACTAGGACGTAGAGCCTGTACAAACGTTTTAAAGCTATTTCGATCCCTGACTCATTTTTTTATCAGCTGTTTCGATTAAATTGAAAATTGAAATCTGTATATGGTTATATTATCCGTGCATTGGGGTACTGCATTCCCCATATGTATACATTTTTAAGATTTTTGTTTTGGTTTTTATATATGTACATTAGAGTGATTCAATTTTTTTTTTTGATTTTTTTAAGGTGCTGTTGCTTAAAAGTAAGTTTATGGCATGAAGAAAATTTTCACGAAAATTCAGCTCTCTACCTCAATTTTATAGGGTGGCGCCGAAGCCTGTAAGTTTTACATTAAAATTGTGTGGAAAAATGTATTTTATTAAAGAGGCATGTGAATGAATAGATGATGAAAGTATTTTTTTGCGCTGAATCCGAATCTGGCCTCAGAATTGACCCATATGGTCAGAATTCTAAAATATTTGAGGCTAAGTACCAAAAACATGATGAAGCCATGTATAGGATTCAAAAACAATTATTCAGCTTATTTTTAATAAAAGCATTATTTAGTTCCATCTTTGCTCTTAAAAATTAGATTTCAAGTGGTGATCTGTGATGCTTCCTTGCAAAGTTACAGTCATTTTAAGGTAACATAAATTTGAAACCGGTTGGTTAATATTTTCGGGTTGCAAAGCGTTGTAGGGGATCAAATTCTTGTCACTTTAAAATGGCTATAGCTTTTCAGGGAATCATCACAGATCACCACTTGAAAATACATTTTAAAGGGCAAGAACGGTTCTAAATAATGCTGTTGTTAAAAATAGGCTAAACAACTTATTTTGATTGGCCATGTATAGGGCCTCGAAAATAGACAAAATAATCAGTCGTGGTACTTAACCTCAAATATTTTAGAACTATGACATGATACGTCGATTCTGAGGACAGATTCGAATTCAGCGTTAAAAAATTGCTTTGAAAAACGACCATCATTAGCCCAACAACATTCATCACCTATTTATTCACATGCCTTTTTAATCAAATATATTTTTTCCACACAATTTACATGTAAAGCTAACAGCCTTCGGCGCCATCTTATAAAATTTAGGTACTAAACTGAATTTTCCAGAAATTTATCTTCATATCATTTAACTTACTTTTTAAGCAACAGCACATTAAAAAAATTAAAAAAAAAAAATATTGAATCGTCCTAATGTATGTATATTCTAGAAATAAACAGAAGTGGTGCTTGGTAAAATATACTTACACTCAGACCAGCTAAAGGTTTTGGAGTCCCGTAGAGCTTGTAGTTACTTATTATAGTACGCATACCATTTTGTATATAATTAATAATTAGTTATAGTTTTGATTAGACCTTCGAGCATGACCTTGAAAATTTTAACCACATATCCAGACCAACTGTTGCCTAAAAGTTTGTTCCGTGAGAACTTTTTTTTGGAGAGTTTATAGTAACAGAGATAAAAATAAATTTTAATTTAAATGATTTTTAGATAGGTACAAAACATATGTACTATATATGAGGAGTGATTTTTCAAAAGAGCTTATTTCCACTAATGACCTTGAACAAACCTAAGAATGATATCGCCGTTATGCTAAAATGTATCGTCTAGTTGAAAATCTTTTACAACGAAGACATATTTCCAAGGGAAACTCATAATTAAGAATCGCAGTTTCATACAAAACGACATATTTCCATTTATTTTTTGTCTGATCAAAAAGTCATATTTCCTATAGTCGCTGAAGTAACCTTTATTCTTGTTTATATATAACATTGGAGATCCCAAATACTGATTCAGTTACCATATCACTGACTATGAACAAACAGAAAGATATAAAAATCTCTGCCATCCTTAGTAAAAAATTTTCCTTTGTTACGTAAATTATTTAAAATCTGTAATTGACATTTGTTGGTAACCTTCAATCATTTCCTAGTGGGATTTCCACTTGTACATAGTATGAGCATGAGTTGTAATTTCTTGGGTTGGTATTACTAATATTTTCAACAATTGCTTCAGATGATTATATATAGTTAGTAATTTCGTTGTTGTATGTTATCGTCGTTATTATTTGAATGATATTTCCCATAATGCATTTAACGGCTTGAACTAACCCAGGTTTGTTATCTGTTTTTTTTTTTTGTTCTCTGTTTTTTTTTTTTTGTAAGGTTGTAAATATGTATTAATGAACTTTTGCTAGAATTAAGCGCTTTCTTAGGTTCCGTGTGCAAAAAATTAACAAAAATAAAAAAATGTTCTTACATACGTAATTATATAATACTGCTATCCCACAATAAATGGGCTATTAGCAATTATTAAAAAAAATAGGCATATTATAAAGGTGAAATTTCCCAGACCGATTTTTTTTTTTTTGATTTTTTTGTAAAAAATCATCCTAATTGTTGTTTCAATTTTCATATAAAATTTAGCTTAAAAGAGAGTCAATAATTTGATTATTGTAGAAAATTCGTAAAAATTTAAATTTTCTAAGTTCAATATTTTTTTTTTCGAATGACGCGCGAATATTTTAATGAGCTTAATAAATTGCTGACGTATTGCGATATTGGTATAATGATTTACTACCTTTAATGTTTTATAACAAGTATTTTATTTTTGTCATTTCATAAAATAAATAGCCTAGTTAAATTGTAATTAACACACTGTTCATTGCGGAGAAAAAAAAATTGCCCATAACAGTTAACCATTTTTGGAACGCATTTATTTATAAACTTTTAGTTGAACATTTTTGTGATAAAGAGCCTTTTTATTAGAGCTTACAATTTAAATTTTGATTTAATATTGATTCTTTAAACTGTTGTCATTAATACACTATAATTACTTATATATAATGTTAAAACGTTGACACATAATAGTGTAATTAAAACTTGTGAATTGCTGTAAATAATGAATAAAACGTTTGTTATGTAAACAAAAGTGTAGTGTGTTTTTGGTTGCAAAACAATGCAGTGATCAAACTTGTACTAAATAAATGATAATATTTTAAAAACTAATTATTTGGGCACATCTGTTCAAATAGAGCTTTATACTACTTACATAGTTTGCTCACCCTCATTCTTATTTTTCTTTCAAAAGCCGTAGTACTTTCAATAACTTTAGCGCTTGCTTTCAAATTCATCTGCTGCGTAGGTTCCAAAGTTGTTTTTTATAGCCACGGTTGTTACCAAGCACGTATACGTACAATAGAGTGGATACTGGGGTTTAATGACCCAACCCCCTTCCCCCCTGAATTTTTTTTTACAATTTTTATTACATACATGAAGCAGCACATAAGAAGTATAGGCGTAAATTGACTGCTATTTAGTGACTTAGTCGAACTTATTCAAACTTATTCAAGAAATTAAAAAAAAAATTTAAAAATTATGTTTATCTAAGTAATTAAAGTAAAAACAATATAAAACGGGTTAAACTATTTGTCAAATAGTAACAACATATGCATGGTATGCCAGATTTCTTGCAACTTTGGCGTGAAAATTTATTATATGCGGTTTATATGTTGGAATGCGAAATTCCTGTACAATGAAAGCGTATAAAAAATTTGTAATAAAATCAAATGAGTACCAGCAGCAAGCTAAAGAAACACTTTAAGCGTTTAGTTGAAGAATTTGGATTAAATCAGTTGCAAGGCAATAGAAAACCGGTGTGAGCTGTGGTACATATTTCATGAGCATATTAGAGCTGATATCATTATTTGGTATCGTAAAATTTTTCTTTTTATGAAAAGGATGTTGTGGAATTTTTATTGCATTGCATTAAACCTATGCTAAAAGTTATTTGCAACAAAAATAAAAAATATATTGGACATAAAACATTGCGAAATGTGATACAGTTTATAGTTTTTGTATATAGCTCTACGCTTAAGTTTTGAATTATAAAAACCCAACCAATTACATTCGTCAATTTATTAGAACAGATGTAAACATTTGCTCTAACTACTGGAGACCCCAAGGATATTACATACTTTCTTTTCGAAAGAAGTGTTACTGCTCATTACTAACATTTCATGGTCATAATATTGGTTTCACTGGGAAAGAATGTCGGAATTTTCAAATAGAGCTATTTCAAAGTCAAAATTGGAACTTGAAAAATGCAGCTTTGAAAAGTTAACAATAAGCAGCATAAAACTTCATCAAAATTAATGCATATCTTTTGCGTGAAGTGCTTTTTTAAATCGCAACATTGCACGAGAAGGCTATAGCTTGCGGGTATTGTAATCCGCACTTATCTTTTATCTTGGACTGCACTTTGATTCAAAAAGCTAATTTTATATAATTAAGGCAATAAAACCAATTATATACTCAAGTTTTTCTTAAAAATCTTAAGTGCTGGATAACAATAAAATGTACTAAGAAATGTCGTTTATTTTATTGAAATAAGTTATGATCTCATTTTATAAAACATATGAATTTTATCAACAAAACAAATTTGTGTTTTATTATGGCAAATACACGAAATGCTGAATAAATGTTTGCGCGATAATTAAGCAAAGCTAAAAATGGTTTTGACTGATTTAAAAATATTAACTTGATAAAAGAAAATAAATGAAAAAAAACGAAACGAATTTAATTTAAGAATGACATAAAAGGAATGACTAAAATTTGTGCAAATAATAAAACTGACGGAAATACCATAACGATAAGGAGTAATCAACGTGTTAAAATTGAAGCGAAATTGTATTAACTCTCAATTTAAAAAACTAAAAATACAGAGTAGGTACTGCGAAGTTTCTTACAAAAAATTTATTAGGTTGGGTGTAAAAAAAAATCCAAAAGAAATTGTAATGAAAATTGGTAAAATCTAAAAGCAACTTTTACCACTTTTCAAAAATAGTCCAAAGTGTATACCTGCCTAGAAATAAGGTCTCTTCAAAAATATTCTATAGAAGAGATATCAGACTTTGGCCACTATATTCTACGAGAAAATCATTTTACTTTAATATCCCCGCCATTAGACTCAGTGAAACTGTTTGGTCCGAGCGTAGAACAGGACACTCAACTATCCTTCATAGCTTGAGTTCTGTACCCTCCAATTCGGACTATATTGTTTCAGTAATCTCATTCAAGAGAGATTACGTAACTCACATTCCATCGAGTGATAGCTGGAAGGGAGGATTCCCGGGGAAAAGATGCCATATTAATTTCTACATGGTTATGGTATTTGCTCTAAGAAACTGAAGATAAGAATTGCTGCGAGGATACCGTACCATTGCATGAATGTTGTATCCAAAAAGGATATAAACATTTTTTCAGATAATCAGTTTTCCTGAACTCACTAATAGACCAGCAATGTCACTCGTCTCTAAATGAGAAAGCTCAGCAATTCAACATTCACCTCATCTGGGTGCCTGGGCATAGGAAGATTGACGGCAATTGCAAGGCTGATGAACTTGCTGGGCAGGGGACTACTGCACAAATACCTCAGGACAAGGAAAGTGTTGGCATGCAACTTGCTACCTGCAAGTTACTGCTTATAGAAGAAATGGTAAAAATGCTAACAAAAGATAGACTCAAGGGACTACTTGTAATATAAGTAGCCAATTCTGGCCGATATGTGATGCTAAGCGCTCGTCAGAACTGATTTGTTGCAGTTATAACTGGTTAAAACATTTTCTATGCTCCTGCCCCGAACTTGCTAGAAAACGCCACTCAACCCTTGGTTTGTCTTTATTTGATGACCTGGATGACCTTAGACATGTTAGTATAGGTCAGCTATTTGGTTTTATTACGAAATCTGGTTGATTCAACGAGAGGGTATAGTCAGACACCCTATGGTAACACAATGGGTCACATTTGGTCTAAGTGAGCCGGTTTCATAACTGACTGCCACTCCTACCTAACCTAGCCTAACCTTGATATCTCTTCTGCAAACGATTTTTATGAGCGATTTTTAGATCGATTTTCCCAAAAATGTTTTAGTTCACCTCCTGGACAGAAAAATAGCACGTTTATCAATAAGTCGCTGCTTTATTTGTATATAACCCATATATCACTACTTAACATAGATAAAACTTTCATTTTTCTAAATGTTTGTACATTTCATGCATCATAAACTATTCTCATAGTCTATCGCCAAAGAAATAAAACGAGTTCATTGTATGTATTTATCCATAAGATACACAGTCCAAATGACAAACTGACAGACTAACTAGCAGACGAACAGGTATGAATGAGTAAAAGTGATTTGTTTGTTGCATACAACAAATAGTCCAATGTTGACAAACTCCAAACATGCTGTCAGTGCTTACTTTGAAGATTCGAAGGAAAAGCCAGATCAAATCCATGCCATGAGCATGAGAAACATATTTTTAAGATAAACAAAAAATTGTTTGCAGAAAAATTAGCCAAATAACTTTCTAATCACAGAGATACAATGTTAAAGATTTCAATATTTTTAGTTAGTTGCCATATTAGCAATCTAAAGTACTGCATTATTGAAAACTACTTAAACGTAAGAACATTTTTGAGGAAATGGTAAACATAGCATTTATCACATTAGTAACACAAAGGTACTCATTATACCAACTAAATAGGCGGTTTGTTAGTTCTGAAGTTGAACACTCATGGGAGTCAATTAATGCCACATTAGACAGCACTCTCATGGAAGTTTTACTTTCCAGCTAAGTGCACCACAAACATTACGAAACATTTTGAGGTTTTCACTTTTCTCAATTTTCACTTGAAATTTTGCTTTTAACTTGAGAGCGTTTTTTTTTCTTTTTTGTTTGAAATTTTCTGGAAATTCTTCTTTTCTTTTTGCTGTAACCCAATTATTTGAATGCTTGTTGTTGTTATGCCTAAATGAAATCTGCGCTGCTGTGGTCTTTTAACCACTTTAGTCAAACAAGTTGTCTTTCCGTTTGTTGTTCAATACAACATTGCTGAATTTGTTTGAACACTTTTACTATAATGGGCATTTTCTGATCTCATTAGTAGGTGAATTATTTTTTTTTAAAATTCTTTACTAAATAAAATATTTTTTAAAAGCAGCGATTAAATTTTGTATTCAAATTTTGTTGTATATTTCAAAAATTACAGTTTATGCAGGCTGTTTAGTTAACAAAAATAAACAATGTAGTTGAAATCGAAATATCCAAACTAAAACTTTAAAAACTGTGTTCAATTCTAATATCGTCATCGGAATCGCTCTCAAGTCAGATATTTAACGCTAAAAGTCGCTAAATTTTCTATTTTGAAAAATTTTCGGGATCTATAACACCTATAATTTTTCCGCTATTAGATTAAAATCTTTTATAAAATATAAAGTGTAATTGTTTTACAAAACTTTTTCCAGCTGTGTACTTGGCTATATGCAAGGAGAGTACTACCATAGCCGGCTAGAACTCTTATTGGGTTTTGCAAAGCTGGCGACTTAGTAAACTTCATCGACCCGGTATACTTTTTAAGAATTTATCTCATTAGTTTTAGGTCAATAAGACATGCTGACACAAGTACAGCGACCCTGTAACCCAGAAACCAGAATATATCTCAAAGAATATAACTTACCCTGTTAAATGACGTCGAGCGGAATTAATATGACGACGATAATCCGACATTTTATTTCTATACTATTTACATAAAAGTACTTATATGGAAATGGAAACGCTTTGGCGCAAAATGTACTGAACCGATAAAAATGCGATATCTCAACGAAAAAAAAAAGAAGATATTTGAGCAAGCTCAACGGCATTTAAAAGGACAAGGCTTGTATTTTAAGATGCTATTTAATGTTTTTTGAGGAAAAACAAATAAATGAGGTGCTAAATAATATCAAATATAGGCCAAAATAATTATTTTTGCACTTTAAAGTTAGCCAATTGAGGAATTTAGACCTCGGATTCGGAATCAGCGGAAAAATAAATTCTGGTGTCTGGTTTAAAATCTTGGCGGCCCGTGTAATTCGTTTACTATTTTGGATAGCGTCTTACTGTCTATAGCTAAATTATATAATAATCCCAATAGGCAGATTGTATCTAGGAAATAATTTTTTCAATTTTTCTGTTTTGTGAGAAACAAAATTATAGCCAGAGTGAAATTAAAAATTTCCGAAAACATGCAGTCGAAAAAATAACTCCATGGCTCTTACTGCGAAAACTTACAGGCACGATAGCAAAGCCATAGCAATAATATAAAAATTCGCTTTACTGTGAAAAATGAAACAGCACGACAGCAAAGCGACAGCAATATCAAAAAACGTTTGCTGTTGTTATTGCTGCTGCTTTGCTTTCGTACCAATTGGTATTTAAAATATTTTTGGGCAAATAATTGGTCAAAATAAGTGAACAAAATAATATCCAATCACGACCAATAGCAGTCACTTGCTTAACTTCAATGCTTCGAGTATTCGATTTAATGCGTTGAACAGAATTGGGACGGGGTCGGGAACGCGGCAACGATTACTCGCTGTCAAAAATTATAAAACACTTGATCGTATGAAATGGAACAGGATTGGGGCTTACGACTGGTAACTTGCCGACGGGTACCCGTTCATTTAGATTTTATTCTAATTTTTTTTGACCCCAAATAATCGTTGCCGCTTTCCCGAACCCGTCCCAATTCTGTTCAACGCATTACTCAGTTAGTAAAGTAAACAGCAATTCGGCAGTTTACGACAGCACAACAGCGGCAGTTACACGATGCTGTTTTGTGCTGTGCTGCTGTCATAGCTGTCGTTTTTCGGTAGTCAAAGCAACAGCACAGCTGAACGAACAAAAAGTTTTCGCTGTGCTGCAGCTGAACTGTTCAGTTTATGCAGTCAAATCAACAGTGCAGTTAAGTGAAAAACAAATTTCAGTTGTGCTGCGGCTTAGTTGTTGAGTAAAGTAAAGCCAAAAAGAAATAAATACCTTTCGCAGCACAGCGGCAGCATATTTTCTATTGCTACTGCTGTTTTGCTGACAGTTTCTTAAAACACTGATTTCAAGTGAAAAAATACACAAATTTTCGGAAAAAATCGGTCGTTGTTGTTTGAAAAAAATAGTTTTCTCTCAAAAAACTATATTTTTTATTTTTTCGAAATATGGTTTTTTTTAAAAAAGTATTTATTGGTGTCCATTGTCAGAATCATTACCAAAATTATCATAAGGAATCATGAGTATTCATCAGAATATAACAAAGTCGTCCAATTTGAAATCTCTTCTCTCGTCTGTTCATTCTTGCTCTTTTTCATCCTCAGTGACTTCAAAAAGATTTTTAGACCAGCCGCAAAGTTGCATATGTCAGCACAACTTTCGGTGACTGCTTTTCCCTATCCTATATAGAGGTAAATTTAAAATATTTTTATTTAATGCAGACTTATAAGAAAATCTAAGCTTTTCAAATTGCAAATCAAATGTTCTTATAAAGTCTTTGAAAAATTTGTTCCAATATTTCTTAAAACAAAGTATAATCTATTAAATATTTCTTAAATTACAGCTTGGACTATTCAAATATTTGTTTAATTCTCTGTTTCTGTTTTCATTCCAGATATCTTTGGAGCATAATCTACGTATACTGTTAGTTCACACAAGATTAACAAAGGTAAGTTCATTTAATAGGAGTGATATAAAACTTAGTAATACGTGAGAGCCAACATTGAAAGGTGCAAATTTTTAACAATGCAATTAGCAATTGCATGCGCCACGCCTAAATTTATCATTAAATAATAGTTAAATTGCAAAATTGGATTAACCAGTTGAACGGTCCGTAAACTCGTAGGTATCAAAAGGGTGTGCACTTTGCACATGAACACACCCCGCACGTGTAACATTTGTGGAATGCGCGAGTACGTTCAAGTTAAAAGGTTATTTAATGCTTGAAAAAATATCACACAAACTGCTAAAGAGATAACCAACATGAGCAAATATTTATTAACCCACGAATAGTAATTGTGGCTTTAGTGATAAAATATACTCGCAATTTACTCGCTAAGCAATGAGCATAAATAAAGTGTATTCTTCGATTCCTATTTTTTTGTATCAGTTATGACATATTCAGTACATTTGTATGGTTTTCAGAATATTCCCACTTTTAAAAAAGCGCATTTACAACGAACTCATTTTTAGTACATTCGGATTCTTAATTTCGCCATAGAAAATGTACGGATCATTTATCAGTTATTTGTTTTTAAAATACCAAACATGAATGAATATATTTTTTGTTTTTGTGAATTTTTGGGATGTATGACAAGAAATACATTCACCATCCAAAAAATACATTTCGAGTACATTCTTAAAAATCCCCAAATCGCATCATTGATATTTGTATTTGCTCAAATTTAGCTTAGTATTGATTTTTGAGGGAGCGCTACATTAGATGCATTCCAGTACAGGATTTATTCCGAAAATAGTTCCCATAAAATATAATATAAAATGTTCAAACTAAATCTGAGCAAATCATGAAAATTTGGACTCATAAGCTACACCCTATGCACAGATCATCAAATTAGCATGTTTTTTCTAAGTTTCAAAAGACTTTTTGCTGACTTTCTTTGCTTTAAGGGACGTTTATGTATTACGTAACGCAATTTGGGGAAAGGGGCCTTGTAAAACGTTGCGATGCGTTACCGGGGCGGAAGGGGGTCGAACAACGAGTTATGTAACATTGTTTTAAGGGAGTACAGAAAAACGTTACGGAGCGTTACATGTGGGGAGGTAGGGTCAAAAATCTTCAAAAACTGTAATATTTGAACGCCCCCTAAGCCGTTGGAACATATTCAATTCGGTTAAGGATAATGAGGCTCCTTACTCAACTGGCATAAAAGGTCGATTTTCTAGCACTCAAAACTTACAGGTTAATGGGTCGATAGATCTCCTTACATAAAGAAATGTTTATTTTATACAAAGAAATTTCACAAATGCTGTATTTGAAAAATCGTTTGGAATTATAACAAAAAATTATTCCGAAAATTAGTATGTGTAAAAATGAAAACATCACCCAAAACTGGAAAATAACTTTGTACCTATATGAATGTTTTTTAATGTAAATTTTCGTTAACAGTGTGATGTAAATATTCAATAAAGAATTTTGACATACCCCTGAGGATGCTTAAAACCCATAAGCGAAACGTCGGGTGAACAAATGAATTTAACATTGTTTTATTCATAAAATCTAAATTGACCTAACAGCCTGTTTTTCAACAAAGAAAAAACCTTTTCAACTTCGTCTAAAGTTAATGGAAAATCACCAAAAAATTATTTTGTGTGAAATTTATATCAAGCAATGAACGTTATTTTCAGAGGAAATATTTAACATGCTTTTTGCAAAAGATTTTTTTTTGGTCAATTTTTCTTAACAAATTTTTGTAATATTTTGATATTGAGAACATTTTGACATTAAGTTTGGCTCAAATATCTATTTTGCTTTTCGGTGATTTGTACTTTATAGATTGGCTGAATTTTTTTGAGCCCGCAAGAAATCATTTAATTCATTTTCGTTTTTTTCATTCTATTAAACGCTTGGATACATAAGGGTTAAGTTACAAATAGATTGCAACTTTTCAAAAAAGGCAACTTCATTTCATTCAATTAACAATGAAAAGAATCAACAAAAGTACGTTTCATATCGTATTTTATGAGTGCTTACTTGTTGTTTTCTTATCAAAATTCTGGGAAATGTTCTGATACGGCCGCACAGTGGTGCGAAATGAAATTTCCTTGGAAAATAATCATTTGACAGCTGTAAATGAAATGTAAATAATTGAAGTTTGGTATTTCAGATTTTTTTCATATTAGAAACACTCGATCCAATATGGCCGCTTGAACTCAATGAAAATCAAAGTTTTTTTTTAATTTGTGTCAATTTATTTGAAAAGCAGGTCTTAAATAAAAAATCGTTTTGAGTTGAAAACTGTAGCAAAGAAAAAAACCTCATCGATTCTTGGTGAAAAAGTCTTCGTATAATGACATTTTTTTTTTGCTCTCCTCTATCGAACTTTATCGTTAAAGGGTCTTCGTTCTTTTTACACCTCAGTATGATAATATTTTGCATTTGGCACGACTGTGCACCGGTAGCCTTAAAGTGTTATGTTGCTATGATGGATTGTGTCATTGAAGGTGTTGTTAGCTTTAACTGCAAAGTCAATATGACTTGTGTCTTAATATAATTTTTTCTATTTCTTTTGTTACTATTTGTGCTACCTTAATTTTGTTGAATCGATAAAAAAGTTGTCATCGCTTTTGACGAAACCGTAGTAACTTCTTTGAACCTTCAGCGCTGTAAAGTTGAAGAAATGCTTTTATCGTATTTGTATCCTACACACATCAAATGCAAGTACTCGTGCCTTTGTTCATCCTAAAGTAATAAGCCTTACTAAGGCGGTACTTCAATAATTTTCAAAATCTTTAATATTTTACTTATTGAGATTTGAACGAAACTCCACCTTAAAACTTTTCAATGTTCATTTTAATGTTTCATGTAGGCATAGTAGAGAATCTGTGCTATCGGGTAAGAGCCCTTACTTATATTTTTTATCACGTTATCCCTTTTTTTTTGTGAGACATTTTAATTTGCATACAATTTACTTATCTCTTTTTATTATTGCAAATGGAATGTGATTTCCAAGGACTTGATTTTATGCGCGAATGTCATATGAATCTGCTTTGATGTATGTAATCATGAGATACAAATGATACTCATACCTTAGCATTTTGTTTGGAAAAAGAATTTTTCTTATTTTTATTACTAAAGTTTTATTTTTTTATTGGTTTTTCATATACAATATTTCATGTACATATGTTTGTAAATAATATGTATCTCTAGGGATCGGAAATGTGCTACATAAAGTTTGTAAACTTTTTAATACCCCAACCTATTTCAATACTTTTGTAATTTATGGCTTTTGACTTATTTTATGGACATAACTTTATTAAAATTTGTTTTAAGAAATCATTGAATGTATTGCAGTTAGACTTTCATATTGTTGGCAAGTTTTTAGAAGTTTTAAATATTCGTATATTAGCATTTTTTATCAAGTTGTCATACATACTTCTGAAGTCTCATGATGTGGGAAAATTAAAATTTTGAAATGTTGACTTTACAAAGGGACCCGCATATTTTGTATGAGAGAGAAGACCGTTCGGTCAAATGAGCTAGAATTTTGGGAATAAATAGTTTTTGTGATGCTATTTAAAAATCTCAATGGACACTGGGGTAAAAAAGTGGCAGTCAAACTCACAAAGAAAGTGTTGTGCAATAGCATTTGATTCAAGAATTTATTTTTTCGAATCTGTCCGAGCCCATATGTTCAGCTGGTACAAACATTTTTGAACTCAGCTCTTGTACAAATTCGTTGGGTTCTCGTATAAATCCAGCCAGCCTATATGCATATGCAATATCGTATTGTACCACAAAGCCATCGATTTTAGTATTATATTTATGCAGCAACTATGAACATTTGGCTTGACTTATTGAACTATGCACTTTACTATTTATATGCTGTCGTTGAAACTGCTGAAATTTTTTGCTTTTGCAATTTGATTTCGAATATTAAGCAAGCGATTATTCCATTTATTTAATGAGCTGCAGTTGGAGCTCTGACTCTTAGAGCCCGATATCTATCAATTGGGCGAAGCTCTGGGCAGTTGGGCGGATTAGCTATTGTTGGTACGAAATTGATCGCAGCTTTAGAGTAACAAAAGGTTGCTAAATCTGGCCAGTACATCACGGTACCCTCATGTACACGAATAAATGGTAGAAGACGTTTTTCGAGGCACTCGTCTATATAAACTTTGGAATTGATTGTACCTTGCATAACAAAAAATCTGCTTCTGAAACTACAGGTGCATATGGTCTGCCAAACCATACATTGCTTCGGAAATTTCGAAATTTTTTTTCTTTGAATTTACTAGACACATGCACTTTTTCGGTGATGTATAATATTTGTGCCCAGGTAGCTGCTTAAAATCTGCTTTGACGTAAGTTTCGTCGTCCATAACACAGCAATCAAATTTAGTCGGGTACCTTTCATACAATTTTCGGGCTCGCATCTGAGCCATCACCTGCTTTTCATCAGAACGGTCTGGTACTTTTTGAACTCTTTATGTCCTTAGCTTACTTTTCTCCTTTATCCTTTGTACAGTAGACTTTGATGTACCTGCTCTAGCCGGCATATCTCGCACTGAGATGTTGGGATTTTGCTTAAAAAGGCGCTTCATCTTCGTCGCTACCTTTAGGTTAAAAAATTCTGGTTTTCTGCCTGAACCTTTTTCATGAAACAGGTAGACCTTTCTTATAATTAAAAATAACCGCAAAGACAGATTTTTCTGATGCACCAACTATTTTTGCTATAGCTGAATATTTTAATTTTGGATTTTGCAGTTATGTGGACAAAATCAGTTTGCGGGCTTTTTGTTGCTTGCTTGACATCTTTGTCGTCAAAAGTGCTATCTTCAAGTGGTATACATCATATTAAACGTCACTTTATATAGAACAAATATTATGTCTTTTTAGACCTATAAGATTATCAGGTAGGGTATAATACAAAAAATAAAAAACGTAAGTTTTTTCTGGGACAGTCCTTATGCTACCTTTCCATAATGTTCTATAATTTTTGTTTTCTGTTTTGGTTTAGACGTTCGTCTTACTTCAGAAAATTAAAAAAATTGCGCAAAAATACTATTTTGGCCATTGTAACAAAGGAAAAATGTACATTTTACAATTTCCAACGATCTTCGAATATAAATCTGATAACCCCAACTTATTACCTATAAATTTTTAAATTTCTAATAATTTTCTATGTCTATTAAACTTAAATTTTGAACACTCACTTAATTTGAAATAAAAAAGCTCATTAAACAACTTCCCAAGTTACCGCTAAATAGCACTTCAATTGCTCCACTTCTACTGGTGCTAATATCTACCTACGATCATTAACACTGAAAGCCATAAGACTTACCCATAACGATATGAATGATAAATACTTAAAAAAAATTTTAAAAAAACTTATAACTTAAAAAAAAAAGTTGGCTTAATGTCAACAAAAAATATCATTAACAGACTCGACGATATGATTCAATCTTTAAAGCCACCATTAAAGTCAAATTTGCAAAAACGAATGAGTTGGCGAAAAAGATCTTCCCATAATAAGGTGCAAATATGACTGCATGACATGCCATAAAATTTATAGTATCATTGCAGGCACAAAAAATTAAAAAAATAAAATAGAAAAAACAAACACTCGATTGCAGACTTTAAGTCAAAACAAAAGCTGGCCATAGATCTTGTGATCTGTTAGAAGATACGAGTAGAAAAAAAACAACAAGGTTTGAATGTTTTTTTTGTTGTTTTTACTTTCACTGCTTTTAAGTAGAAATTTTGTTAAAAAATCAACAATAACAAAAACACCAAATTTTTTTTTTATCAAAAAACAAAAAAACCTACCGTCAAAATTCATAATATGATCGTGCCTTAAATTGTTATGTTGGCATGTAAGAGATGAAAATAAAAAAACAATGTTTTTTATAGCAACATTAAAAACCTGCATCAAGTTTGCATGATCGCAAAGATCAGAGAATTTAGGGTATATGAGAAAAAAAACGTGAAACAACAACCACAAACTTTTTGACGCTAGAGGTGTTTTTGAAAATAAAAACAAAAAAGCAAAAATTATCGCGTTTATATAGCGTGCAATAAATGAGAGATATCCAAAAAATTTTCACTTTTATATACTGAAGTTTATTATGTATAAGGTAGTTAACACTTTTCAGACTGAAAGTCAGTTAAAAATAGATTCTTATGAGCCCTTTGAACTTACATTACGATCCGATTGTGGTAATTTATACTCGTGTTATGTAGTTTCTATTTGATTATATTATTTTATATTTTTTAAATAATTCGTACTCTGATAATACAGTTCATCAAGATTTTAGCTGATATTGAAAATAACTGGACTCTCCGATTTTGGTTCTCTATTTTAATGATCGCGATCAATCGCAAAATATTCAAGTCAATAAAAAAGTTTATTACGTCCCAAAAATACTTCATGAAGCTGCAAGTTTAGGCGCATTTCTGACGAACCCTGCACAAATATTTAAAAAAAAAATCAATACAACAATGATGCGTCGGCATCATTCGATAGATCGTCTTGATCGTTCTTTGGTACAATATGAAACCAGTACTGATAATATTCATGCGATGTTAATCAATGTTGCCATGATAGTAAGTGAGGTTGACAAATGTGCCAAAATAGGATCAGAGTAACCACACAATCAACAAAAGGTAGCACTGAGGATACCGTTGGAGGTACTACTTTATCGGATAAAGAACGTAATCAAGCAACAATCTGCTATATGTAGGACGACTCGTAACATGTTGACTACGAGTATACTGAACCTAGGAAGGACACAAAGGTTGAGCAGAGGATATTTACAACTGTTGTAGGAGTACTGCCGGGAGCCACTGTGTCATTGGCCATATAGCTGCCAGATATGGTGCTCCTTCCGCAGATTTCTGCTGGAGTTGTGAAGGCGAAGAAGAAAATGAGACGGTTAAAAGAAACAAATTTCTTGAAGAACGAGCCAATTTGGAGTTTATCAGCTCCAGCAAGGCTTCTAGGTTGTTCGCACCGATTGAGTGAAATAATTTCAGGAGATGGAAGGAATTATATGCTTGTAGAATATCACAATGGCCAAACTGCCTCCGAGTGAAGTTTGCTATATGCAAGCGACCCTTTTAACCTGACCTAAGACGTCGTAAGGTTTTTCAAAATTTGAAAATCTTCGTGTCACTACACGATGGTCAAGTTCAGCTTCCAAGCTTTCACGCTGTTATCGATTTCAGAGCTTTGAGAAAACATAAACTCATAAGACATTGAACTAAAGCAAGTACTGGTCCTCATGGGGACTTAGTTGAATCTGTTCAAGTCTTGGTTGTGCTGTATTGCTAATTTGACAAAAAACACTGAAGTCCATGTTGTCTTCTATTGTTCATTTAAACCAATTTTTCGTGAACTTGCTCTTTCAAATTCGAAATTTTTGTAATCATAATTAATTACGAGTTCCATTGGTATTGAATCGAAGATAGTTTGGTAAACATAGAAGGTTTTCGCATTTTATTCAACATCTTCGTTGCGTCTACTTCTTTTTAGTTACTCTTACGACTTAGCCATCGCATATATCTTCAAATGTTTCCTTTGTCCTCATAATCGTCATTGATCTCTTAAGCTAAATCTTCGTGTTCTTTCTCACGAATTGAGTTACTGGCTCACTGGATTTTTTTTTGGAATATAGAGACAGAGCAAATTTTATGAGATGATACCGTAAAAAATCCACTGTCTTCTCCGATGTGTTTGAACCCAACATGCCTACAATACCCTAATTAGATGCACGGTCATGAATAAGAATAATATTGGCGTGGATGGATGCTTGTCAGTAAACCTTTTACGGGTATTCCTTATCAAAAACAATTTCTTTTAACGATACCACCAACTTGAAGAAGTTCTCAATTGTTGATCCTTCAGTGCAGTTTAATTGACAATATTCGGTATCGCAAAGGGAGAGAAGTATGATAAGGACAGTAGTGTCTGACCCTCAACCTGATGATTCCATGACAGTAAATAAAAAGCGTGTGACATGTGGAGTCAAAATTTCCGAGGGCTAATAGTGGAATACTGCGTGGAGAAGCACGATTTCATTTGCAAATAAAGATGTGCACCAACTTTTGCCACAGAAAAAAGGAAAGCGAGATTGTTGAAAAGAATAATGGAGGGTCAGATGTACCAGTCCGCCCAACACTTTCCAAAATTTTGGCTAATGTATGGTACCAAGGAGCAAAAAAAAATTGCAGTTCTCTATTGGAACCCGGAAGACCAACTTGAGAGCAAAGATTCGTCTATTTGGAAGCGACGTTGTGGGTATAGACTCAATTCATATTAATCATTATCGGATCTTTTTCGTTTCCGCAAAAAGACAAAAAAAAAATTCATAGGTAGTAATTTTTCCTTTCTTCAAAGTTCGAAAATTCAAATAAGCTTTGCATATCACCTGCGCATCCATTATAAATCCCAGAAAAAAAAAACTGAAACTCTGCCGGAAATTTGTCCAAGTATCATACAAAACGCACTCACCTGACTACTTTTTTTTATCGTGGCATTAACGCATACTCATAAAATTAATTTTGTTTTGGGAATGCGTCCGCGGAATGCGTCAAACCAGTTTAAATGCAAAAAAAACCAAAGATTAATTCGGCAGCTATAGCAGCAAAAGCAGCAGATTTAAAGGTGAAGTTATGTTGTACGCAGCGATGGAAACAGCGGAGTAAAAAATGTAGAGAAAATGTTGTGTACATTTGTTGGAAAGAACCAGCAACCAATGTTTATGATCACAAGCAGAGCAATTTGCCTAATTTTCAACATCTGCTTCAATTAGCGGTTGCGCGTTTCCGTCATTTGCGCCAGTTTTATTGATGATGCAAAATAAATTTAAAAACAAACGAAATATTTGCGTGAATTTCAAATATTTTAAGCATAAATTTACGAGCATCTGGATTACAAAATTATAAGTTTAAAGACAAAAAAAAAATTGGTGGGCTTAACTATTTCGTATGAAATAGTTAAGAGCTTTTTTAGTTTTTGCAAAACTATTCAACCCTCATCTTGAAAAAATTTGAGCACAAATTCCCTTAAAATTTGATAAAGGCTTCTACTTTTCCATTTCGGATCATCAGGAATGAAATTAATGCCACCTATTAGGGAAAGATGTGGTTCAGAGATGGAGTATGAAGTAGTGGCGGTATATTTTCTTATGAACTCTATTTAAAACTATCCAACCAACTACTGTAATGTCTTTAAAATGATGATCGTTGCAATTCTAAAAGCGTTAGATTGGCTTTAGTGCAATACCATTTCATCGAGATTAGCCTGCAGACAGTCTAATAAATTCCTCTAATGCAGCATTCGCTATCATGCACAAATTTACAAATAATCTCAGAGCAGAGGTTTTGCAGTTGAGCTACGAGTTCTACAACTTCGTCACCTCTGCAGCTTCTCCAATAGCTTCAGTGGGGTAAACCGAGCTTTCCAGCAAACGTCCCGATTGCATATTACCCTGTAAGAACTCCTGCTAGAATACAAATCATTCTTTTGTTGAACCGTATCAGATTCTTATGCATTTTTTCGATCAAAGATATGTTCAATGACATAAGTCTCCGCTTGAAATAAGTTGCATTAACTGGGTAGTTTAAGCCATTCCTTTAGTAACATCGCGCTTGAGTAAATCACGAGCCCGTACCCCAATACCTTTTTGAATCATCGGTTAAGATTGATGTTACGTTATCAGCTGTAATCGCTCCGTGCCTCCATAGTGGGAGTATGAATTTTATGGGACTGATCGAATTTTGCCACTGATGCCATATAGTTAGAATCAAAATTGAGATGTTCAAGGTCCACTTGATGTAGTCTTAAGTTATATCTCGTAATATGTGAACTGAGCATATTTGCAGCCTGAATCTTTAACGCTGCTTTTACGACAAAGCTCGGTATAAAAATGTCTACTGGTGGTAGATGAAGTTTCGTTTCACCAATTTGATGCATTGATCTTAAGGATCATATTATTCCCAAGTATAATTGTTTTTGCACGTTGTTCAGAATGGTAAGCTTTTAGATTCAACAACTGCTGTATGCATCCAGTGAACTATTTGTGGCTGTAAACTTCAGATTTTCCTGAAGTGACCACGCTATAAATTCTATTAACTATTTGAAAACTATGACGGGAGCAGGAGATCAATAGTAGTTTTTTTTCTTTTTTTGGTGAACTTCGCTATGCATGTTACTTGAACGACTTGGTTTGTTTTTTTTCTCTACCGGGAGCACGAACTTTCTCTCGATGACGCTGGAGAGGTAGACTTTGATTCTTAAATCTGAAATAGATAATATCAGCTACCCATTTATGATCAAGGTATCGAGTGGTATATATAACATAAAATCCAAGCTATTTTGGAAATGTGTAGAGAAAGTAGATAAAGCTTACATTATTATATATCATTCTCATCGTACTTATGCAAGGATATGCGAAGTATCACCCTTTGGTAAATTCAACATTTTCTGTGAAGCAAAAATCGAAATTTAGCTAATCTTAAAATAGCAATATCTTTAACATTACTCAAGCTTGTTAAAGCTCTTGACGTCTGAAAGCGTGAAAATTTGAAATAAACATTGAAATAAAATACTAACTGTCAGTTGACAGTTTGAATGCCTTTTCCATAACTTTTTATTTGTTAAAAAAATCTTAAAAAAATGTTAACTCCTTCACATAAAATGCAAATAAAATTGCATGTCGTGACGGCGGCACACATGCACACACAGAGCATTCAACAAAATGACACCGAAACCCAGAAGTTGCAACGTATGCAAGAAACTTCCCATGTTGCATCAAATGTCGTTTTAAGACAAAAAGAATTCACTTGGTTTTTTGAAGTTTGTAGCTGCATACGTGAAATGGGCAAAAGCCAAAAGAAGAAGTCTTGGTGCAGATTACGCAACAAATTTGTTGTCAACTACACAAAGGAGAAAAGAATTTAGCACAAATTGGTTGTAGGAGATTGGCGCAAAATTGTTGCTCTAACAGCTGTGCAACGCTGCAATTTGGCATAGTAGACAAAACGTAAAATTAAATTGCTTGCTACAAATTATTTAAATATTTGACACAAAATTTTGGTTGTTTGTTAAGAATTCGTCTTAAATTAATTGGACACAGGTTCCAGAATTATGCCAACACCCAATCTCTAAAATTTCATATAAAAAAAAACAATTAAAAAAAAATTGCAGCACGAAAGGGAGTATTGTCCAATTAAAATGTCGTTTAAACTAAAAGACTATAAAAAAAGTCCCATGAGACTAAAAAGTTTGCAAACTAAAAAAATGCCTTAAATCAAAAAAGGCGCGTGAAATTTGTGCGAGGCTAAATGCTGCAAAGCTATTAAAAACTCGCATAAGCCCAAAAAATCACATAGCTAAAGGTCACAAAACTAAAAAAGGAAATTTGCATAAGGCTTATGACTAAAAAGTCGCATAAGGCTAAAAAATCACATGAGATAAAGAGTTGAATAAGGCGAAGAACCCGCGTTTAGCCAAAAAGTTTCATGAAATTGTAAAATCACTTTGTAAGTGGTTCACACTGGAATCGAAATCAACACGAATCGAATGTGATTGCTGTGTGCATCTTTTATTATGACTAAAAAGTTTATGTACATAAGGCAAAAAGTCGTGTAAGATTAAAAAATTGCACGGGACTCAAAAGTTGCATGGCATTAAGAATAATTAAGATAAAAAGTTGCATAAGATTAAAACCTCACATTAAGGCTAAACGTCACACAGCTACTAAAAAATTTATTAAAAAGTCGCTTGAGACTAAAAAACTTTGAGGTATTCTAAATAGTGGGTTGAAACCAAAATGTTGAAATTAATAAAAAAGAGCATAAGAAGAAGCAAAAAGTTGCATAGAAAAAATCGCATCAGACTAAAAAGTTACATGTAACTAAAAAGTTACATGAGACAAAAAAAACTTTAAATCTCTTGTATAACTTTTCACGTTAATAAGGCACGGTAGCTTAGTGAAAATTTTAACTAAAAAATTTTGGACTAAAGTGTGAAACTTTTCAACCTTTTATATGTACCTATAGTTACGCACTTACGCAGAAATATTAAATGAACACCATAAAACATCACATAAATTTTGATCAGGCAAATAGTAATAAATTATATCACAAATCATTTTTCACAATTTAAATTTCTTTGTTTTTTTCTGCCATTCACACAGGCCAACATTGACAAGTGACGCTTTTACGATGCGACCACTTTTACCTATTTAACTTTCTGTATATATCTTTTTGTTATTATTTTAACAAAACTTTAATTTTCTATCCATCAAGATAATGTTACCACTTAAAACGACAACAAAGCGCGAGTTATACTTCAGGGATGTCCTGGTCCAACGATACAGTTCCAGTTCCAGCACCAAGATTTTTTAATGAAATGAATTTTTGAATGAAAATGACTTGACACAATAAAGTTTGAATTGCAATTGAATTTTATTTTTTCCGAATTTTATATTGCACATGAAAAATAGCTACAGAGGGCTTACAAAAATGAATACTCAGCAAAATATACATACAGTGAATTTTAATGTAAACAAAGATTGTGAAATGAGTATTCAGTACATTAAATATTTGGACAAGCAAAAAGGAATTTATACATTGTAAGCAAAAATGAGAGATTGTGAAATAAGTTAAAGTTAGTGCCCTCTGTAACTTGTTGTTGTCGGAGTAATAAATTTAATATTGTATGTTATGATGGTGCCGGAGTGTTAGGGTTGGTAACTCCTCCCCCCTTGGAATAAAGCGACGGCCAAAAGGAGTTGGTCGGTGCTGTCTGCTCTTTGCTGGATGTGACGTACGTGGTTAGTTATACTTCAGGGATGTCCTGGTCCAACGATACAGTTCCTTTTATGAATAGTAAGATTTCCTCGACATTATTTAGAAATCCATGCAACTGTTTGTTATTCCCGTCAAAGGTAGGTAAGTCTTTTATAATATCCGGGATGCGAAGAGAATTAAAAAGATGTTCATGGGATGTTGAAGAAGATGGAGTATTGCTACTACTGGCTCCTAAATTTAGGGTTGAAGTTGTATTTGAACTAGTAGACATTGTGTCTAGTGTTCCTAAAGTTTCAAATTCTTCGGTAATGACGGATTGTTTTGCTGTGAACAATCGCAATGAAAATCGCCGCGGCTTATCTCTATTTTTCGGCATATGCAAGCAAAACAATTGCTGTTAAAATTATTTCACAACGAAATCACAAGGCACCAAGGAAAATATTCGAGTAACGAGAAGAGAAGGAAAGAAAAAACCAGCAGATTCAACAAAATGTTTTTCTTTTGCACAAAATTACTTCTTTCAAAAGAATCTACAACCAATGCACAAAATCAAGAATAACTGTTTCCTCCTTTTTTCACATACATATATATATTTCTTTATTGTACCTTAATTTCCTTTTTTTTTTTATGATAATATTCTTTTCTATTTGTTAAATTATTGTACCTATTACAAATGAAGAAGTCTAGCAGCACATTATAGTACAAATTATCAAGGAACGAATTTAAATTTCACTTTTGTTATATTTTATACAAAGGAAACACTGAGCACACACTTATATGTAATTGGAAAATTCAATACTTGACTCACATATTAAAGATGAATAAAGCCCTTATTTCCATTATTTTGCAGAAGTGTAGGTTCTGTTGTGCGACTGCGCCAGTTATACTTCAGGGATGTCCTGGTCCAACGATACAGTTCCAGTTCCAGCACCAAGATTTTTTAATGAAATGAATTTTTGAATGAAAATGACTTGACACAATAAAGTTTGAATTGCAATTGAATTTTATTTTTTCCGAATTTTATATTGCACATGAAAAATAGCTACAGAGGGCTTACAAAAATGAATACTCAGCAAAATATACATACAGTGAATTTTAATGTAAACAAAGATTGTGAAATGAGTATTCAGTACATTAAATATTTGGACAAGCAAAAAGGAATTTATACATTGTAAGCAAAAATGAGAGATTGTGAAATAAGTTAAAGTTAGTGCCCTCTGTAACTTGTTGTTGTCGGAGTAATAAATTTAATATTGTATGTTATGATGGTGCCGGAGTGTTAGGGTTGGTAACTCGCGCCTCAAGTGTGGCCGAACCAGTGTTGCTAATTGCTTTGGGTGCGGCCGCAATTTTTTGGACGCATAACAAAGTTTTGCTAAAACAACAGATGAAAAATTCACCCTAAAAATTTCTACGTTTTTCTAATGTTTCCGGCAGAAACAAACAAAAATGGGGGAAAAAAAAATAATAAAATCAAAGAGAAAATGAGAAATGAAAGAAAGTGGCTACTAAAGAGGCAGAGTTAATCATAAAATTAATCGCCTTAGATGTTTTTATGTAAAATCCATCAAGTTGTTAAACTTAAACTAATCATTGTTGGTATCGCGACTTTAGCCTTAAGGCGAATGTCAAATTGGAAGTGTCTTTTTATGGTGATAACTTTCATGTGACAGTGTTTAATTGCCTACTGAATTTACTTGTACTTTTGTGATTTGTTTTTGTATTATGATATCATATTTAAATTCCACGTTTGGTCAAAAATTAAAAAATAAATCCTTTAAAAAAATTATGTATAAATTAGGGACTTGTTTAATGTGCAGACTTATTGTAATTTTTCAGTTTGGGAAATTGTTCTATTGGGTCTTATGTTGCTCATTTAAAAAAGTGTGAAATTTCTACAATGTAATTCCAAATATTATAGCTGAGAGAATAAATTTACATTGTGTGAGAAAAAATTAATTGAAAGCTGATATCCTGAACTAAAGTTAGTGAAGTGCTTAATTGCTCGATACACTGCTTAAAAGCACGCGTTAAAGATACCGACATAACTTCTGTACCACTGTACTGAGTTACCAAGCGGAATTTAAACACGAACTGCCATGCAATGTGTCTACTAAAGCTGTTTTTGTTACTCATATTGTTAAGTGGTCTGCGATTTTAATATTGAAAAAATTAGTTGAACAAAGAGTTTGCCTTAATTTTGTGTGCCGAATTACTCAAAATGTTGTAGCGGCAAAACGTATTGGTCAAAAATACAGGCAAAGCATTTAAAAATAGACGACTCGTGGTGACTGACTTAAGACGTTCAGTTTGATTTCAATGGCTACGAGCTACGAAAAATTCAAAATGTTGTTGCTCCAGACCCGTCGCATGAACTGGTTGGGACCAGTGGTTAAGATTTAATTGAAGTCCATCTTAAAGATTTCGACTGATTTTTTAGGCCTGAAAGGCGTCACTGCTTGACTTGTGCCAAAAGAGCTCAATTTTGTTCAAAATGATTATTGAAAGCAAGTGGTCGGAGATATGATTTCTTGAGATTCTGTAGACCTCACCTTAATGAAATGCATTATAATGATAGGTGATGATATATAAAACAGCCAACCGATTTCGAAATGACTCTTAAGAAACGAGCCGAAAAACAGCGTCAAAGTCGCTCAAAGTTTTGCTGATAGTCTCGTTCGACTACCGCTATGTGGTCCATTGCGAGTTCTTTCTAGAAAAACAATTCCCTAACAGTGAAGGCATTACAGGTAGACATTACAGTACTTTTTTTGGTACATTTGCGTCCTGAAAAATCGTTGTCAGTAAATTCTACAAGTTTTCAGTACATTCGGTATGAGAACCATTTACCGCATTTTTAGTACTTTGGCGAACTGTAAGCACATTTTCAGTACATTTTCGGTACATTTGAGCAATTTCTGATAATGACCTTTTTTTTAAGTAAATGAAAAAAATTAAAGTAATCGCTATGTGTAGATTTTGCAGTTTAATGTGAAATATATCTCATTTTGCTAGGGATTTTGAGATGGGTAAAGTGAAGATCCTTTTTTTAGTAATTTGTTTGGTAAAATTTTAGGAAAATTTGGTGTTCTAGACAAAAAAGTATATTCGTCCTTTAAGAAGTATATTTGAAGTTTCGATTTAGTGCATTTTCTCAAAACCTAAATGTCATCACTGCTCGCTGTTTATGTGCTAAAAAACGAAGAAGCTGTTAAGTATCATACTCGTTGTTTATACGAGTACTCGTTTGTTGTTCTTTCTCCATACTTTGTTTATTTCAAATTGCATCTCTTTGCGTTGAACAGAATTGGAACGCGGTCGGGAAATCGGCAACGATTACTCGCTGTCAAAAACTATAATACACTTGATCGCATGAAATGGAACAGAATTGTGGCGTACGACTGGAAACCTGCCGACGGGTACCCGTCGATTTAGATTTAATTCTATTTTCACTGTCGGCAGGTGACGAATCAGCTTCTGTCAACTTTTTGGTTAACGTTTGTGAAAATAAAATGGCAGCTGAATTTTCTGTCGTTCACCGCAATTGTGTTTACTCCAACGATTTTCCGAAGGTTTTTTTTTGACAGCGAGTAATCCCTGCCGGTTTCCCGAATCCGTCCCAATTCTGTTCAACGCATGATTTTTCAAACAATTGATTTTCCGCCAAATTCATACATAAATAGCTATTTTCTTTTCATTTCAAAATGTTCAATAGACGAAATACAAATCTGCTGGGTAGGCCTGGCACTAAAGAAACTTGCTATATATACAAAGCAATTATAATTGTACTCGTTAAGTTTGTGATGTTGTTTTTACTTTCCCTATCAATTATAAATAGTTGCAAGCCTGAGATAACTAGCAGCGGATGGCGAGTAAAACACAGCTTTTATTTAGTCAACTGAAGCATTTGTGTAAGAATGTCAGATTGTGGAACGAAGCCATCACTGCGTTAGAGTTTTTAGCTAAAACTTCAACGAGTGGCATCACTTGGTGATCGAACGTATTTATGTGATATGGCCCGTTCCTACTTTTTCCTGTTCCCGAAATTAAAACAACCACTTCGAGAGATTCGAAAAAAAACATGCGATTAACTATTAGCCACTTAAGCCCTATCTCGCTTTTATGCATCAGAAATCAATTTGCCTTGAATCGTAATGCATCAGCAAAACTCCACAACAAAATCGCTTGTGTTTTGATTACAAAACATGTATTTAGTTTAAATGTTAAAACCGCAAAAAACCACACAAGCTGTCAAATAAGTGACATTTCAAGTTCGAAAAATCAACAAAATGAAAGAGCGAAAAATCAATTAATTATAACGGGACATAAAAGCGCAACAGAAGCGAACTTCAAAATAAAAAATAACAAATTTCAATGACAACAGCTGCAATTGCAATTTGTAAACAAGACAGTTACAAAAAACGAAAACAAAAAAAAAAAATGGTCGATTATAAAAACAAAATCACAGACAAACATACGCCATAAAGCCGCTTCAGAGGAATGACAACCATTTGGGGGGGAAAAATATGGCTGACAATGCATGTCACTTGGCTGTCATACAGAATGAATGCGTCGCACGGCTTTTTGTCAAACAACATGAGAATACTGATTTTTTTTCGTTCCCCCCTTTTGTTATTATTTTTTATAACTATTATTTCCATTGTTGTTTTTCTCATGTTTTTGCTGCAGTTGACGGATTTGTTTACATAGCGTTGCCACAGTTTCATGTTATATACTTATGTATGTATATATGTATGTATGTATGTATGTATGTATGTACGTATGTATGTATGTATTTTTCCATAATTTATTTTTAATTGTTAAAAAAATCATGAGTAAAAAAAATAAAAAATACTGCTGCCGTTGCATTTTCTTGCATATGTTGCATGATTATTTGTGTCATGGATTTGCCTTAGTGCAGCGCGACATGGTAACAACCAACAGCAACAGCAGCAACAATAACACAATGCCAACTACAACAACTTATTTGCTGTTTACATTAAAGTTTTGTTAGTTTCCTTTTTTTTTTTGTTCTTTTTACTATCAACACAAATAAAACTTGTGGGTGGCGGCGAGGTGTGTGAATGGCCGGACTATCTGTCATGCCATCATCACTATAGCTCAACTTGGCGGCAGAATTGTAACTTACATGTTGACGAATTACACTAGGTTACATAATGTTTCGGCACAGAAAATCGAAAGAATTTTTTTTTATATTGCCAAGTACATAGTTGGTGATTAAGTCAGCCAGTCGGTGATCATGCCTGTCAGTAGTTGCTAGTGATCAATAAAGGATGCATTGTTGGCAATCTGCTCTCAGTAGCAGTGACGAGAATATCGTTTATGCTGATCAGTTGCTTCAGTCAGCAGTTATTATCCAAACATCAGTGAAAGTAATCATTAGTAATCCTTAAGAAATCAGTAGAAGCCGTTAGTAGACAGTAGCAGTAGTCACAAGCATATAGTTGGTGATGAATAGTTAATGGAAAAGCTTGATAGTTCTTAACCCAACCTTTCTAGCGTAGCAAGGGATCCTTAAAGATTGCTATATATGGTTAGACTCCTATAAGAAAATCTATTTTTTGAAGAGATATCTCTTCTCTTGGCATCATTTGTGTTTGATTTCATCCAAATAGGAATATAATGCATTTTGAATTTGATGAACGAAAATTATGTGTAAGATCCCCTTGGATGTTGTCGCATTGGGCCCCCAAAGGTATTGCTACGCTACTAGCCTTGAGTAAAAAAAAAGAATCAATATTTCAGTAGCCTGTTCTAAGCAAGAAAGGATCAGTCCTGTAACAATAGCTTTATAGTCATTAGTTAGTAAAAGCGACCAGCTGTCCATTGTATATGATGTATTAAAAACGGTTGCTTTGACCATATCAGCGCACTTGCGCCAAATATATATTTCAATTCTCTTTTAACGTTTCTAAGTACACAAATACAATGTAGAGAACTTTTTCTTAATTTTCGTCTAATCACAAAAATGATCAAAATCGGTGTTTTAGAATGTCTGACTCAATTGACATTTAAAGACAAATCCAAAAAAGAAACTGAACATTAGGTTTGGTTACAGCGTGGGATTACATAGGAAATGTTGATCAATTTATGAAAAAATAAATTCATATTTCAAGTAAAATCATGTTTTAAAAAAAAAAAATCACATCACATTCTGTTATCAATGATCAATAGGCACTTAAAATTGTCTTTAGTCATTATTTATACTATCACTAGTCATTATCATTATCATAGGCAGGCACTTAAGGTTGAAGTGATCAGTAGTTAGTTGAAGTGCTTGGTAGTCTACAGTCAGTGATTGTAAAAGAAATACGTGGTCGGAAAAAAAGAGCTACTGTGTAGTACTATGTAGAAATGTTAAGTAGCCGATGGTGGGCGATCAGTAGACAGCGTAAGTGAGCATTAGAGAGAAAGAATGAATTAGCAAACATTAAATTCGATCAGTAGTCGGTTATTGGTGATCAGTACTTTAAAGAAGTAAAACGAGGTGCTAAGTTTTTAGCAGAAGTAATAATTTGCTCAGAATTAATCAATATACCGTATTCAGCGATCAGTAGAAATGAACAAAATTCCATAGACGGTGATAGTGGTCACTAGAAAAGATCCGTAGTCGGTGATCAAAAGTGATTAGTTATTATTTAGTAAAAATTATGGAGAATGTTGAATAGAATGGAAGGCACTACTAATCGTACACTTGGAACAGTCTTGTGGAGGCCTTATGCTCCGTGAGGAGATAAAGCACACAAGAAGAAAAAAAGACTCGAAGTGATAATTTGCTTACCAAATTTGCTAATTTATGTATAGTATAAAAACGTTCAGTTGTCATATTGTCTGTATCAGCGGTGTCAATGATGTCAGTATTACGAGTATTTGTACTACTCTATCGATAATATCGTATACATAGCTTCATCAGTATTATTAGTATTATCAGTATTCTAATTATCATCAAAAACATCTTTACCATTATCTCCCAATTAAATTAAAGTAGAACAGTCAACATTTAAGCTAGAGATAGATCTTGGTATATATTGGTTTCTTGGTAATTTAATATCACATACTTTTTCGAAAGATTTTGTTGTTGGAAAAATAAAGATCATGGAAATATTTTTTGGATCTTTGAATTAAAGTCCGGTGCGCGTTTTGCGCCATTCCAAGAGCTTTTAATTATTTTTTTTTTTAACAAAAAACATTTTTTTTTAGTAATTTAATTGAAATCTGGTGTCCATTTTTTTCCCACTACGCTAATTATTTATTTTATTAAAAAAAAACTTACAAAATGTTGTGATGCTGTCCTATCAAATCTACTTCAGGCGTATCACAAACGTTAAAGCTAAAAAAAAAACTTGAAACATTTTCTAATTTGTTATACAGTGTAAGGCTTGCAACGAAAAAAAAAATTAAATTTTTTAGCAGATGAGCTCAACAAATGGATAGGATAAACATTCATGGCAAAATTGTAATGCAGCTCGAGGCTTCAGTTTAACTTTTTTGTTACACTTGGGTTCAGCTAAACTACAAATACACAACAGCAATTTTATATACCCAGTGAAGTGAAGTGAACTTTTCATACAACACACTATTGTTGTTATTGTTGTTGCCTATGACATATGTACATATGTGTGTATTGGCCATAAAGCCCGACCATTTGAACTCCTTTAATTTTTACTCCTCCACCACTTAATTTTTATCCACACTATTTTTTTTCCATTTATTCTGCTTCATTTCAACTGACTTTTTTTCTAGAAAAAAAATAGTGAAGTTCTATTGTCATAGTCAAGCAGCCAGGGGGGGCACTTTGTTTTATGCCAGGTAAGTGAGTTACTTGACAGTTTATTGACTGTCAGTGGGTTTTGCACAGGTTTTTTTTTGTTTTTGTATGCGCTATTGCCATTCGAAGTAGGCCGCTGTGCTCTTGTAAATAAATGAGGTTTTCGCTTACCCTTTGGGTATTTTTAAGCCCTCTTTCGTTTATCTCTTTCATTACTTTTCTTACGTGTGCCATCTAATCTTAATGGTGGCAATATAATTGAATTATGTAGTTTTGTCGACCCAGTTAAGCCTGAAGTTTAATCAACTTTAATGTCTTTAACACAGTTGATAATTTCCAATACTTTATTGGTTTGATTAGCCTCATTTGATTGGTATATTTACTCTTAGTAAATTGCTTTTGTTCAAAATAATTGACATCTTTACGCGTTTATTAAAATATTTGCGTTTTAAGTAAAATAATCACTGTTAGGGTGTATTTTATTAATTACGAAAACTTATTACTTTAACTCTTTTAATTCGTTACTTTGAGTTAAAGTTCTTCCAAAACTTTTAAGCCATAGAAGAGATGTTATTTTGCATTTAAGATTTTTAGAAAGTTACGGCAGGCTGGAGAGTCAGCTGTTTGATACCGCTGCACTAAGAGTGCTCCATTGTGGTATTACAGTATATAACTATAAATACTATGTAGGTCTTAGGTAAGACTAATGCTCATATGCCTATATATATATATATATATACCATTTTTTGTCTTGCTTTGCTCGTCGCAGTATTTATGCATAAACGATGGGGTAAGTGGACGACCTTTGGCAGTACTTCAGCGTTTTACATCATACAGTATGTCCCACAATAGTTTCGCTAGCTACAGTACATCTGCTTCAAAATTCCATTGCATACATTTAAGCATAGGAGTTAAGTAGTTTTGCCTAGGGAGAACCAATTTTGCCTGGAAACTTGCTTTGTCAGTAACAGATATACATTCGAGGTCTGCAGGAGTATACTCGAAACGATCATCATATAAACTCCCGAATGCAATAAATCGCAAGTAGAACTTACAGAACGATTTATTTGCAAGTGCAACCCTCATCTCTCTTGCTTGATGTTTCGATTTGTTTTGATTTGATTTGTGATTTTTGTGCACAAAAAATCGATTGTCTCGCAATGTGTAGAGTGGCTTGATGGCCATTTCGGGTGCACTCGCGCAGGCATCTAATATACATATACTCGTAAATGGCAAAAATAGTGATAACTCCACTTGTGGATTTTTTAGCTTAAAAGTAAACAACAAAATTTCAATGCAGCATTACTGTGATCAGCGAAGTCAGTATTTTACCAACTATAGGCTGTTAAAGCTGAGCAGTGGGCAAAGGCCGCCCACTTATTCTAACTTTTATGATGATTGAATGAGAATTCAATAATATGTTTATTATTTGGTCAAAAATCATATCTTATTCGGACAATTTACATGGCTCATCTGATTAGGTGCAAGTTGAGCTCTTTTAGACAGCTACCGTGGACATATCTGAAATAGTAAAATGTCAGCATACATAATAAGAAATCCCATACAAATTCGTTCATTCTTGTCGAGCTTAGAAGGAATCGTTTTAGTTAATTGCATTTAAGGCCGAACAGTAAGACTGTGTTCTACAATAACTTTTTGTTAAAAACTGTTTTCTTTCTCAATGTTTGAAAATTAAAGACCAATTAGAAACCGTCCATTTTAATATCAAACTGAAAGACTCACCAACCGTAGGACCTCTTCAAAAGCATGGAGCCTGTGGGGCTCAATCGCTCCACCAGACTGTTCTATAAATGTTTGAATTTTGTGAATAATATGCAAATACATTTGTTTCATTATAAAAGTTAATAAAATTAAATAATAAAATAGTGTAGCTGTAGTATTACATTGGATGCTATAGATATAAATAAATACATAGAAGTTTCTGATTAATATGCAAACTGTTGCTGACTGAATAGACAGCTTAATAAGTACAGTGTTTTCGAAATACTACGTTCAGTAGCAAAACAAAAATATATAACAAAATAAACAATAGTACCTTGGGAAATGCATTTTATCTTCAAAAAATGATTTACATAACATAGCACATGTTGTGCGATATTTCTATATTAAGGTCACATCACACTATAATTGTGATATGAGAATCACAATATGATGGCATATTTATTTTTGAATATTGTAATTGTTTTTAATACGATTGGTTTTAGTACGAAAATCAATTCTCCGTTATTTTTTGACTTATTGGGGTTGTTTGAGAGACCTCTCGAAATTAAAGTTTGCTTTGAAGGTACTGGACATCTATGTACTGATTATAGACTTCATCTTTATTGCTGAAGATGATTATTTCTTTCCGTTGGGAACAATTCTAATACAATCAGCGTAAATCGAGTCCTATTTTATGCTAAAAATCAAAAAGTACATGGCATGGCAAAGTTGTGCATGGGGTACTATCTATACTGTCCTCATAAGCGGAAAGGGCATATCTCAAAAAAATTCAATCCGAGATAATTGTTTAGGTCAATTTTGTGAGACAGAGGATATTTGCTTGAGAGATTTTTATAGGCTAAAACTAAGATACCAACATTTGGTGTAGTTCATAAGATGCGAACTTCTTGCTATCCGATTCCATAAGGGTCACGAATATTAATTTTTTTTGAGATACGCCATTTGGTAACTAACACTGTACCACAAGCTGAAGATTTTTGAAGGCACATAGGTTTACTTTTGGGCAACCATCTAAAGATCTAAAAGAGATCGACAGTCTGTTTAAAAATAGTGGTGAAATCATAGAAATCTGGCCCTACTGTGCCTGCACTTTCTGACATAAAAAAGCCCAAACATTTTTTCATTAATCAATGAAATCATATACAAAATATTACGCAAATTGAAACCTTCGTGCAAGGCCGACTTTCCCTTTGACGTGAAATGGGCGAGATATATTTTTTTAATGGGGCTGTGTAATTTACCAGCGAATCTGCTGCATTAAAATTTATATAAATAAAAAAAATGTTTCAAAGTTTTAATAATGGAGTCATTGGAATATGATGCGTTTAATGCAATTAAATTCATGTTGCATGTGGCACGAAGTCTTTATTAATTGCAAAATAATTCATTACTTTTATTACATAGACTGCTAACACTATTCAAGACAATGTAAGCGAATATAAATTAATTAAGATAAAAGTGTTATATTAAGGTTCAATAAACTTGCTATCACAGAAATAAATTAATATCTCAGTTATATAAGTGACTGTCATATATTAACAGATAAAGGATTGTTTTAGCCCATAACACAAGATAACAAAATGATATTTGGCTAATTGACAACAAACAATAAAATCTTAATTAAAAATCTTCTTTCTCTCTTGCATTGCAGCAAATCGCTGTAATCAAAAATCATGTATCCATGTTAATAACAGAATCCCTTCTCTAATGTGTGCGTATAAATCAAAGCGAAACAACATTAAGTTCCTGGAACTATGCAAGTATCTAATGTTACATAGCATACAAAGATATAATAAAAATAAATTTATGTTCTAAGCATTAGAGTTTGAAATACATACATTTATATATATATTATAGATAGAGCTTATTTCCACAATGGCATCTCTGAGACACTGTAGTAATGTGTTTGTACGTTCCCTTGACAATGAAAATTCCTAGAAAATAATAAACACCGCAATTAAATATGCGCGGCATGCAACAATCACTGAACCATTAAATTATATATGGAACGTGTGAGAGAAAAAATGTATACCTCCTCTTTTGACTCTGAAAATGTAGTTATGAAAAGCAGGAAAATGTTTACTAATAACTCACTAAATTTAGCATAGCAGCGGATTAGGTGTCATATTAAAATTTGTAATGAATGTGAGTGTAACTACAGATCATCCGTTAAAGAGTGACGTGACGAACTCTGCAAGAAATTAAATTGTTTTTGTAAATAGAGTTAGTGATGTGAAATACTTTTGAAAAAATGTATTAGTGCAAAAATTACGCTCAAAAATGACGCTCAAAAATGTTTTCAAAAACATTCTACACCTCGTTAATCATTTGGATTATAGCGTTTTTGATTCTACAGAGAAATGTTTATTTTTCTACCGTTTCAGCAGTTGTTGATTTATTATTCAGAAAATATACATTATATCACAAAATTGCTTTTGTCATAAAATTGGGGAAATAATCAAAACATATCGATTTATGAGCGAAAAGACCTGTGCATGGAAACTTTTGACATACATTAGAAATTTCAAGCATCTCTGACAGCCAAATCTTGCCGCACGTAAGCTAATTATCCAAAATTTCTTTCATCTGCTCCATAATCTTGGATCATATATAAATTACTTGAAATTACTAAAATTCAGAAAAATTTTAACTTTTTTAGCAAAGTGTACATCAGTCATATTTTGCGGTAAACAAAAAATGTAACAAAAATATACTAAAAATGCGACGTATTTCGGGGAAGCGCATAAATCGTTGAACCATTTTTGAGAAAATTATTTGCTGTTTCCAAAAAATGTCTGATTTTTTTTCTTAGACGCCTCTACAATATAAACTGATATTTTAGCTATTATGGTATCAAGGTAAAACAGCGCAGGCTTTTTTCCAAACCCACGTAACAGACGTTTTTCTTTAGAATGCCAAGGTCCAAGGTACTGTGCCTGATTGTACCTTGGACCACAAGACTAAATTGACCAACATTTCCGTTTTCGCTGTATTAAATACTTTTTTACGATCAATTTTGGACTGATACATCAATGTAGTCCTTCCAGATAATCGGCGTTTAGCTAAATGCCGAATTAAATTTGCTTTTGCGATGTTGTGCTTTTTAGCAGCAGATCTACTACTTAAATTATTTTGTATTGCCTCTTTTACCTTTACCGTGATTGTTGTTCCAAACAATATTTCTGAAAAGAAATCATAATACATTTCACATAATATGATTTTAAAATAATTAACTTGATTCTCAACCTTGAAAACTTGTACAAAATTTACAAATCACGCAAAAATTTTGTCTTCCTCAGTTGTCGAAAGAACGTAAATTAAAACAGCTCTTGTGCAGCGTTGCTGAAATTTGTTATATAAATGGAGAAAATTACTGTTACAACAGCTAAACACGCTGGCAAACGTGAAATATCGCTATTGGTCCAAGGTACAATCGGTCCAATGTGCATGCACTTCCCCTACTGAAAATGCACCGAATGTACCGAAGTACTGAAAACTTGTCGAATGTACTGGCGACAATTTTTCACGAAACAGATGGATTGGCAAAAGTAAAAATGTACCGAAAATGCCAATACTGTTCCTTGATACCATGCAAATATTGCCATATCGAGAAAAAATTTACTCTGTTGAAGAACGAATTTCTGAAGTTAGAAAAATAAGTCGTTCCCTAGAGAAGCCACGAGTTGGTTCCCTTAGTTTGAGTTCAAGTTGCTTCTTTAAAATTAATGAAAGTTTATTCTAACTAATGACAAGGTACCATAACTGAAATGAATTAAGATATTTTCTGCTTGCTCGTTAACATCTCATAAAAATTTTGCCTGATTTTTTTAAAATTTAAATCAGTTTTTAATTTTTTTTTCGTTCGAGTTTGGTCGATTTTTTGTTTGATTTTGTGACGTTTTTTTTTTTGCTAAATATTTTTGGTTCACTTCTTGATATTTTGCCGAAATCTTTATTTAATTTTTTTCATCTTTGCAAGGTTTTGAAGAAAGAAAACTTTTCAATAATTTATGTGTTTCAATGATTCTTAACATCTACAATATAATTTATAATTTAATTGATTTTTAATAGCCGCTGCTGGCCAATATCTATCAATATATCAATAGGTTTCAAAGTTTTATTTTAGTTTTGATTAATAAATAATTTTTTAATTCATTTGAACTTGAGAAATTAAGTAAAGCAATTTATATCTTTTGTTTTTCAGAATAACGCATCATTTGTCATCATCATAAGAGAAAAACTTGAAATTTTAATAAACAAAAAGTAATGGTAAGTAAAACGTTTAATTAATCAAATCTTTTAACAACAGCAAAATAAGTGTGGAACAAAATTTTTATATTCCACTAACTTGCTTATAAAAGGTCACGTGAACAAATTCTTTTTGACATTAATCAAAAGCTTCCTTAACTTTAAATCCCAAAGTTTATATTTTCTATTGCATACTTTCCGGTTGAGAGCTATACAAATTACAACAGAAACTTGACAAACTCTAACGTAACTTCCGATTTTTTCATTTTCTTGCATAGATTTTTGTTATTTCAACCCTATTTTTAATTAATAACGAAATGTTCCATACAAAGTTTGAGTAAATTTCTTCCCCATTTCTATTCGTATTCCATATTTTCCGTTGTTACATTTTAATTTAATTTATGCTGAAATATCAACAACAATACATTGTATAAACTGGGTCAAAGGTTGTCAAAAGGTATCTTGTGTTTTTTTGTTTTAATTCCTTGCGAGTGTTATTCATATTTTTACTGTATTTACAGTGTTGCCAATTCTTGTTGATTTTTACACTCCCCACTGTCATCAATTTTTGTTTTAATCAATATTTTTTTACATATTTTCAGGTTCTCAATTTCAACAGGTCGCTATAGTTTTATATGAAATTTTGTTTTTTTTTTATTCACTTGCAACTTTAGTGATTTTTTCTATGACTTTTTTTAATTTCCGGCTTTGACAGTGTTACCATATTTTCATTTGTGCTTTTGTTTTTGTCAGGCGCATGTTTGAATACGTAATATTTTCATTTTATCGTTGCAGTTGTTGTTGTTGCAAGTTATACCATTTTAATTAGTAGAAACCCCGCTGTGCATTCTATGATTTGAATGCAATGGGAAGCACTGTGTGCTAAAATATTGAGTTTTGAAACAAAAAAAATAAATTTCGAAAAATTCAAGCAAATCAAGACATTCGTTTTGGTTTAAATTTTACTTGAGAAATAGCCCATGAAGAAAATTTACTTGATTCTGATGAAAGTATGTGAAATCTCAATTTGAACTTACAGACGTAATATACTTAGTTCCAGTTAAATGAATATATACTTTTTTGGTGTTCTACTTTCCGATATCATTCGATCTTTTGGATAACTTATCAGCATTTTACGATATATCACGATGCTCTCCAAAATTATTTTTTACCTCTATCTTGCTATACATTCACTGTTTCTATTTTCATCCATAAAAATTCTAAGCTTTGAACATTCTAAGCTCCTGTGATATTATTTACAAGGTATCTTAAACCACGTATTCCCTCTAGACTAATTATAGAGACTGTTGGAATTTGACACTGTTCTAAGGTTTTTGACTTTGGTTCTAAATTGATCGAACGGGTTGCTTAAAGTGTCTATTTAAATTACCACCGAACCGAGGTACTTTGTAAGCTGAGCCATTATTTTGCTGGGGAAATGGCTCCTGGTTAAGAAGTTACGTGGTTTTTAGTAGGTACATCAACACATGTTTCGATAGCGACATTGCCAATGAAATTCTGCAGTCTGTTGTTTCGAATTCTTTAGCTCCACCTAGACGGCGCATGTTTCTTATCGATACAGCATTTCAACATTCCCCTTGCGTGGGTACCGAGGTATGGGAATATACACAGATTGGGCTACTTTCATCAGATCAGTCTACTTCCTTTCCTTCCCAGTTTTGCTTATTTGGGCGCTTTTCCTCACATTTGCACAATTTTGTACACTTTCGCTGAATTTCGCCTATTCTTTCGCATATTCTTGTGCAAGATATAATTCGGTTCATATGATGACCTTCCATATTTCCTAATGCTTTGACATCAACCCATACTTCCTTAAGTATTTTTTCATTTCGCCAGTTTTGAGTCAAATCCCTCGCATCTTTTTTCGTTAATAGCCGCTTTCATTTCCGCACATTTTCGCCAATCAATGCTCTCTTTTGTCTTATCTCACCTATTTTCGCTTGAATTTGTCTGATCAAAAAACTTAAAGGACATACCTATGCCAAGTTTTTCATGCAGAAAAATGTAATGCGTACAGAGGCGTACCGTGAATTTTGGGCGCGTTGGGAAAAGTCTTCGTGTTTTTTAACAAAAATTCCACCAACCAAAGAATAAAAAAAGGTCCTCACTTTTCCCATTCTCTAAAACTGTGAAAATTTCCACCTACACATTCAAATTTACTTTATCGATTTAGTTTCACATTACACTGAACGTATCTTAGTTGGGTTTGAGACAGCAAATTTTTGAAGTACTCGCACTCTATACCAAACTTTCTGAATAAAAATAACTACAACATTTAATTTGGACGTATTGAACATCGCGAAGATATATAAAATTGAGAAAAAGTTATTACATGACTAATACAAAAGCGGGAAAATGTATAAAATATTTTTCGGAAATTTGTTTTAAATATTTGGGTGATTTTGCTTATACTCTCGCAAATAGAGATCGAAATTGGATATCCAACTTAAGTGTTTCTAATGGATTCTCTTTGTGTCCCATATATCCTCGCGGAGCATATGTGCTCAAAGGATAATCGCAAGCAAAGCTCAGTAATTTTTAGTAAAGTAAAACTCTGATGGATTTGTAATATTTTTATTTGATTTCGATTTTAAAGATAATGGTTTACATTCTATATCTCTTCCACTGTGTGGTTGCGCAATAATAATTTTCGATTGCTCCTTAATTCCTGTTTATAATCCAATCCATTTTGTTGGTGAACTATTAAATCGTAACCAAATTATTAGGTACCTACTTTATAACAACTTTATTTTCATCACAACATCAATATCTACTATAGCTCTGATTTCACGGTATTCAAATGGAGGACTTAAATGAAATAAGCAGGAAGATCTCTTTATTTCGTAATGTTAGCAATATTCTCTAGATTGAGTTATTAGTAACATTTTCAATTTCGCCATTGGTACTTTGTTTCTTGAAAAATCAATTTTATATATTTCGAAACATACGAAGCTTTGATGGCGAAAGAGAATTTTCCTTTTAAATTCCATATAAAAATCACCTATTTGACTTGATAGTTATTAACATAAATTGATCACTGCGTACAGTCAAATATATCAAAAACAGTACTGTTACTAAATATATGTGAAGCCATAGTTCTAGGAACAACAAAGTCTGCCAGGGAAAGAAAAAATTGGGTTTCAAACATAAAGCTTATTATATTGCACGAAATTTTGTCAAAAATCGATGTTTTTGACCCCATTTGACTCAAAAACCGAACGTTGTAGGTAAAAATTAATATTTGTTTCGAAGTGTCAATGATAGGATCGATCTAAACTTTATTCCTATTATTTTCCAAAAAAAAAAATGAAGGTCTCTTCCAGCTGCTTTCATTTGAGTCTACGATTTGAACACCGTACTGTGCTTAGCTATCACCACACCCATGTAATGCCAACCGCTTTAATTATCACACATAAATACCCGTTGCGGTTACCCATTATGGCCAATTAGTTATTTGGTTTAATGCAACATTTTGCTTGTTAACACATATTCTATTTAGAAATTAGCTCATAATACCATATATCTCATTTTCAATACGACAACCAGCTTCCTACATCCACCTCATGTAGCTATAGCTGTTGCTGTGATATACCCCACACATTATGCTGCTGACTGTAAGCGTTAAAATCGTTGATTTTAACTTCCTGTTTAGAAATTATTAATTACAAAATGCATTTGCATTCAAATGGCTAAAATTAGATTTTTGTTGTTGTTGTTGTTGTTGTTGTTGGTGTACTGTTCCGTTTTGATTGTTTTATGCCACTTGTAAATTTGAGTTTTCAATGCATTTTTGCTATTGTTGGTGTAGTATGTGCATCAAAGGGAAATTTTAGTTTTCCATGAAAATTATTTATAGCAATTTATGTATTTTTGACTTTAAACAGCTGGATTTCTTCTTTTGTGGTTTTATTTCGGTAGATTAAACGATTTTCTCATTTAACCGCTTAAGCCGCAGTGATTTTGAAAAGAGGAAATGATTTCCAAAAATTTTTAATTGTTATTTTGAGAAAATTTTTGAGTTTATGGCAGTGATAAGTTCTTTGTTATGATTTTAGTTGTTGCAAAATCATTTCGGTGATATGCTTTGAATAGAGCTGTCCAAAGCGAATGGAAAGTTGGCTACCGGAATAGTCCCCAAAAATTCTTATCACTAATCTACGGCATCACAGGAAGCTGCCTTCCTGAATTTTAACTCAAAGAAAGCCCAAATTAATCGTTTAACAATTTTCCATTGGACATTTTAGTGTGATATATATCTGAATTTACATGGCAAATTTATTCAAAGGTATAGCGTTGTGAAATCAGAAACTGACTAAGAATCAATTTAACATCGCAAAGTTTTCTAAACAGCTTCGGTAACAAAAAAAAAAAAACTAAAATATTTATAATAAGACCATTTTTTAAAATGTTTTCGTTTAATATTAAAGTTTAATTAATTAAAGAAAAGCAGAAATATCACCAAAAACAAAAAAAAAAATATCAAAAATTGTTTAACTAAAAAGTTGCAGAAATAAAAAATGCTGCCCTTGTTAAATTTCTCAGCAAAATGGCTACAATTTTGCGTTCTTGATAAAATGGAAATCAACACATTTTATTCAGTTCACTAGAGCAACTCCCAACGTATAATTTTCCATAGCAGTAGCTACATTGTTAGCTGGATTTATCACTTAGCAGCTATAGAGACATCACTTATATATCGTGATATCGATCTCTTGTGTCTTTTGGAAATGACGATTTTTTTGAAACAAGAAAACACTTTATGAAAAGTAACATCCCACCAAAATAAAGAACGTTCCACAGTTCAGAGACTGGTATCAGTTTTGCTCAGGCTTTTATTTCTTATTATCTGGAAAAGTGGTTAGCACAAATTGCAAATGGCTAAAAGCTTTTTCTATTATGCGGAACACCTCGTACAACAATTTGTTAAAGCAACTACCCATATGTAAGTAGTGATACGAGAGCCCGTTTTCCCTGCCTAAGGAACAAAGACGACTTTTACCTTCTTCCATATGTTGAGGAAATTAGTATGTAACAAATATGTCCTAAAGATCATCGGGAGTACATAATTCTGTTCCTGCCCCTCTGCCATTCTGTCTCGGTAGCTTATAAAGTTTGATCGGCATTATTGCCCACGTTATCTTTTCTGCTATTGTTAAAATATCGATGATATCCTCAGGATAACACAAGATAGACCCAAGGGCTAACTTGCCACATAATAATGCAAATCTGGCCGAAATGGAATGCAAAGCACTCCCTAGAAATGAGATACCGCACTAGTCATAGTGTCTCGATAGTTGTTGCCGTCATAACTGGCTACTGCCACTTCGGCAGGCATGCGGATATATTAGGTGTTCGGTCTTTTGACTTCTGTAGAATTTTTGGAGATGTGCACGAGGCGAAAAACTTAAACCTTTTTTTTTCCATTCCCGCATATTGCTAGAAAACGACATTGAACACATGTTTCGATTTTATTTGATGACCTGTATGACCTTTGTGTGGGTCAGTTACTTAGTTTTATTACAAAATCTGGTTGGTACAATGAAAGAGTATAGCTAACTACTTTGTGGTAACATAAAGGATCAATATTTGGTCTAAGTGAATCGGTTCTTTATGTGGCTGCCTAACCTAACTCTGATGATTCTTATGAATGGGATATTCATTTGTCTGAAAAGGGCTTTCGACGTACGTAAAGTCCGGAAGGTGGGCGTTTATTTATAACTCCAAGTAATTGTGCATTCTGTCAGGCATGGCATACAAGCTTGGGGCACAAGCCTAGTAGCTTCGCTGGTATTTTCCATAACTTTACAGCACTCAGTCCTGGATTTATTTTATCCTTCGTCTTTGTTGCATTATGAGTGCGTTAAACACAATGGATAAATATCTTCTCAAGATTGGAATTGAGAACAACGTTGCCTGTTCTTGGAAGATTGCTTTCATTTATACTCAAAGTATGAACTGTTCGTCTTTCACTTAAGTCTTCCAAAGAATTTGTTAGTATCGATAGTATCTTTAATATCATGACATTCCTAAGTACTGATAACAACAAAATAAACGCACCAATGTTTCACTGGTGAAAATCTTTCCGCGAACCTTTTGACGCTTCTGTTCTGATTTTTTATTTTCCTTACAGCCAACTAATTCATTTTACATTGTGTCGGTCTTTCGGTTTTTGGTGTCTGTGTCTGAGAATTAGTTTGTTGTTTTTGTTTTTCTAGTGCATGCCATAATTTTCTGATTTTTATTTATAGCGACCATGGATAAAGCAGCAGCAGCAAAAGATAAAGCAGCAGCACCATTGTTTGGTAGTTAAAATGGCAAAGAATTTATGTGGCGCTGAATTGGGTTGCTAATGGTTAAAAAAGGGTTACTTTATGGCTTGGGTCTTAGTTGCTGCTGTTGTTGTTGTTAAGTAACAAGGCTGAAAATTGTTGTAAATTAATTAAATGCCAAAACGTGTCATGAAAATAAAATGAAGTCTTTAATTGCTACTGACAAGTAGTTTGATGGTAGTTTAACAAACAATTTTAAGGATAATTGCGACAACAATAACACAGTGTGCAGGATGAATGAAGCATTGAGTTTAAATCTTAAAGTTTTATAGAAATTCGTTTGCGTTTTAACTTAAGTTTTGTTGATTTTTTGACAGCATTTGAGTTAGTTGTTTTGGCAGCTTCTATATCGAAGGTTAGCAAAAGTTTTGTGAGTATAACTTTAACTATGAGTATGGTTAGAGTTTCCGCTAAAAAAAATTATATGAAAATGTCATTAATTGAAGAATGCAATTTTTTTTTTTTTTTTTTGAATTATTGACTCACCTATATCTGCTTTGGCACCAATACCGAAAGGTATATAAGCGCTGCTCCATTTTTGTTCGTTTATGGTAATGAATCTTTCTGGTTTGTAGAGCAAAGGTTCTGTAAAATATTTTTCATCACATTGCATTTCCTGCACTGGTATAAATACACTATATCCTGCATTTAAGGTGTGCCTGGAACTGGGTATGCGATAGCTTTTGCTACATATTCGATTAATCAGCGGCATGGGAGGATATTTGCGTAATGACTCTGAGGAAGAAAATGATTTTATGTTATTAAAGGATTTTTATGACATTATAGAATTTGTTGCCCAAAATTATATGTCTGAAGATAGGCTACTGACGAATATTCTGGTCAATGTCTTTATTAATTAAGCATGTACTTTTAAGCCCGGCTATTTCAGAAATTTTTGGATTCTTACCAATCCCGGTAACTGGGTAATCCTGCTTACACTAAAAATCTTAAGAAGCCAAAAACAACAATCGACACCCGGCCGACCAGTGATTTTCGAAAACCTTAAAAAAAGGCAATACAACTAACTTAGACTGAAACTTGATGACTTGAGTTATTTTGGACTATCCTCCTATTCGCTTGTATTTAATGTTTCAGCTCCTTTAAATTGTTTGGCTAAAAGGTGAATGATAAATAAAGAATATGAAGCAATCTTTCTCGTAGTAACAACGCCAATTTTTCACAATTTTTTTTGTTTGTGCGTAATGTAAACGAAAATTCGCTATAAATTATTAAAAAAATAACTCAGTATTATGAGAAAATTTCTCAAATCTTCTGTCTTTGCATATTTCTTACAAGAGACTTTTTTTGAGCAACTTCTATTAGCTTATATGCTACTTTGCTAAGAGGATTAGGTGCAATCGATAAAAAGTATTATGAGAAACAATATAAATCGTCCAAAAAAATTTTATTCCTTGAGCTATTGGGTAATTTATCGATGCCATTTCTTCCACATTTTTTTTTTACCAAGGAAACCACAAATTAGATTATTTCCGATAGCAGGTTCCGGCTCTAGGGGTGTTCGTACCGTTCAATCGAATAAGGCGCCCTTTCGTGAGGGTCGCCTTGCTTTTTTTCTTACTTTTCTTTTAAAATAGTTTGGAAATTCCAGAAATTTTTTAAATTATGACTTTTGGGCGCTTTAGGGTTTTTCGTAAACATAATACTCAAGTAGGTGACCTGCTATTGTTTCTCAACTTTGGTGTGCAAGCGCTTTAAGAATTCCTCTGCACTAGGTCACCTGTACTTGTTCTCCAATTCCGGTGGTTTGTGCGGGATAGGATGCTACAAATCTTGAAGAAATTTTGAAGACCGAAACTTTATAACAAAAAACTAAAAGAAAAAGATACTTTTAACGGTAATTTGATTGTGAAACTAAAGACGAGCTAAATGTTGAAAAAAGACCAGAAAAACAGTTTGAAATATATAAAGTTCTTCAATCCTCTGCTTGATGTCTGTATCAGCAATTCACGAGAGATTTACTCAACTTAGTCAAAACGCTAGTACACAAGGATTTCTTAACAAAATCGAAAATCTACCTCGCAATGAATTTCTCAAAAATGATTGCTCTGAATTTCAAAAAAGTCTGACATTCAAAGGAAAATCTGATATTCATGGAAGCGTTTTATATTTCGAGTTAACTAGCATATCCAGGTACATACATATGCATATAAAAACGACCGAATGGTCTCCATTAGGTGTTTTGAACTTCATTAGTAAAAACGAGTTAGAAAATCTTTGCCCTAACGTTTGGATTTCTTTAAGGATCTTACTAAAGATTTCAGTTCAAAAGGAGGTTTTTTCAGCTAAAATCAATAAAGGCGTTCTTGCAATCTACGATGACCCAAAATCATCTGAATTTACTAGCGGTACTTTTCATCGAAAATGAAATAGCACAAAATAACGATTTGTCAGAAGTTATAGAACATTTTATACATTTGTATAAAAGTAACCGAAAAACTTTACTTTTAAGTTACATTATTTCATTTGGCAAATATCAGAAAAGATCGAACGGATTTTATGCCGCCATTAATATCACAAAAAAATTTGTTCAACTAACTCTCTTGAGTAAAATTGTTCAGAAGTAATGATTATCTGTTTTTTGATTTAAAATTCCCTCTACGCGATATATTTGATGCAAGTTGTAGGTTACGAAAGTTAGGGATAGAAAAATGCGTCCGAAAATTTCTGAATAAGGCGCCAATTATCTTCGAGACGGAACTGCTGGTAGATAATTGGGAATCGTGGCTAAGTGCTTCGCTGGTAGGATAGATTCAATACCAAAAACTGAAAAAGTATCAAACCTTCAAAAGCTTCTTCCATTTTCTTAATTCATCAAGAAATGGCGCTATACTTCCGAATCCGGAATAAAACTATGCGTCCGAACCATTTCTGTCGAGGCGCTATTGTTTTGCGATATCGACTGTATCATTTTTGTTTGGGAAATATAGCTGCTAAAGAGCTAAGGCTAGCCCATAATTAACGTAATTCCAATATTATAACCAATATTTACCTTTAATGCATAACTCTGTATAAGCCATATCATCAATTGCATTGAAACTAAGCTGATTATCCTTGAGTTCATGTATTTTCAATATTTCCTCGATCTCATTGAGAACTTTTGACAATACAGCCGGTTGTTGTAATACTTCAAGTAATGTTAATACTGCAATATTTGATATTGCTTCCAGCAGTAGGGTTGCCAGCTCTTTTGTGAGTTTGACTGTTGCTTTGATGGTAAAACTTTGCTCGCGCTCTAAAACAAAAACAAGAGAAAATTTTAAGACGTTAAGACGAAAACCTTATGCTGTCAAATGTTTACCAGTAGCAACTTCAATATTCCACGACATATCTTGGCTCGGACGCAAATATTGAGAATTTCTGATTTGTATCAATATCTGAAGTATATCCTCTTGCAGCACATTTCGCAGTTCTCTTTGTTGTATTGTCTGCTGCAAAAGTTCAGGAAGTCTCTTTGACGAAATGAACTGTTTTATTGGCCTATAGCATTATTTGAAAAATTATCATTACTGAAAAATTTTTTTTGTCTTAAAAACTTACCAGTTCTCTTGTAAATTTGTAAAGTGTTGATTAAAAATATTTAAGGGAAACTTAAAACTGTTAACATCCAAACCATAGAGCAATTTACCAATAATATCATTTGTGTAGCTTTATTAAGAAAAAGTTTATTAAAAGTCATTAATATCAATCTTTAAATTCAACTTACGTTCGTATGATTTTTTCAATATCCACAGTTATAGCATCACTCTGTGCCGACCAACTTTCCATCATATGTTCCAACATATTATCGCCAACTTCTTCGATACTGTCAAATAGCTCTCTATATCTATGCTTTGTCAGCGCCATTTTGATTTTTTCAAAATAATACAATTTTTTAACTATATGCATATAATTCCAGCTGGTAACTTGAAAACAACGTTCTGCATTCTCCAAAATATCTTTTGCCAGCGTTATATCACGCACCAGGAATATCGGTCGAAATAATAGATATATACCAATAAATCTTTCTCTGCTCTGTCCATACGCATCGCTGAGTGCTTTGGCCAAATGAAAATTGCGCTTGTAAAGGCGTTGCAAATATTTTGGTGTCAGCGCCGATCTCTCACTAGGCAGTCCCCTGCGCTTCCAATAGGTATGAATATGTCTTGTATAGTAGAAAATAATGCAATATATTAAAATCGGTATTAGTAGCCACATTTTCACTGATGACTTTGAATAACACCACCACGTTGTTTCAATGTGCGTGACTACTGACCACTGCGAGTTGAACCGCGAGACTGCAAAAATACTCAATATCAACGCAAGCACAGATTATGTTGTATACTTTCACATTGTAGATCAGTGTTTCATGCTATTTATAGCCTTTCCAAAAAGTGAAAATACAAAAATTTCAAAGTCAATTGATAACGTCTTGACATCTGGGTACTATCGACACGCGTTTTGTTATCGCTACGAAAGTTTTGTTTACGCTTAAGGCAGCTTCGCAGATTTGAAGTGAGACTGTTAAAAATAACCGTTATTTATGCTCGCGATGGGTGAAAAATTTTTAGATCTGGAGCCAAGCTTATAACGCTTTTACATTGGCATTTTACATCGCCCCGATTTTTTTTAGTTTATCTCTTTTGATGTCGCATTTTAACAAAGTTTTCACACTAGCATTAGCACGTTTTTTTCTAACTCGTTTTTGTTTGGCTTCAAGGAACTCTTCTGCGTACATTATTTTTTTTTTTTTTATTTTCGTTTGTAAAAATTAGTGAAACCCATTATACTGTATAAAAATACTCTTTGAGACAAAAATCGTATCGCTTTGAGTTGGTATGGTGGACATGTGAGCGGTTTAGACCCGGACAAGTACTCAATTTCAAGTTAAGGCCGGGGATTGGATGATTTTTGTTACATAAAATTAAATTTATTTTTTTTGAATGAGCAGTTTCTCACAAAAAAAATGTTTGCAAAAAATTTAAGTTTTGAACATTTTAAGGAACTCCTTCCTTTCAACTTGGCAACGCTTACAATTAGTATTTCTTTTTCTTTGACTTTTTGTATAGTCCTTGTTCTTTCCTTCCTTAACTACTTAATGATGAAGTCTTTATTTTTATTTCGTTTATTTCAAAAATTTCAGTCTATGAAAACAAGTTCTTACAGACTACAGATACTTAACAGAAACTTAACGATAGATTTCCATAAAACAATAACATAGGAAACTATATAATATTATGAATATAAATCAATTAAATATCTTTTAAAAATATTTCTTGACATTGAAAAATCAATAGCATAAGTCACACTAAGGTTATTGAATTCAATAAAAGCTCTAGTTAAAGGTGAATTCAAAGAATAATTTGTCCTACAAATAGGAACAGCGAACAAATTGCAGTGGCGTAGATTTCTACTGGGTACTTTAAATTTTACTCGTTCCAGTAAGCAAGCGCAATCAATTTGACCGACTATTATATCATATAAAAACATTAAAGTGGCGATAATTCTTCTTGAATGCAGTGACTTAAGCTGTATTAATAAGCAGCGAGAACTATATGAGGGGATAGGTTCCTCAAAGTTAATAGAACTAAGAGCAAATTTGACAAACCGTTTTTGAACTCTCTCTAGTCTATTTGAGTGCACAAAGTAAGCAGGAAACCAAATCACCGAAGCATATTCTAGTTTAGATCGGACAAAAGAAGTATATAAAATTTTACGCGTGAATGGATCATCGAATTCATAACTATTTCGTCGGACAAAAGAAAGCATAGAATAACATTTTGGAATTATATAGTCGAGATGGCATACAAATGTAAATTTGGAATCGAATAGAATGCCAAGATCTAATGCTTCAGTAACTGATTTCAGAGTAGTATTATTCACATGATAAGATGATGTATATAATATTGAAGATTTGGAAAACGAAATATGGAAGCATTTGGAAATATTTAAAGGTAAATGATTTTTTGAACACCAGACGAACAGATTATTTATATCATTCTGAAGGGCCAACATATCTACAGGGCTTTGAATAGTATAGAAAAGTTTCAAGTCATCAGCATAGAGAAGAAAACTTGCATTTTCAAAACAGGTACTGATGTCATTAATAAAAATGATGAAAAGAAGGGGACCTAAAATACTACCTTGTGGAACGCCAGAGGTAGCAACAAAAGGTTTAGATTTTACCCCATCAATTACTACAAAGTTTATTCTAACCTCTAAATATGAGCTAATCCACTTTAAAAATGTAGAATGGAATCCAAGCTTTGATAGCTTAGCAATTAAAATTGCATGAGGTATTTTATCAAAAGCCTTTGAAAAGTCGGTATAAATCGTATCAACCTGTAAGCCTTTTGAAAAAGCAATGATACAAAAATCCGAAAAGACCGCCAGATTTGTTACAGTAGAGCGACCAGGAAAAAAACCATGTTGCATTGGACTTATAAAATTTTTAACGGAAAAGAATACTTTATCCTTAACAATGCTTTCAAATAATTTCGAAACTGTAGAAAGCTTTGAAATGGGCCTGTAGTTAGCTATACTGTTTTTATTACCATTTTTATACACGGGATTAATAAACGCAATTTTCCAGTCGTTTATAAAATGACCTAGAGAGAGGGATAAATTGAACAAGGAGCATAAAGGCTCAGATAATGTAAAAATACATTTTTTCAAGAGAAATGAAGAAATGCCATCAATGTCAGATTTAGTGGAATTTTTTAAATTGCGAATTCCATTAATCACATCATCTACATTTAGCTGTAGAGAGCCAAAGTCAACTACAGAGACAACTTTGTCTAACGCTTCAGAATAATTATATGCAACACTCTGTTCAAAGTTAGACTGAAAAAAGTCTGCAAAAAAATTTACTGAATCATTCAGGGAATTTGACGAAATTCCATTAAATGTCATATTAGTCGGAATTGATGAATTCGTCTTTTTGGAATTAATGAAGTTCCAAAATGACTTTGGATTTTTTTTTAATCTTTTTTCAAAACGTAAAATATACTGTTTATAAAGAAATTTATTGAGGAAATTAAATTCTCTCATAAATTGTATATACTTAGCCTTATGGGCTTCCTCTTTCGTGGTTTTGTAAAGATTATAAAATTTGTTTCTTAGATTTTTTAGTTTTTTTAGACCTTTTGTATACCACGGCAATTTGTAGGCAGATTCCCGCACAAGAGAAATATTTTGCAAACAAATTTTTTTAAGATTTTCTTTAAAATTAGCATAACCTAAATTTACATCTTTACATTGCAATAAGAATGACCAATCCATTTCTGCAATTTTATTGTTCAAAACATTAAAATCGCATGAAGAGTAATTAAAGTTTATTGTTTCAGTATCACGAGCAGAATTATAAAAGCTATAAAACTCAAATTTAATTACAAGAGCAACATGATGCATATCAGTATCCGATAAAGGAAAAGGGCATTCAGCTAGATCAAATTTAATATCTTTACTTATAAAAATTAGGTCCAGGATTTTATTTAGCTTATTAAAGCAAGAATTAATCTGCATTAGATCTAAGCTGAGGAATCCATCTATTACACAAATCTCATGTGTTTGGTTAATATTGAAAGGTACAAGGTAGCTTTCGTCATTATCAATGGGAGACCAGAGAACATTAGGGAGATTGAAATCCCCTAGTACACATAAGTGAAAATCACTTCTTTCACTTGGTAGATTCAAAATGTTGTCAACATGGGCAGCATACAAATCGTAGTTACTATTTGGCGGAATATAAGACGCAGAAATATACATCAAATTGTTACTATTACCAATAGAGACACAGATTTGATCAAGAGTGGAGTCAGAATTTTGAAGTTGGACCAGATTTGAGCAAAGGGATCGCTTAGTGGCAATGAGAACACCACCACCCCTAGAACACCCAGTCTTAATTGGATCTCTGTCTTTACGATATATAAAATATGAACTTAGATCAAAAATTTCAGCATCAAAAAAATCACCGTTTAACCATGTTTCAACAAAAACATAGACATCATAATTACATTGCATTATGGCAGTACGAACTAATTGAATTTTAGTGCGCATACCTGACATGTTTTGGAAATACATTGTTATTGCTTTTTGACCACCATTAATTGGACTAAAAGCATTTACTAAGCGGGGTTCCCTTTGTTCAATTCCTTTTGAAAAAAATTAAATGGACGCACCCTAACCTCAGCAGGCCAAAGAGATGGGTTAAGCAATTCATCACAATGTAAAGTAGGCACACCTAGCTTAAAATTAATACGCTTAAGAAAACTCGACTGAACATCTTTCTTTACAAGTTTATAACATGACAAAATCTGTTTATCAATATTTGCATGTTGAGAAACATAATTGAGAATATTCTCTTCAGAAACCGAAGGTAAAAACGATGACAAGTGTAACCACTTTTTCCTAACAGCTACCTCGAGCTCAGACGATGAATTTACTCCAACAACAACTCTTCGTTCTTTTCTTTTGTTATTACTCACAGTTCTCCACTGGGAATTTAGTTGCGCTAACGTTGACGCATTAGAAGAAGCCGACGGTAAAACAGAAGATGTGAGTGCAATTGAGTGCAAGTTGTTATTCTTATTGTTCGATACAGTAGGCGAAACAGCAGCAGCAGGTGACGAAGCAGTTGATGAAATTGTTTTTGCAGGCATAAGCAAAGAAGAAAAATTGATATTTGTCCCATTGTTTGAAGCAGCAGGCAGTGAATTCACATCAACAACTTTGATTTGAGAAACATCAGACACACAATTTAGAGCAGCATTAACATTCCCTTTATTTCCACTAGAATGCTTTTGGATAGCGTTATCGTTGGATGAATCATCATCAATAGCAATAATTGGCGAAACCCCAGCATTAAATTTTGCAGACGCGAGGTTATTTTGCGAGCCGACACGATTGTTATTCTTATTCGGTAATAGTCTATTTATTTTTTCTTTCAAGTCTTTGATCTCTGCAACCAAGCTTACAACAACCGATAGCAAATTCGCGTCGGAGTTTATACAGCTAGTACAATTAAAAACAATATTCGGATATGTTTTTTGTATTTCGAAAACTTTATTGTCAATGATATTAACACAAGATTTATGAAAATCATTTTTGCAAATAGCGCACTTAATAGCACTTTCTTTAGAGGCGGCGTTTGAACAAGTTGCACAGCGCAATCTCATTGTCGACAGATTAACAAGGCAATCGAATGAAGACGTAATGTAATCAGGAAAATAGTCAACTCTGACGTTTAGTAATTAACAATGGCACTGGTTTTCGTGGAAAACGAGGAAAATTTTTGTTCAAAGCAGTTTTGGCTCAAAAACGATATTTATAAGAAACCGACCAAAACTTATGCCATTGATTTCTTAAAGGTTTATAGCTCTTAAAAGGACCTTCGAAACAAAATAAATCATTTGGAACAAATGACCACCACCGAAGAGAAAGTAAAAAATGAGGACCATTTTTTGAAAAATCTTGCGCTGTGGGATACTGTATACACAAATACTGCAAGATATTTTATTTCTAAAAATCATCTTTTAAATCAAGTACGTATTTAGTTCTTAGTTTGCTTCTCGAATTCTTAAAAATCCTTGGCTAGTACCCTTTTTTCTCTCTCTTTTAAGAAATCGATCTAGTCCAACTTTTCGATTGTTTGATTCTTAGCCTATGGCTTCACCCTAAAACTTAGCACGGTAACTTTTTTCGCCAAAACATCACAAATTTTGGTCGCTTGTAGATCAACGTGTGTTGTTATCAGCCTTAAGACGAAAGATGCGTAAAACTATAACTTGTGTTTAAGTTACAATAAAACGCCATAAATTTGTTGACTTTTGCTTATTCTCACGAAATTTTATATTTTTCTAAAGATACGAGTAACAAAATTTATATCCTTGTTGTTTGATGTTTGGACTCCTTCACACGCCCAGCTTAATGCTCACAAAAGGAGAAAAAAATCATGTCTAGCTAGTGCAGAGATATTTATGTAATTTAAAGTTTTGAGTTCTGTGTCACAATCCGTTTTTTAAAATTATGAAGTCTTAAATAAAGAAGAGCTTTGACTATATTTGAGCATTGATTACAATCAAATCGTAGCTTGTTTGTGTAAATACAACTAGCTAGAACAGGTCTGAACTCGAGAGCTGACTTAAAGAGCCTGAGCTCGAAAATGTGCAACCACCACCTAATCCCTAGAAATGAAAAAATGTTAAAATACCAGGGAGCAACTGCAATAACAACGCGATGTAGTTGAAATCACACGTACATAGGTATATAAGGTTGCATAGAGATACATATACATATGCACATGATTACAAAAACAAACAAAAAACCCCAAAAGGCAACATTGCTGATTACACTGGTCAACACTAATAACGGCACACAAACGCTGTTTTGCAGTAGTTTCGTTTCGGTTGGCCCCATATTTTTTGTGATGTGTTGATAAGTATAGCCAGTACTGTTTTTTTTTTATGAAAAAAGTTAATACTTTAGGGGATAACCCTTTGACACATGGTGTATTAGCTTCGAAAGGGGGGGACAGAAGAGTGGGACTTTTTTTTTCATTTCAATTATTCTGGCGCAACGATAGGAATGATGATATTTGAACTTCATTGCAATTGCAATTGGTGCCAATTTGGTAAGAGCAAGGAAAAACCTCTATAAAATTTAGTGTGTAAAATTACATGCAGAGGTGTATGGGAAAGATAGAGATGGATTTTGGTGAAGCTAACTAACCAGGATTGCCCTCCCAAAGCCCGTTCTGATGCTTGAAAATGCCCGAATTTTTCCAAAAATTCCCCAGCGTAATATCATCAAACGATTTCTCAAAGATGAATAAAGTTATCTGACCAAATTCAAATTTCTGACCATGGATTCGCAAAATCAGCGCTTCAAAAACATTTGGAAAAGTATATTTTGGTTACTGTGGCAGAGTTTGCTTGTGTTGATAGTTTTTAACTTTTCCGAAACACGGAAGCCAAGAATTAAATATTTGGTAAAATTATTTATAAAAGCTCTTCATAATTGCGTGAGAGCCTGATAAAAACATTTTAGTACTAGCTGGGCATATACATATGTACGTATATAAAACAGAAATCAATTGATCTAGATCATTATGAGCTCTCGAAGTTAGTTCTTCAACTGACTTGGAATCTGTTTTTTTTTTGAGTATATAGATAACCTTTGAGCTTTTGCTTTTCTTTTTCATCGATTTTTCTGCCGCCGCTTTGCGGTACTTAGCCCCACTAAATCTTTTACGGTTATCGCACATGACAAAACGCAGCATTGAATGTTAACAATAAACTGTTAATCATAAATTAACAATGACGTTAATATTCGATCACCAATGTTCAGTTATAGTGGCATTTTTCGCTTATAATGTTGGTACGCGTGCCAACGAAATGGGCGGTAAATTCGATTTCCACGAATAAAACGATTTTTCAAAGATTCCGCCAATATTTGCCGCCCTGTAAATATTGACGCCCTAGGCGAGTGTATGGTAAATCCGGGCCTGCGTATATGTGTAATCAAACATTCGATTTTTTTTTATATATAAAGAGGAGTCAGTCCATGCAAAGTGGAGTTATTGGCTCTCTTCAGATATTCCAATGATTTTTTTTGTGAAGAAAAAAAACTTGATTCATGCGAAATGTTTCACAGAAAAAGCCAAAACACCCCAAAAACTTTAATTTTCAACCTCTTGCCGTCTTAGTTCTATATTTCAAAAAAAATGCGTAAAAAAAAATTTTAGATATTTTACCCATGGAGGTTATGCTCTGGATCAATCCAAAATTTTTACTATCGTATTTTTCGTTGCCATTAATGCGATAAAAATATTTCTAGGAAAAAACGGCGAAATTAGCTCCTCTTATTTACCTCAATTGTTTCGAAAAAAATACCCAAATGCCTGTATGACGCAAGCCAATGTCTATATTTCCACCTTTTCACATGGGTTGCTAGAATAAAAATATTTTTCTGATAAAAACAGGCAGAAGAATTCGTTTAATGGTAGGTTTTATTTTAATGTGAAATTTATTTTTTATTAATTTCAACAACCAACCCAAAAGTATGTTAAAGCGCATATACATACATATATTAATATTTCAACACTTTTTTATTCAAACACTTAAACCATTTATATACTTAAGATGCCAATATATAAACACATGTAGGCTAGAAATTTAAATGCTTAAAACAAAATATTCACTCTAAATTTATTTCATAACCATATAATGTATGGATAAAGATAACATATTATAAAAAAAATTAAATCTTAATAGCCTTTCTGGCAACGCTTAAATTGAGCCCACCCTTAGGTAAAAGTAAAGGCGCAGTGTGAAATTCAAATTCCAGTTCCCTCCGTTCCACGGGTTGAATATCGAAATTAGAAAGAAATTTAATGATACCAATCTTGGCATTCATTTTTCCCATGCGTTCAGCTGTAATGACAGAAGACAGAAACTAAAACATAATTCAGCTCCAACATTTGCGAAAATCCACTACATACCTATACAATGTCTAGGACCAGCACCAAATGGCATGTAAGCTGTAGGGTTGTATTGATGAACTTCTTCCAGAAAACGCTCTGGATAATATCTCTCCGGCTCTGGAAAATACTCTGGATCATGATGTAAACCAGAGAGTGAAATGATTATTGGTGTGCCTTTTTCAATAGTAAATTTTGTGCCCGGAACAGGATAATCCTTAGTGCAGACACGATTCAGTACTGCCAATCCCGGATATTTGCGTACAGTCTCTGCAAATAAACGATTATTTTTTTTAGAAAAGCCAAAACAAACTTGTTGAAAAATGCTACAAACCCATTATGCATAGTTCGAGGAATTTCATATCCTGTACTGCTTCATATGTTAGCGAATCCGATGTGATACTGTGTTTTCGTAAAGTTTCTTCAATTTCTTGTTGTGCTTTTTTCAATAGTTCAGGATACATTGCCAACTCGTAAATGGTATATGATGCTGTAGCAGCTGTAGTTTCCGTACCAGCAATATAAAATATAAAGGCCTGTGCTGCTATCATCTCAATGGACATTGACTTGAGGCCATCTGTGCAGTTTTAAAAAAATTTTTCTATGGAAGTTCATGTTTCGGATGCGAATTTATCTTACCTGCTACAGTTTCTACATTCCACATTTTGTCATCATCCTCGCTGATTTTTCCAGTATTTCTTAGCTGTATAAGCAATTGCAATAAATCATGTCGCGTAACATTGTGATGTTCACGGAATTCAACAGTGCGCTTGATAATATCATTAATTTCCTCCATTATAGGATCTTTACCTATGAACTTTTGAATGAGCTTTGTAATGCTAGAAAGTATATAGGAAATAACTTTTTTAATCACAATTTTTAATATATTTAAGTAGTCTAAAGATTGCATCTCGACGTGTAAGTGAACTCGCTTTTTCTTCGAGCATATGCAAAACTAAGCTTTTAACCAGTTCTTGTTTGTAAAGAAGCAAAATGAAATCTATATAAAAATCTATATTTAAATTCAATATATACTTTTCCACTTACGATGGTGCAATTATTGCCGATAGTTGACGCATTGACTCTATGGCGCTCTTTTTTCCTAAAATTTTTGTGCTCAATGCACGAAACTCATTGTCTGGATTTGCAAAACTGTCGACATCCAAGCCAAATATGACTGATCCTATAATATCAATGGCGTAACTGAAATAGAAAAAATACACAAGTTTTTATTTTTTGTTTTGATAAAGTACTTTCTTAAAATTTATATTATTAAGAGTTTGCAAAATGTGCTACACATTTATGTATTCACTTACGTTGTGTATAGATCCTTCATTTCTATTAGTTGGCTGCCCTCTTTTAAAGTTTTATTCACATGATTTATCATTTTGTCACTAACATCCTCGATGGTGCGATACATGCCCTTCAATTTACCCGACGTAAATGAAGGCGTCAATTTAGCTCTCAACGTACGCCAAGATTGACCTTCCAACGAAAAGATATTCGCTGATAAAGGATTTTTTTTTTCATCTACATAGATACCACGATCAAAGAAACTGGCAAAGTCACTTGTCAATATTGTACGCACTAATTCGGCATCACGTATTATTATGGTTGGTTGAAAGAATATATAGACACCATACAATTTTTCTTGAGTACTTTTATAGATATCATGGATGACTGAACCAAAAATTCGGTTTCCCTTGCGTACCTCATTTAAGGAGCCAAACGGTATATTCGGTTTTTGGTGTGGCAAATTCTTGCGTTCCCAATAGGAGTAATGACGTTTCACATAGAAATAAAGGATTGCACCGATCAAAGCAATTAATGGAATCCACATTGTAACGTTGAAATAGAAGTTATAGAAAAACACACCAAAGCCCAACCGCTTGTGTTTATAAACTAAATTGTTTAGACAGCAAGCAACGTGCTTTTAATTTCATATCGCTATCCGCTGTTTGAATATTATGTCATTAATTAATCAAATAATTGAGAAATTCGGAAGGTAGCGTCACAAACAATTGACGTATTGGCGCACTTTTCTGTTATGGCGTTTCACTTAGTGTATGATGCTGTCAGTCTGTGGCTCTGTAAACGGAACAGTGGCGCCAATTTGAGTTTCCATAAAAAAAATTCATTGCCCAGAGTAAAATAAAATATAACTAGCTAAATCTTAATAGCCCCAAAAATTTTAAGAGTACTTAGCAAAAATCCACAGTAAATTTTTTGACTAAAAAAACGAGTTTTTTAAATAAACGAAATTAAGTTTTTCTCATCGACTTTGTGTGGCCGATGTCCAAATTATTTTATTTAAATTTTTAATTTTTATCAAGCGTTGAAATCGGTTAGATATAGCAATTTCAAAGCATTATAACTTATTCAAATCTTATCATTGAAAGATTTTTTGATCAAAAATTGATTCGAGTAAATTGACAAAAACCGAAAAATTCTGATTTTGTTCGAGTTCAAGCAGTCATGTTGGATTGATCGATTTTTTTTTTTAATTAAAACACTTGCAGTGACAACACCGTCCGCCATTTTGCCGCTTACCGAACGGTAGACCATATTAAAAGAGTGCGCAAATGGTTTACTATATATTTTGTGACACTACCTCCTGTATTAAAATAAATTCTGGAGAGCTTATCACATTTGCTATTGAAATTCATATCATCGATATTCAAAATGTAAACATGTTTCACTTGTTGTTTTTGCTCAGAGAAAATCTTTGAGTTGTGTGACTTTGCAACAAGTTTTGCCAATAAGCATGATTTGAATAAAAGCTCATGATGACTCTACATATTTTTATTATTGATTTGAACGTTGTGAATATAGAAATGAATGAACTGAATTGCCAGTAATCTTATAACTTAGTTCTTGTATTCGATTGCAGAAAAGTTTGATGGACATTCGAAACATTGCTGTGATGGTATCAACATTTTCAATATCATGCTCGAGTTAAGGGTAAATATTCACATAAAAACAAATTTCCAAAATAATGCTTATTCCAAAATAAAGTTTTATTTCAAGAGGCCGTGTATCAGAGAATAAAAAAAAGCTCTGTGGTACTGCTCGATTTCGTGCTGTTCTATGAGCATTATCTTTTTCTTTCTGAATTCAATATTTCACTCATCGATTCCAACACTAACACAAACCATAGCAAGCAGAAATGAGAGAGCGCAACATAATGGTAACGTTCTGCTCTATGCACAAAAAACTTTATTCGCTTTGTTGTGTTTGTTTGTAGCGAACGCTACCCGAACCCATACAAAATAGTCCAGGAGGTGGCGTTGCATTTTTCGGAGTCATTTCCTCCCACTTAATTTTTTTTTGCAAATAATAGTTTAAGTAAAGCTGATGCTCGAAATAAGCGTCAGTCGCCAGAATAATGGTGGACCTGGTTGTGACAGGCCGACAAAAAAAATTTTGAGCAATAATTCGTAAAGTAAGCCACAAATAGAAAAATTTGCTTAATCAATGTTGTCGAGGTGATGAAAACACATAGATTTCATGCCTGAAAAATTTTGGCATGACAAGTTTTGACCCACTTTTCCTAGTCTTGAAATTACTAATGACTAAGTCTATTTTCCAAAAAGACGGTTCGAATCTGAAAACCGCATTTTTGGCCCAAAATAACTATTTTTGCACAAAAATACAATATTTCATGGAAACTTTAAAACTATGAAAAATGTATCAAATTTTGTGGGTTTTTCGGCTTTGAAATCGATGTGCTTTTTTCTCCTCTACAACATTAGTTTTGACATATTTTCCTAGTTGTGTCTTATTTTCTGATTTATTGAGCAACATTTTTTTTGTCGACCTCTCACAACCAAGCCCAATATGATTATGGTGACTGACGCTTATCGAGCTATACTTAGACTATCATTTACAAAAAAAAAAAAAATCAGGCGGAAGAGAATGACTTCGAAAAACGCAACGCTACCTCCCGCACTTAAATGTAGTGTTCGTTTTAGCAGATGATTTGCACGCTGATGCAATGCTTTGATTGATTGCAACATCTTAAATTTTTGTCTCTAGTAAATAGTACAAAGTAGCAAATTAAAAATGCCACGGTCAACATACGATTTTTTGCGCAGGTAATTCACAAGGTGCTCTGATGTATCATAAAGTTTTACAATTTTATGACTATCATAAAAATTTTGTTGTTGTCTTCCATATGAAAATAAAACAAAGTGGAAGTTATATTCGTTTTTTCTATTTTCATGAGAGAATCGTATGGGAAATGAGAGAGACAGAAATAGTGAAATCTAATTACTCCAACTGACAGTTTAATAGTACAAACAATTATGACAAATTCTTCACATTTGTAGTATTTTTGTAAAACATTTACTTATGATACATGAGACCTTATGAATTGCCTAAACATATATGAAATTATGTTGTGGTAAAAAAGTTTTGAAACATCATAATGCAAATTTAGAATGCCATATGAAATTTAAGCATTTGAAACAATAATCTGTGATAATTTTTATTTTATCCAACAAAGTGTAGCATCACCAATACGATGATAAACAAATTTGTTTTGTTCGCAGAGCAGAACGTTACCCTACTATTCCTCTCTTTAATTTCTTCTTGCTATGGTCAGCGTTGCCAGAAAAACATCTTTATGCGTTGTCATTTTGCGGACCAAATTGAGGAAGTCGGTCCCAAGTGATGATATAATCCTAATTTCAAAAATCGAATTTTTGCTGAAATTATGTATAAGAGCTCATTATATTTGAGTGAGAGCCTGATTAAAACATTTTTGTACTAGCTGGGCATATGTGTGTATGTATATGTAAGAGCTAGACAAAAAGTGTTTCAATAAGTAGGTACTCTTTTGTGTATGTTTCTAACCAAACATTCGATTTTTTTTTATGTAGTGGCGAGCATATGTTGATACATCCTGATCACATTTGACTTTGGTTAGCTCTATAACCCTTAAAAATACAGTCGCTGCAACCAGTTAAATTCAGTATTAATCTTATAAATAAAATATATGAGAACTTTCGATGGGATTCAGATCTTGGCATTGAGCACTGCATGGTTTGAAATTGTTGGCTATTGAGTCAATTTTAAGAAATTTTAGCGGTGTGTTTAGGGTATCCTTTCTGCTATAAAATGGTTTCGGTAAGCACTACTTTCCACAAAGTCTGGTAGATTCAGCTCCAAAATACGAAGACAATCTTCTTTTTTGATAATGCCATAAATATTTACCAATAGCCCGACAATCCACTAAGATACTTATCAGGATACTACTTCATGATTCATTGTATCTTTTCACACTGTTGCTTTAGCAATGTTTCATATGAGTGGTTCCAGTAGCATTGCTTACCATTTTAAAAATTGAATTGTTGATGACTGAAAAAGTGTAATACAGTCATACTAGACAAAAATTAACCGTTTTCGGTCAGACGGTAAGTAATGCTATTGGCGCTCATATCAATAAACCTTCGGAGCTCGAATTTAAAAAAGTTTTTCGAATATTTTCAATACTTTATTGCTCAAACATTTAAACCATTTATATACTAAATGATTCCAAAATACATACGTATGTTAGAAATTTATATAGCTTAAAACCAAATATCCACTATTAATTTATTTCAAAGCCATACAAATTATCGATAAAGAAAAGAAAATTACATCTTGACAGCCTTCCTGGAAACTCTTAAATTGAGCCCACCTTTAGCTACAAGTATAGGCGCAGTATGAAAAACAAATTCAATTTCCTTACATTCGATGGGTTGAACATCGAAATTTGATAGAAATTTAATGACACCAATCTTGGCATTCATTTTTCCCATGCGTTCAGCTGTAATGACAGAAGACAGAAACTAAAACATAATTCAGCTCCAACATTTGCGAAAATCCACTACATACCTATACAATGTCTAGGACCAGCACCAAATGGCATATAAGCTGTAGGGTTGTATTGGTGAATTTCTTCCAGAAAACGCTCTGGATAATATCTCTCCGGTTCTGGAAAATACTCTGGATCACGATGTAGGCCAAAGAGTGAAATGATTATTGGTGTGCCTTTTTCAATAGTAAATTTCGTGCCCGGAACAAGATAATCTTGAGTACAGATACGATTCAGTACTGGCAATCCCGGATATTTGCGTACAGTCTCTGCAAATAAACGATTATTTTAGAGAAGTCAAAACAAATTTGTTGAAAATGCTACAAACCCATTATGCATAGTTCGAGGAATTTCATATCGTGTACAGCTTCATATGTCAGCGAATCCGATGTGATATTGTGTTTTCGTAAAGTTTCTTCAATTTCTTGTTGTGCTTTTTTCAATAGCTCAGGATACATTGCCAACTCGTAAATGGTATATGATGCTGTAGCTGCTGTTGTTTCCGAACCAGCGATATAGAAGATAAAGGCCTGTGCTGCTATCATCTCAATGGACATTGACTTAAGACCATCTGTTATGTTATGAAAAAAGTTTATATGGAAGTTTATATTTCGTATGTGTATTTACCTTACCTGCTGCAGTTTCTATATCCCACATTTTGTCACCATCGTCACTGACTTTTCCAGTATTTCTTAGCTGTATAAGTAATTGCAATAAATCACGTCGCGTAACATTGTGATTTTCACGAAATTCAACAGTCCGTTTTATGATTTCATGAACTTCATCCAGTATAGGATCATTACCTACAAACTCTTGAATGAACTTTGTAATGCTAGAAAGTTTATAAGAAATTATTTTTTTATAATCTCAATTTTAAATATTTTTCAGTAGTCTAAAGGTTTCATCTCGAAGTGAAAATCAGCTCGTTTTTTCTTCGAGTATATGCAAAACTAAACTTATAGCACATTTTCATTTATATATGTACAATAGAAACGAATTGAAATCCATATATAAATCTATTTAAATTTTTGCTTGTATACTTTTCAACTTACGATGGTGCAATTAATATCGATATTTGACGTATCGTCTCAGTGACGCTCTTACTTCCTAAGGCTTTTCTACTCAATGCACGAAACTCATTGTCTGGATTTGCAAAACTGTCGACATCCAAACCAAATATGACTGATCCTATAATATCAATGGCGTAACTGAAATAAAAACAATAAATGTGTGTTTTTTCGTAAAGCATTTCCTTTAAATACATATTATTAAGAGTTTGCAAAATGGCCCTAAGATTAGATTTCTACCAAAATTAAATAAAAACAGTGAACCATCAGGGTATCAAAAAACCCACAAACAAAATGCATCATACGATTAACAAAGCCGATAAACAACCAAGGGACCGTTATATTCATTACTCACTTTTAGTTATAAAAGAGCGTGCTTTCGCAGCAGAGATTACATAGTGTGTGGCCAGTTCTCTTGCGAGAAATTTTGGATCTGTATCGTGCTCGTCTCGTTATCGCCGTTTATTTCACGGTTACTCTCGTTTAAATTTGTACATTAAGAAACTGTACCAGCGGCCTAGCCTACGCACTCCCCGTTGTGCATCTCCCTTTACATTTTATGCAATCTTTGCTGCGATAGTTTAGTTGTTATCGAATGTTTCGTTGTTTTGGCTTGAGTATCGTTCGGCGAGAACGTGATATCGACTAGACCTCCCTCGATATCGTTCTCGGTCATACGAGAAATAATTTTTTAATACCGTCTCGGTATTGTTATTGGAACCGAGAACGATAATCTACTCGTATGATCCATAATATATAATATAATTAATGTTACTAAAGGTGCTATCTACTTACGTTGTGTATAGATCCTTCATTTCTATTAGTTGGCTGCCCTCTTTTAAAGTTTTATTCACATGATTTATCATTTTGTCACTTACATCCTCGATGGTGCGATACATGCCCTTCAATTTACCCGACGTAAATGAAGGCGTCAATTTAGCTCTCAACGTACGCCAAGATTGACCTTCCAACGAAAAGATATTCGCTGATAAAGGATTTTTTTTTTCATCTACATAGATACCACGATCAAAGAAACTGGCAAAGTCACTTGTCAATATTGTGCGTACTAATTCGGCATCACGTATTAGTATGGTTGGTCGAAAGAATATATAGACACCATAAATTTTTTCTTGAGTACTTTTATAGATATCATGGATGACTAGACCAAAACTGCGCTTTCCCTTGCGTACCTCATTTAAGCAGCCAAACGGTATATTCGGTTTTTGGTGTGGCAAATTCTTGCGTTCCCAATAAGAGTAATGACGACTCACATAAAAATAAAGGAGCCCAGCAATCAAAGCAATTAATAGAATCCACATTGTTACGTTAAAATAGAAATTATAAAAAACACATCCAAATCCAACAGTTTGTGTTTATAAACTAAACTGCTTAGACAGCCAGTAACATGCTTTTTCATTTGGTATCGCTATCAGCTGCTTGAGTATTACATCATCAATTAAATAAATAATTACTTCAATTTGTAGGCCGGGAGGTAGCGACACAAACAATTGACGCATTTGCGCACTTTTCTGTTGTGGCGTTTCAGTTAGTGTATGACCGTCTGAGTACAATGCTGTCAGTCTGCCGCTCAGTGAGCGTAACAGTGGAGCGAATGTGAGTTTCCATGAATAAAGCTCATTTACCAGCTTAAAATGATATATAACTAGCTAAATCTTTTCAGAGTGCCAAGTTTCCGTTAATCATATGTTCATGTATTTAATGATATTTTGAGCTAGAAAATGATTTTTATAAGTGGTAACTGAATTTGACCCCACTGTGCGGTAGACTATATCAGAAAAGTACGCAAATTGTCTATATTTTGTGGCGCTATCTCCTGTGTGGGAATGGAGAAATGTTGGAATTGGAATTATAAAGATCTTATCATATTTGCTACTGCATTTCATTTCATCTTTATAAAAAATGTTATAAATGTTTCATCTAGTTGTTTTTGCTTAGAGAAAACTTTTGAGTTGTCTGACTTTGCAACAAGTTTGGCCAATAAGCATATTTTAACCAATGATCATGATGACTCTGCATATTTTTGTTATTAATTTAAATTTTATGATGCTCAACGATAATAAGAAAAATTGACATGAACTTTTGAAACATTACTGCGATGGTAACAAAATTTTTAATATCTTGCTCGGTTTAAGGGGAAATAGCATATAATAAAAAAAAATAATAGCATAAAAATTACTGTAAAAATTTCGAAAAATAAGTCCTATATCAATAGACCGTATATCAGAGAATGGAAAAAGACTCGATCGCGTACCGTTCGCTTTCCCTTACGGGATAAAACTTCCAAAATATGGCATCACTAATACGAATATAAAGACAATAACAGAGACTACAATTGGTAGTGGTAGATTTCCGCTAGCAATCGCGAGCTAAAACCACAACAAAGCGAATAGTTTACTTGTACGCAGAGCAGAACGTTACTATTATTATTATATTCCTCTCTTTTATTACTGCTTGCTTCTATAGAACGGGTTGGTGTTTGAATCAAAGAGCGAAACAAAGAATGTGGGCAGAAAAGTTTTATAATAAAGTACAGTGCGGCCTCGGTAAACGTAACTAATAAGAACCATGTCTGTTACAACAACCGCAGAAGTTGCAATGATGAAGTCAAAAATCTTAGGTATCCATTTAATATAAAACAACATCAATTCATCAAAAGAAAATTATCATTTATTCGCTTGAGAAACCATTTGTAAAATGATTTTCCCATTTTGGGGTTTTCACAAACTCTCAACATTATTCGATTTCCCAGGACAAATGCTACAGATAATATTCAAATGGCATACGCTGCAATAAGCGAGGTAAAATTTATTTGAAAAGTTGCACTTACTGAGTCTGTAATCTGCTCGTTGCGAATATTGAGGAGTTGCATTTATCGAGGGCTGCATTGACCGATTATGTTTTCTTTTTCATACCCTGCTGTATATATTATTCACTATTTTGAAAAAGACAAGCCAGCGAAGTAAAATGAATAATTCGGTATATAAATTAGTTATAGTAGACGTCCGCTATAACGAACTAATTAATGCACGGGTCAGTCGTAATATCGAAAAAATCTCTGTATTGAAGCGTTTTTATTACTAAAGAAACTCTTTTTTATATACGCTATATTTACTTGCCATTTTAACTGGTATTCATTTTTACCAGCTTAAATTATGTTAACTTTATCACTTAACGTAAGGCCTTGAGTTTAATTTATAATACATGCTGACAAAGTATACAAAAACAACGTAAAATAAGAGTCAAAGAACTGACTTAAAAACCAGATATTCCTTGACAACAAAAAAAAAACAATAATTAAACAGCGTTCGTTACATAGAATTGCGAAAAGATTTAGCATTCGCAATTTAGAAACATCAATGGAAAAATTTCAATTTGAAAAACTGTTTGTTAAAATGGAAATTCGTTACATCGTTATACGTTATATTGAAAGTCTACTGTATATGCGTATATGATACATCCTCTTCAAAGATTTTTATTATATTAAAAGCAACCGTTAACCTTTAGCTCTCTATTTATTTTGTTCAAAAATATTTGTCATTTTTAAATTTTTCCTATCAAAGAACCAACATTTTTAATACAAAATTTTACGACCGAAATGAACGTTATTTTTAAATTTTTATTCTAATGTTAAGATTAACTTTCATTTTGTATTCTTTTTTTCGACAAAAATAACTGGTTTTTTTTTATAAAAGTGTCTTTTTTTGAAAAAGTTTTTTTTGATACAAAATATCCGTCGTTTTTGATTTTTATTCTTTAAGATTAGTGATGCTCATTCCCCGTAACCGTTACTTTGGAAACTGAACTATCAACTTTTTGTGTTATTTTTTTTTCGATCCGAAATATGATCTTTTGTAATAAGTTTATTTTGGTCAAAAATAAGCGCTCCTTTTAGTTTAAATTTTTTCCGCAACTGTATAATAACATCATTAATGACGATTATTTCTTTGAATAGAGAATAATCGTCATTTTACATTTAAAATTATTTCGATCATAAATTATGGTCGTATTTTTTTTCGTGTATATAATTTTTTTCTATTTAATCGTAATTTTGGACTTAAATTACATGGATAAAATATTGATCGCTATTTTTGATATTTACTCCTATCTTTGTATATAAAATAACCGATAGATTGGGCAATAATTCGTTAAAATGAAAAATATCCTTCTGCTGTTTTTTCAATTAAATTTATCAAGAGTACTGAGCTAATACGGCGTTCTCAGGCTCTTTCTTTGTTCTTTATGCTCTTATCAATTAAAACGGTCAAGTTCGGACTTTGAATATCACTAGTAGATTTTCTGGGTACCACAATTTTTACCATGCTTTTAAAATTTTCTTTTCTCCAATCAATGATAAAAAGTTGCGTTTGAGTTTTAGGTATTGCTATGTGCGTACCTGAGACTATTCAGCCTATTTTTGCAAAAAAGCTTTTGTGAAAGGTTGACATTGGGCTTTTGGCATAACTTTAAGTGTCAACGGGCACTATTTCTGCCCGAAAACTTTATCAGTAATTGTTTCCAAAAAAAAGACTTCTAGTGACATCCAAAACCTTATCACTATCTTCATAAATCTTACGAAATTAAAAACATTGCATTAATGGGTTAAATATTCATAAATAAATGATTAAATAAAGATAATACAAACAAGTAAAGGTGTTATCTTCGGCCAGGCCGAAACTCACATGCCCTACATTGCATTGAAATTACTTTCTTAATAAATGTTATAAATAAATTGAAAATTAATTACATACAATTTTCATGAAAATCGTATGTGCCAATTGTGAGTTATACGAAATCCAAAATTTCAATTGTTGACAAATGCCACGCCCATTTTCAAAATTCCGCCCAGTTTAAGCACAATTCAAGATATTTATGATATTATGCACTTAATTTCATCACAATATCTTGCTCGCTTAACGAGCTATGGCGTTATTAAAATTAAAATGTATTGCTCTGCCACGCCCTTTTAGGAGCCTTTACAATTTTTAAACCTAGCCCAATCTTATTATTGTTTACATGTTCACGAAATCACCAAGTTTCATCAAAATCGCAGCAACTTTCTTCAAAATGTGCAGAGGTACATTTACATAGAGTATGGGCGGTGAACGTCGCTGCGAATCGATTTTTAAAAAGCTTGTAAAAAGGTGTGACCTATGTACCAAATTTCATTGAATAAGCTTGCTTAGTTTTCCCGTAAACATGATTTCAACAGACAGACAGACAGATAGACACACAAACGAACATAGCTATATCGACACAGGTAGTGACGCTGATAAATATTATATTTACTTTTTTATACCTGCTACGCCCCCTTCTATGCGTTACAAACGGAATGACAAAGTGAATATGCCCTCTGTGTAGGGTACAAACATCCAACTCACATTACAAAATAAAACAATTTAACACTTGACATTTGATACTCATTCTATAGTAAATATTACCACAAAAGTAGGCGAAAAAAAAAACTCTTAACTTCCACCAACAACACAACGTTCCCAAAGCTTGCCACTCTTACGATGATTACCATAAAATGTGACCAATATGACACGGAAAAAAAGTTTCCTCGAGGGCTTGCGGTATGCGGGAAGTTGTTTGTTAATCACTCAATTGCACATGATTGCAACTTTGCAACTGCCAAAAGGTATTTAATGTTATTACCAGATACGAGTAGTTGGTAACAATAAAATACAAAAACTGTCGACATTTTTTTCTAATGCAAAATTGTTGGCATTTTTTTTTTGGTTTTGTTGCATTTGCTGTTTGTTTTTAAAGTGCACAAACGACCGGAGGCAATATTCCACACAAAACCCTCGACTATTGGCAGAAATGTTGGTGTCGTTTTTTTTTTTTGTAGGTTTTTTACATTGTTGCAACAATCAGCATAATATGAAAAAATACAATATGACTTGTTCCTGACTTGTTGCTGCAACTTTATAATGACAATATTGTTTGTCTGGGAAAATTTAAAGGTATGCAAATTTGCATGATTTGTACTATTTTGTTGTAAGATAAATGAAAAATCTGCATGATTATTGCATTTATATGTTTAAAATAAAAATATCTTTCATTCGCTTTTTGTACAACTGTTAATGTTACTTATTTACTCAGCTGGCGCTACAACCGACGATCGGTCTTGGCCGCCTCCAAAATGCTGCGCCATTCGCCTCTGCTCTGTGCGCGCTGAAGTACTTACGTTAGAAACCCCAAGCGCGTTTAGGTTCTCTTCAACTTGGTCCTTCCAACGGAGATTAGGACGTACTTTTCTATGAGTTCCACTTATACTCTCTTAGCCGGAGCGTTGTTTTTCATTCGCTCAACATTACCCAGCCAGCGCAGTCACTGTATTTTCATGCGCCTTATTAAGTCCATGTCGGCGTATAGCTTATACAGCTCGTGGTTCCAGCTTATGCAGTATGCGGTATGTGTCGCTCATGCAGATTTGACCCTAGATCTTGCAAAAATTTTTTTTCTCGAAATCTTCCAATATCCTTTCAGCGTTGTTCGTCATCGTCCCATGCTTTAGCGCCATACAACAGGACGAGGAGAATGATTGTGATTTGTAAAGCGCTATTTTTGTTCTTCGAGAGAGAGCGTAGGGCTCTCTCGATTGCCTACTGAGCCCAAAGTAACACCTGTTGGCAAGAGTTATTCTTTGCTGGGTCTCCAGGCTGACATTATTATTGGTGTTAATGCTGGATCCAAGATAGAAAAAATCCTTGACCACATCACTTTAAAAGTTAAAATTCATTTTTAGCAACACATTTTCAAAAATGGCGAAGTTTCATTCTTTTTTTGACCAATTTTATTCATTGTTACAGTACCGGACTAAAGAAGGGCATGGGTTATTATAATCGCGGGCCCCGAGCTCAAGAGAGCTCCATCATGTTTTGTGGAAACGGAAAATAATGACATTTTCGATCACATCGTCAGTATACATCAATAATTTTGAATAGCAAAACGTAATTATGAAAGGTAACTATGAAAAGTCCTCTTCTTTGATTCAAGTCGGGCCCATGTCAGTTTTTAGCCCCAAACCCCGCAAAGTCTTAATCCGGCTGCTTTTTTATTGTAACGGTCAAAAAAGACTTCTTTATTTTTACGATCAGAAAGGACTTTTTTGATATTATTCCAAAATTATCGGCTCCGTGAGGCACGCGTTATATTACTGTTTTGTCTTGAAATTTTTTTAGATTTATGAGCATGTGTACGATATTGGGAGTTGCTATCTATCAGAAAAAATTTTATAAAAAAAGCGAAAAGGTAGTAATGAATTTAAAAAAAAAAAAATTGCAGCCTCGAGTCTGTGAAGCATAGGAATAAAAAAGTAAACTGATAAATTGATGGGAATAACAACTTAATGTCGCAAATCTATGAATAGAAGACAACTGCTAGATAGAAAATATCTGCACAGTAATACAAATTAATATTTACTGCAATATAGTAAGATCTTCAAATTTCCTCTTAGTATCGAAGCTCCCATAAAAAATCAATGTTTAGCCAAAGGCAATAAATCTAAAAGACTTAGCAATTTCAATAAAATATTCTTTTTGTGGTCCCCAAAGACCCCACTCGAAGTGTCACTCAAAAAATGCATGTGCTTTGATACCATGGTCTGATAGTTGAGCGGAATAGATTTTTGTAATTGCAAACTCTCGTAAATTTATCGTAGCTGGATCTTATATAAATAGTTTAACTCTGATATCTCCAACTATAGTATTTTTACTAGTACATTATGATGTTTTTGGGTTGGAAACCAATTTCACTTTAGAAAAAATATTATCTATTGTGAATATATTTTTACTATATTATTAATTTTAATTATTTTCACCAATTCTAAAAATTTTTAAAAGCAATAATAGAAGTTTTCTTTCTCTTTCAGGTAAGAATCAACTTTCTATTTCTACTATAAGGTAAATGTATTATAAACGAATATATTAAATGTTAGTGTATATATTTTTGTTGTATTTGAAATCAAATTCAAATAAGTTAATTTGATAATAAGAAAATCATAACATTTTCATCAGTTGCCAACAATAATACGGCGAAATTAATGACTTTTTAATTATGGCTTCCATTAAAGTCATAAATCAATATAAACTACCTTTGTTTATAAACAAAAAAATTTATTTATTTTGAGCCAGAAAAAAAACAAAGAAGAAAAATTGCGCTTGCCTTGACTAATTTTAGATATAAATTATATAGATTACATACTATGGAACATATAGTACGTTGAAATCTTAAGCTCATTTGTTTATATCTAAATTGTCAGTGTCGTGTATGGTATCACTTTTTTTACATTAGTCATCATTATTTTTAGTGATTAGTCGATATCAGTTGAGTTTATTGTTATTTATGACAACGACGCCACCATAAGGTGTCCAATTTATGTTATACTATATACGTACATATTTGTATGTTTTTTGTGATTAAAAAGTTTTGTTTATTGTTTTGTTATTCCTTAAAATAAATTTTACGAGCACAAATCAGTGCTTCAAACAAAGAGAAAAAGTATGAAGGAATAGGCCCCTTTTATTAAAATAACGTTTTTTCATATGCAACTCTGTTTAACAGGAAGTAAAATTATTCTGTTGAAATTGTGATCTTCAAAATGGAGTCAGTCATTGTGGTTAAATGTATTGCCTAATATTATAACACTAAACCGAATTGTAAAAAATTGTTGACCCAGTGTCATTTGCAATGTCAAATGACTCGCGGCGATATAGTAAAAGTGTCGGCCCGTAAGCATTGTAGTGTAGTTATAAACACGGCCATAATAAATCATCGTAGAAACGATCGCTAGAACGGGGATTGCATTCATTGAAAATGTCGGAGTGAATCGAAGACGTTGTCAGTTGTGTGAATGGTCCGAAAATATTCCACTTGAAGTATTACTGCGGAGCTTATCGCGCAAGAAATTTTAGACAGAATTAGATGAGTAAATGAAATTAGCATGGTATAAAATTAAAATGAACCTTGAACTAAATTTCATATTTACTAAATTTTAAAGATGAAGCTTTGAACATTTCTTGAGGTGCCCATATACAAATACTAAAATAAGAAAAATGTAACATAGTACCTTCATCATGTCTTCAATTAATACCTTTTTCAAATCTCTTTTAAATGATACCCATATTGTTATAGCCGAATCAGGTCTTTTCAAGATAAAGCAATAAATATGTAGCATATATCCGATCTTTGACGTGGCATATATTGCCAACGCTTTAGTACATCCCTGAAAAAACTTTTAAATATGCATTTATATTAATGAAATTAAAAAATATTGAAATGCATAAATATGATGCATCCAATATGAAAGAACAAAGATTTTCTATTTTTTTCCTTTTTAAATTTTGGGCATTTTTGCCATATGGTCGAATTGTAGTCATGTCGTCTAAAAAATAAAAGTCTGAAAAAACCATACATACCTTAAAATTTAATGGACAAAAGTAGAACTGTTCCATACCGTGTTTTTTTTTTTTTGTTGGACAGGTTGTGACGCCCCTCTTCCTTCCTCCTCCCTCTAACAGCAAAATAAGTTTCCAAGGCTAAGCTAATTGAGCGATTTTGATGAAATGTACTCAATGGAGCCTTCAAATGCACTTTTTAGATTCGAAATGTACTTTATCGACATGGACATGAAAAAGTATCAATTATTAAAACCCAGCAAAGTTTTAAATTTTTTACTGAAAAAAAAAATAAGTTCATAAAAGTTAACGCAAATTTTACTAAAACAATGGTTATTTTTAGAAAAAGTCGAAATGTACTGAAAATTTACTGAATGTACTGAATATGGGCCAAATGTGCCGAATGTACTAAAAACTGTTCGAATCTACTGATAACGATTTTTCACGGTGCAAATGTACTGAAAAAAGTACAAATGTACCTAAATGCCGTTACAGGAGATAGATTGAACCCGAAGAATAGGTATTAAAAACTTGTTGTTTTTTAAGACGGCGTGGCACCGCCTCAAATAAGAAAATACGTTTTTACTGTTAAACTAAGGGACCAATGTTGCTGAAATTCAGTACAAAAATATATTGAACCCGGAAGAAATGTAAATGGTTAGTGCCACGCCCCTAACCAGAAAATACGTTTTCACATTTAAAATAATGGAAAGATTTTAATGAAAGTTGGTATGGAGATAGAGTGAAACCTAAAAAAAGTATAAAATACCAGACTCAAATGTAGGCGGTACCACGCCTCTAAATTGAAAATTCGCTTTCATAGCTGAACTGACGTATCGATTTTGATGAAATTTCGGGATAAAGATAGGGATTAGACAGTATAATACCCTAATTTTTTTTTTGGGAGCGATAAAATTTTATAAGGTGAACTGTTTTGTATTGTTAAGTTAATAGACTAATCTAGTTTGAAAAATTGACCGAATAACAAAAAAATACCCTTAAAAATTTTCTTTGAAAAAAAACAGGAAAATTTAATGCCATAAATTTAATTTACGCCACTGTTTGACTTATTTTGCATTTAATTAAGCAATAAATTACATAGATCGTCAGATGCCAAACGAATTGAAATAAAAGATTTACAAATAAACAAAGAAACGATGAGCTCACTATTTGCAAATTCGAATTCGATGCGAATGATGGAAAATTAATGACAGGCAGCTGTCAAAATACATACGGTATCGAATTAAATATATGTATAATATAATTTAGAAATAAAGATATCAATTGTTTATTAAGGAAGTATCTGTTTAGATTTGTAATTGATCTATTAAATTGTGCTGTTTTCAATTTGTCTATAGCAACGATACATATGAAGTTCCTTTGATGATCACGCAATTATCACTTACATATAGGTATGACACAAATTGATTTGTACTTGAACTTGTCAACAGTGAGCTTCATTTATGCTGCATGACCGCAGTAAAGAATCTGTTAATTAACTCAATAAACAAATGGAGCACCGCTCCGAGAATCTTGCAAATTTTTATTTTTTTTCCGTCACAAAACACAACGATATAATGCCATTAACTGGCACGTGAAACATCATTTAAGTTGCCACTTTGTCATCTTGTTTGTGCCACAAAATTCGCACGAAAATGCAAATTTTTAGAACAAACTTTGAGATATATTTTTTGCGCTTGACTTGACATGTGTTGCGAATTTGCTGCTGTAAGTTCATTTGTCCAACTGGCTGTGCATCCGACCGACCGACTCCGTGTATCCGTTGTGTTCTTTCTTCTGATACGTGGAAAAATCTCACAGTTTAATTTGCATTCATTAAAGTGTTGAATCGCAGTAATTCTCATTTTTTTTTTCATTATTTATACGAGTAAATATTAGGTATCAGTATACTCATGTGTTCCTTTCTCATGAACTTCAATTTGAAATGTTTTTTCTTTAAATATCCAGCAACGTGCAACTTACAAATTTTCCCATTATTCAAATGTTCTCGCAGGTATGACTAATTTATTGTAGTTGAGCAACCTGTGAGGCCCCGTGATGTTTTAATGAACCTGCTGTTTTAAATTAAAAAATTTTTATTTTCAATTTATTGCTTTATGAGATTTTATGTGTGTTTTTTAAGTTTGCAAATTATTGGTGAACGTACGTCATTTATTATCATTATTAAAATAAATAACATCTGTAATTTGCAAAACAGTGAATTTTCTTCTTATGACCGAACTTAAATTTTTATTGTTTTATTTGTCAATTAGATGCATATACCTAATAACTAATTGTTTATATTTTAAATATCTTTGTGTATTTTCAAAAATTGTTTTCTTAGAGGCCTCATGTTATGGCATACAAAAAAATGTCAAGACCATTGACTTGATGATACGAATAATTTAGGAATGCATTTAGGCTCAAGCACAGTCATACTGTTACATTAATTTATTGAGATTTCCATTAAAATAGATGAAATAGACTATATATAAAGCCTAGCGAACCTTAGGACGCTCAATTTCAGACAAAAATATAATGCTTACCAAGCGCACTGATGGCAGTTCGAAAATTTACCCTGAACTGTCAATCCATACCTAAGAGTTTGATAGCTAAATAGTAGGACCGATTGTAGTTGAATCATAGTAAAGGGTGTTTTTTTTAGAGGTTTGTTTTTCGAATAGAGATAAAACTGGCATTTTATGGTCAAATCTGGCAACTCTAATGTGATTTATGTTCAGTTTGGTTTGCCATTTCATCATGAACAGGTTGACAAAAGAACAACGCTTGCAAATCGTGCAAATTTATTTCGAAAATAATGGTTCAGTTCGCGAAGTTTACCGCAAGCTCCGTCCATTTTATGGTCGACATAATCGTCCATCAGAGCAATTAATTCGGTTAACCATGGATCGTTTTCGCACTACGTTTACTCTATGTGATAATACGCATCCGCAGAGACGTCGAACAGTGCGCACCGAAGAAACAATTGCCGCTGTAGAGCAAAATGTTGAAGAGGACCCGAATGAATCGATTCGCCACCGTGCACAGCAATTGGAGCTTTGTCCATCAACTTTATGGAAGATTTTGCGCAAAGATCTTGGCTTGCGACCTTACAAGATCCAGCTTGTGCAAGAATTAAAGTTGCGAGACCATGCAATGCGTCGTGATTTTGGTGTATGGGCCGAAAATGAGATTGATCTCGATGCTGATTTTCATCGCAAAATTTTGTTCAGTGATGAGGCTCATTTTTGGTTGAATGGCTACGTCAACAAGCAAAATTGCCGCATTTGGAGTGAAGAGAATCCACATGAGACCCTTGAGACGCCATTACATCTACAAAAACTGACTGTTTGGTGTGCTCTATGGGCTGGTGGAGTCATTGGGCCATACTTCTTCCGAAATAATGCTGGAGAGTCATTTACCGTTAATGGAGACCGGTATAGAGCCATGATAACCGACTATTTTGTTCCCGAATTGGATGGCATGAATGTGGATGAGTTGTGGTTCCAACAAGACGGCGCTACATGCCACACAGCGCACGTCACAATCGATTTATTGAAGGAAACATTCGATGAGCGCATAATTTCGCGGAATGGACCTGTCAATTGGCCACCAAGATCGTGTGATTTGACACCATTGGATTATTTTCTTTGGGGATATGTGAAGTCGCTCGTCTACGCCAACAAACCAGAAACGTTAGGCGACTTGGAAGCCAACATTCGTGGCGTTATTGCCGACATACGGACCCATATGCTCGAAAAAGTGGTTCAAAATTGGACCTGTAGAATTGGCTTTATTCGAGCCAGCCGCGGCGGCCACATGCTCGAAATCATATTTAAACATTAATGGCATAAAATTATCCTTCCAATAAAGCTAAATTGATGGACATTAAAACGATTTTCTTGTGTTTTATTTCAATTCGAAGCTCTATATCTCTAAAAAAAACACCCTTTATAGTCAGAAATATGAAAAAAAACCTGTCCACGTGTTATAACAGCCACTATTCTATAAAATTTGTTTACTGAAAACTTTTTTGGCAATTTATTTCTAGGAGCCAAATTATAGAACCGAATTATACTAAGACTGTGCGTTCTTGTTTTGAAGAAATTAATACCTTAAGTGTTGAAGGGGTCCGAAATGAAGGGATGAAAGTGACAATTTTTCATAAATCGAGATAATATTAAATCCTTTTAAGTTCTATCTCCGTTGAGCTTTATGAAGAAGATGGGCTCAACCAAATTGTACTTTTATATATGTAGAAGTTATGTGTTTAATGTAAAGCCCCTTGTGACTAAATTTGTTTATCCATTGTTTCGGTAGGTGTTTGTGTCCATCAGTCAATATATTTCATAAATAAACAAATATTCATGTATTGCCTAAGGAATGATTTTGCTATGTTGTACGAGTAGTCCCATTTTTTCTTATTTATGATCACAACTTAAATAAAGAACTAATATTGTGCCCCTCATGGTTTTTAGATTAACTTTTCTGAAATACCGAAAAATTGTGTTTGGAAAACCGATGTCCAATTAAGCTAATCAAAATAATGATTAAGTTGATATATTTCGAGACTTATTTATTTTCAAGATCAAGTAAGCAAAGTCTCTGTAAAAAAAGAACACCATCAGAACGCTTACAAAAAAATGCATACAATTCAAAAAAATCCTGAGTTCAAAATGCGTCTTCTTTGGAAGCTCACTCGCCTGGATGTGTGCATGTTTTTGCTTTAAGATGTGTGAAGCCATAAGGTTAAAAAACGTTTTAAAGTGTCACCTCGTATTTCGAGCACTACTTATAATTTTTTGAAAAAGTCCCATTACAAATAGGCGAGATTGTAAGTAAATGAGAAGTGAGTATTATAAAATTTTAATCAAAATTACTGTGAAAAATTGATTTTGACGGCTTATACAGGACTTCGTTTATGGTAAGGAAAATATTTTGTGTGGCTAAAACACTCTCCAGGTTAGTTTTCAAAATAGGGGTTAACACCTCTAACTTATTTTTCGTGATACACGTGCGGATATGAAAATTTAATTATTTTTTGATGATGAAATTTGCAATTAACTTATAAAATGTATCACTGACAAGGCCATGTAGCTATCTCCGCAATGTCCGATAAAATTCCATTACGAGCTTAAAACTGGTGTAAAATATAAGAAAATTAATGAATTTGAAAGTGATGTGTTGTTAACAAGTTGTCAAAGCAGGCTGCACACCAGTTTGCTACAATTATGTCACTTTCAAATATAAATTAAAAAAATTTTTGCTAAAATTAAAAATCCATCAAAAATGTTTCATGTTATCTTCAAGAAGACAAAATATCTTGTTAACTTTCTGCATGAACATGATTGAGCTTCATATCAATCAGAGTGGGGACGACTCGGTTCATTAATTTCACATAGCTTTTACACTTTTATTGTTGCCACTTACATATAGGTCATTCCATCTATAATGGGCCTATAATTACCCTCATGTTTTTTAAAAAGGCTGAAACTTTTTTGAGTGGTTGGCCTATCATGTAGAAGTTATAAAAAAATTCGATAAAATTTTTTTGACCAATGTTATTGCTTAAAAAAAAGTTTCAAATTGTGTTAAAAAAAGCTCGTAAGTAAAACGAAAAAATTCATTGATGAATATAAACAAACCAACACAATTTTCTTCAGTGACTATGGTAATTTTTGGCTCAATGGGTACGCCAATATACAGAATTGATGAATTTGGACTGAAAAGCAGCCAGAGGCAGTTCAAAAGTTGCCAGTGCACCTTGAAAAATGCACTGTTTGGTGTTTTGGTGTTTTGTTTGAACCGTACTTTTTCAAAAATAATGAAAATCGCAACGTTACAGTCAAGTGAGCAAGGTACTGTGCGATGATTACTGACTTTTTTGTCCCAAAATGGAAGAACTGAACTTGGGTGACATGTGGTTTTAACTAGACGGTGCCACATGCCACATGGCACGCGATGCCATGAACCTATTGAGAGGGGACTCTGGTGAGTAATTAATCTAACGTTTTGTAGCTGTCTATTGGGCGCCATGATCATGCAATTTAACCCCTCTAGAATATTATTTGTGAGCCTACATGAAGTCTCTCGTGTACAAGGACTGGATGACAACAACCCGTTGCATACTTTTCAAGAAACATTTAATTTCAATCTCTTCATTAATATTTTGGATTGGAGTAAGCAAATTTCATTGATTCCAAATGGAGTTAAGCTACAACAGCTAATAACCTTTTTAGCTATACCATACAGAAATAAAAAATTATATTCAATTTCGTTTCAAGCAAAAGCTTTTAAGACAGTCGAAAGCTTAGATCTAAAATTTGAACCGTGTAATGCACAAAGTTTTAGAGTCTATCGGTTCTAGTGATTGTGGGATAACAAGCCATTAACATTAAACGTTTAAGTTGTACTGGACACTAAATATTTATTTAGAGATAGCGGAAAGAAAATCCCTGTAGCACTGTACGTTTAGTAAAACTAGAAACCTATGCTTTCATTTAATGTTATTGGAATTGAAGTTCTACTTTAAAAAAGTATTTAGTGGCAGTGTAATTTAAGTTCCATTACCACTAAAAGATGAAGTCAAGACATTTTCCACCATCATGGCAAATGGTTTTTGTTTTCTTTAAACCTGTAGTATAAGTGGAATCAAAATCCCAGTTTAAAGGTAGTGTATTTCTTGTACCTTAAAAACTTTAAAATTCAATGCATTAGTCCCCACTCTGATATCAATCAATCAAGTTTGCAGGCAAAATTTAATTGAAGCACTTTCATTTTTATTAAAAAATATTTTCGAAAATTATACATAGGAGCATATTGTATGTGACAAGTGATCGATTAAATTTGATTGGTTTGATTGATTTTGTGCAAAAATTGGCAGCGTCTTCCAAATACGCAGTTGGGAAAATCGATTTATACAAGAGCTGAAAGTTGCCAACTAAGAGGAAGTGAAACAATGCTACAAGGAAGGACAATGTACTCCTAAATTATGTAACTTAAATGTTGTATTTGTATTTAAGCTATGATAGTAAATTAAGATAATCTTCAATAATTACGAAACTATGCCACCTGACACTCAGTCTGATGTTATACTCGTAGCCGTTAATATTTAGTTTCTCACAAACTAAACTTTGTTTGACAACAATGAAACAAAATATCGCATTTTGAAGAGGTGCACATATGAAACAAATGATGCATAGTTTTTGCTGTATCAGCAACTCATGTACTACAAAAGACACCATGTAACGTACCGTAGTGGTCGACCGATCAGTTTGTCGGTTACTTAAAGTACAGCAATGAGAATGTAACAAAGTTAACAGAATGTTAGACCAAACTCAACGGAAGCAGTAGAGTGACCAGTTGTTCAAAGTGCTTCGTTGAATGGCAGTGGAGATAGAATTTACATAAATGAAACGCAAAGCTCGTTCAAAAATATTTCATGTAAATATGGGCCTCACTTTAAATTTTAAATGAAATGATAATTGAAAAAAAGAAAAAGAGTTTTTTAACTTTAATAAAATTGATTTTTAGCCCTTTTTTTTATTCTACAGCAGTGTGGATTTTATTCATTATTGTTTATTGTAACATTCGTTACAATCTGAGCGATATATCTGTTTGGTGGATGCAATTTCCAGGAAAAAATTGGACAAATATTTAAAAGGGGGAACAATTTATATTTAAAAAAAAAAAAAATTTCCATTAAACCAACATCAAATTTGAGTGCTATTACTAAAAATATAGGCAAAAATCTGAACATGTCTTATAGAGAAATATATAGGAAGATTTTTACCTTAACTTTGGACTTCTGTTACTTTTTTTTGGAAAACTTTTATTCCCGTATCGTCCTAACTTTTTTTTTAATGAAAATTTGGACTTTGATTTTTGCTTAAGAATCTGCCAGATATCGTCAGGGCTGCCAAGTGACCGGGATTGACCCGGCCAAGCCCGAAATTTCATGCTAAAGCCGGGGGCCTAGTAGGAGCTCAAAAACTTTTCGGGAATTGCACCGTTTTTGTGACAACGAATAAATAAATAAAAGAGGTCATATTATTAGAATTTAATCTTTTTAGCTATGAACAAAAAAATTATACTTTTCCCCATTTGTGTGAATTTTTTTTTTAAATTGCCGGGAATAACTTCTTTTTATTTTGACAGCTCTGGATATCACTCCATTGAACTATTTTTCATGTAGTTGGTGAAGTTTGTTAGTGAATGGATTAATTTGACTATATGATAGTCAAATATAAAAGAAAAAGACCTCCTCGTCAGTTTGGTATGAGATCGTTTAATTGTTTTTGGATTTTAGAAATGCTTTTAAATCTAGTCCGCCATCTCCACGGGTCAGAGGAAATCAATTGATAAATCTATTAGCAAGTACCTATCGACCCTAAATATCCCATAAAAGTTGCAAGCTAAACTTTAGGTGGTTGGATATATGAAATCCCCCTTGTTCAACGTTTCAGCCAAAGATGAATGTCCATTGAAAGTAGGCTGGTATTGGACACTAAGTCATAAGTGGTACAGATGGTGTGATGTCAAAGTTAATAAATCTCGACACTTTTGTTCATCAAAACTACTTGGGTTTTTGAAAACTAAATCAGTTGGGACATATGCTATTCTCTGCTTTTGGAGATATTTGAAAAATGTCTATTTTCGACACTTCAAAAATCGAATTTTTCGTACAACATTCCCTTAATAATTCTGCTACGATTGTAGCAAAACAATTGCTATAAAATTACGCGATTTATGCTGCGTGTCATTTTCAAAACACGTGTTTTCAGAAAAATGCGTTTGAAGTTTCAAATATAATGTCAAAATTTCGGTGAAAAACATTTTTTTCGACATTAACTTTTTCTGATTTAAAATAGGTTAGGGTATTTTTTCATTCAAAAAAAAAAAATCGATTTTCTGAAATACTTACCTCCTAATGAACAAAGCTTGTAAAATCGTACTGTCTGCTGGTTGAACTAAAATGTAGTTTTTAGTAAAAGCTGTAGATTGAAAAACTTTTTCGATAAAATTTTATGTTTTATGTATGTACAACCAACCTTTTTCGTTATATTCAAGGTCAATAACCTACAGTGTTCAGTCAAAGACCAATTTAAGTTAAAGAGCTATATATGTACATACAATTGTTTACATAATCTATCGCCAAGAATTTACAGATATTGAAATACTGGTTTCCATGATCTATCACTTCACGCTAGTTCTCACTAAATTTCTATTAAAAAGGTATATCATGCTCATACTATAAATAGAGAAGGTATGTGACCAAACTTCACTTATCAATACTTTTCAAAATTTACCAGGAACAACTATTTTCAATTCTAATGAAATTTCGTACGCATGGTCACTCTAGCACAAGAAAACCAGATGTTCATCAAATTTAAACTTGTCAACTGGCCGGCCGGTTGGCATTGTTAGCTCAAATTTACATGCTACTTTGAGGCTTTTCAGCTGATACGGTGCTTGACGTTACAATGCTGCAGAATATTTTCGCTACTACAGCCGTTGTGTTGCTTGTTTTTGTTGCAGTACTACTTGTATGTCTCTCTTTATTCTCGTAAATAATGGGTGGCAAGGTCAGCAAAATGTTAGAAGTTGTACTATCTAACTGAATTTATTCCACAGTCGTCAAAGCCGACAGTCACACTGATGACATGTCAACTGTCAGTCAAGTTCTCTTTCTGACTCTGTTTAACGGTCTGCTTGGTTGGTTTTATGTCTATCGGTCTGTCTCATTGCATTTTACTCACTGACCATCGTCTGTCAGTTTAATTTGTGTTGCGTGGAAAAACGTGCTTTGGTTTTCGTTATGATTTTTTTATTATTGGTTTCGGCATTGTTGTTGTGCAGTAAACTGATTAAATGTGGTTAACCATAGTTGGAGCGTTTTTTTTTTATGTTGTTACTTTTATTTACGAAATGCGCTCAAGTGCAACGATATGAAAATTTATTTAATTTAAATAACAAAAGTTAAAAAAAAAAATTAAAAGCATAAAAAAACCAACTAAAGCAGTTTAGAAATTGAAAGTTATTAATTGAAATACACTTAAAAAATTATTTTTATAAATTCTTTAAGCAAATGCCAAAAGCTTTCAATTATATGTATTAAAAATTGTGCGTTGATTTTGTAATACAATAATTTCTCATAAAATATAATATGTTACCGTTTGGAAGCATGCCGGCAATAAAGAAATTAATGCTATAATTATTTTCTTTTAAAATTTTTTCTGCTCGTAATGTATGCCATTAATAATGTTTTTTTTTTCATTTAAGTCTGTCTATAAATCATTTTTTGTAATTTTCTCATAAGTTCTGTAACTGAAAGTTTTGATTGCTCTCTTGCGAATTTGGTATAAATATCGATTAAGCGAAATTACGGGCGCGCCTTATGACTGCACCATTTCATTTTGCGTCTATACTTGAGTGCGCTTAATTGAGGTTTGTTTAGCGCATTAGTATCCAATTATATGGCATTAACGTTAATGAATAGATTTGCATTTGGAGCATTCAAGTGAATGGGAATAAAATTAAAAATGAATGGATCCATAAACATACTTAGAATCGCATAAACAGAAATGGAAAACCTTATGGTTGCTATATAAAGTGAAGTGAATTGTAAAATTTTATGAAGAATAGTAAATTTGAATTGAAATTAAATTGTAAAAATATATGCGAGTACTTACTCGCATACTCGTTTTCGAGTAAGTATATGCTTGTTTTCGAGAAATCGTGCTTTAAAAGTTTGAATTATATATGCGCGAATAAATTGTAAAAATGGAGTTATGTCATTAGTCAGTGCTCCCACAGATACTGAGAAATTTTTTTAAAATTTTTTAGTATACGACTTTACATATATATAAAGACAAGAACAACGCCAAGTAAACTTCCAAATTTAATAAATTTAAGATCGCATAAGGCCGAAATGGCTTTTTCATAACAAAATTGCAAGAGATAAACTGCTCTAACTCACTTAATATCAAAGTTACATGTTTTCAAAGTCTGATTTTATAGACATTTTAAGGAAAAGTAAAATCCCTAAAAATATTTCCTGACAGTCAAATGTGTGAGATCAATGGCTCTCAAGATAAACATTATTGAGATGCTGCTTTGGTTGAATGTCTATGACCGTACTAACAATTTTAACTTCTCATGAGGCGCAGACGCTAATTCACTTACTTTGGTTTAATTTAAATATCTTCAGAATCATTGCTCAAAAACCTTTGACTGTGACGACTTTTTTTGAAAACATAATTTTACTTAATATGATTATTAAAACTTTTTGTTTCCGATTGGATCAACCGTATGTCCAATTCAGTTAATGCTGATTCGTAACAAAAAGTTGATTTTGGAAGCTTAAGAGTTTGATAATAGTTCAGTTGCAGCTATTTATCGTTAACGTTTTTAAATAACAATAAATCATCTTAATAATGGTTCTATTTCCACATTATAAGCAAAAATGATGATGCTCCTATACATTTATAGTAGATGCCATAAATCGGTTATTCGTTTTGAGGTTCAATAAATTTAAAAAAATATAAAAAAGTCGACTGAGGTTGCATTAATCGATAGAATATGGAAAATACTTTAAAGAGGTTCAAAAAATCGAAAAGTCGATACAAGTAAAAAATTCTTGGAAAGGGTGAAAAATGCTGAAAAAGTAAAAAACAAACATGGAAAATGTTGAAAAAAGTTGCAAATTTTTTTAAAAACCGACACAGATGGAAAAAGTCGAAGAAACATGGAATATGCTAAAAAATTGAAAGAGGTTGAAAAATGTTGGAACGGGCTAAGAAGGTTGCTTACTGCTGAAAAAATCGATAAAACATGGAAAATATTGGAGTAAGCTGAAAAAGGTTGAAACACTCTACAAAAGTTGAAAATTGTTGAATCAGTTAAAAAAGGCTGATAAAATATGAAAAATGTCGATAAAAGTTATGTTAGGTTGAGACTCGAAAAAAATTGAAATAGGTTGAAAAATATTGAAACCGTTGAAGTTCGTTGGAAAAGTTGAAAGAAAAAAAAATTATAGAAACTAATTACGAAAGTTGAAAGAGACTGGAGAATTATGGAAAATGTCGCTTAAAGTTGAAAGTAAGTGGGAAAAATATGGAAAATATTGATTGAATTTGAAGATTTATTAAAAAACCATTGCATATGATAAAAATTGAATACCAACAATAGCTCTCACATGAGAAGACCCACAATTCACAATTTGCATTAATGTGGGCAAACCAAAGATAAATGTTTTAAGAATGCCAATATGTTGTATACTTATAGAAAATTCTTTGTTAGCACTATACCATCATAATAGATCATTACTATTCGTTTTAAATGAATGGCCCCATAGCTTAAAATATGTCCCGTTACTACCAAATATTCATCACCATGGGCAAGTTCAATGTAAATATTTTGCGCAAATTAATGTTTGTATTTTTATTTAAAGGACTTTTATAGCACTACATCTTTTACTTAGGGACGAATTCTGTCAGCTACGTATATAACTTTCAAATGTGATGACGAGCTTGAATAGTATAGAGAAATTGTTTTAATGTTATATTTTGTAAAGTTTGTAGCGATAAAAGTTTTACTTTAAATGATATATAATAACTGGATAAACGTATTGTTTTAGTTTGAATTCGAACATAGTTTTGAATAGTTCTTGTAAAACTTCAACAAACGAGTAATATTTTTTTGAAATTCAGAGAGCTTAACTTTTAAAATTAAGTGGAAGTATCATTTAAAATTATCAAATTATGTTTGGGAGTGATTAATCGCATTCAAATGCTCTTAACCTTTTAAGAAAAAAAATACCGAAAAAGATCATCTACGAGTTTTAACTTTGGGTAAAGCTTTTAAGTTTAAATATCGATAAAATAGAAATGAGAAGAGTGTGCCACACGATAGGATGAAGCTTATGCTCAGATTGATTAGAGTAATAATTTTTGTATGTGTTAAAATGCAAATAAAAGTTAAGGACATAAAAGCAACTTTTTCTCTAGAATTTTGATGCGAGGTAGACATTGTAGCTGGGCTTTAGAAACCTGATCAATTGTTGCCGAAATCAATTTTCTTATTGCCTTTATTATATTTTACTAAATCTGAGATATCTTCAAGTCCTTCCGAAACCAATGCATAAGTCTAATGAATAAGAATATTTATCTTAAAACGGTTATTCCCAAAAAGTAGTTTGAATTAATGATCCTTTGCTAGACAAATAATATTTTTTCCCCTATACTCAGAACAATCAAAATGAAATTTAAAACGAAGAAAAAGTTTTTCGATTACACGTCGTCGTTGTCGTTATGCGTAACCAAAAGGTTTGTTTTGTTGTTATTTAACTTTATTGCTAGGTGATTAATTTTCATTGTTCTTTATTTGTTTATTTATTCGAGTAACTGCTGGGACAAAAAAAAATGGCCTTGAACTTTTCAGTTGGTCCCTAGCCCATCCCAAACTAAATATTTCCTTGTCATCATTGTGGTTTTGTGTCTTTACTTTTTGCCTTCAGTCAGAAAAATGTTCAAATTTTATATTGATTTATTTGACCACAGTGTGTGTGTTGGTTACTGTTGATGTTGCCAATGTTCAATATTTATTGTGGTCACTTGTGGTGTGCGAGAAATATCCTGTTTTTGATTGTGTCAACAAATCATGTTGACCTATTATTTTCGTCACATTTATGTATTGTCATTTATTTTTATAGTAAAAATTGTAATTTTTTCCATTTTTCATAAGATGTATATTTTCATTTATCTGTTACTAATGAATGATATTTCTATTCTGACTTTAACCTTGAACTTGAATATTATAAATTGTTTGCGACTGTTGTTCGTGATTGTTTCTTGTTAAATGTGAATGCACACGTGTAACTTGTTACTTGAATGTTAATGGAATACAAATTTAGATTTAATTATATTTAATAGTTATTTTTATTTTATTGTTTATTCGCACTAATTCATGTAATATTAAAATTTTAAACAAGTTCATTTTATTTATGAAATTTATGTGTTTTTTGTGTGCTGCTATTTACTTTTTACTATTTGCTGTTGTTCTTGATTCAATTGAACATTTCTTTAAGCATGAATGTGCAAATTTTCTTTAAGAATATGGTGCAGAGACCTTCTCGAAATGTCTAGTTCTTGATCATGATACCGAATTGATGTTCCTGAACTTTTAGCAACACACTCAAAAACTGTTTTGATTTTTTGTGTTGAGCGACTTGTTGAAAAGCGTTCAGAGTGTCTCAGGTGACTAATTGATCCAAACTCTCTGAATGTTTTGAATTATCCCTTCACAGTTGATGAAGTTAAATTATTATTCCGACCGAATTGCTAACTGTAGCCAACAAACCTTCATTGTTTTTGATAAAATGCTCAGGAATGAAAAGGCATTGTTCTTTCGTGTAGCGCTACATTTTTATATTTTTAATAAAACGGAACAGCAACACCTTACTCCATATATGGCGCGAAAATAAAACCTTCCGTAAATTTTGGGTCAGCCTTTAGTTAGTAATGGTATTGCTTAAAATTAGTACCCGCTTTTTTATTTGATGATTTTCTGTTACGATATATTCCAATTAAGAAACTTTAAAAATAATATTTATCATCAACATCGTTATGCCAATATTTATGCTGATTAAACTCTTAAAGTGAAAACTAAATTGTTTACGCCTTAAAGCAGGCAATGACAATTTTTCTCCTCTGAGCGAATATCAAACGCGGACAACAATTGCCCAATAATTTTTCATCACTTTGGTAACAGAACTTAAACTCGTTTTCTTTGCTCGTCAACACCCTAAAATACACCAATACATGTACAATAGTCTTATCTTGTTTCCTCGCATATCCTGTATAGTATTTCCCAGTTTTTCTCCTATACAACATACTTTACCGGTAAATGTCGTTCAATTTTTCTTCCTTGTCGATGTGAAAAGTTTTTCTTTTGTTAAATTGTACACTTAGAAATTGTTGGCTTCCATGTGTGTTGGTTTCTTGTTTCGCACTTTTCTTCCTTCGTATGGTATCCATAGATAACTTGGCAAATACTCAGTAGCAATACACATGCACGTTTGAGTACAAGCGTATAAATAAATGTTGCTTGTATCCTGTTGCGAAAATATAAGGCACACTCAGAAAATTCGATTCTGCTGTTCTGAACTTTAGCGGCGTTTGTTGTTGTTTATGTATGTGCACAGGATTTGTTGTAAAACTTTGTCCCACTTTTTGGATTCAGAACCGCAATTTTTTGTTATTTGTTTCCTTTTTCCGCTATTGGCCTATTTTTTGTCTAACACACATACACATGCATAAGGATAAATGAATATGTATGTGTGTATGGCAGTAACATTAAAAATTATCTGTTTTCGGAATTTTGTTTTTCTTTTGCTACAACCTACGATTGATGAGCACTTAATTTAAGCTGCGCTGTGATTTCCAACAACAGAGATAGGGGTTTATTTCGCGTTTTGTTTGGGGGTACATCTATTTGGAAACTATCATAAAAATAATTTTTGAGCCAAATGTGCAAAATTATGGGATTATAGCTAAAATTAAAGTTAAAGATTATTTTGTTTTGTGCTTAAAAAACTTTGAAAATGAAAAAAATACAAAAACTTTGGATAATTTGGAAAGAAAACATTTCATTCGAATAACCGTTCCTTTTGCTTGAAGTTTAAGGCGATTAGTTTTCCTTTATCCAGAAGGATACCGAGATGTATGTGAATTCGATTACTTTTGGATTTAGGGTTTTAAATAATTTGAATAAAGGCAGAAGCGCAACAATTGAGCTCTGTATGTACAAAACTGCACAACTGAAGAGACATTATGTCTACTACGTAATTCGCTTAGCGTCCCATGCTGGTAAGATTTGCCCACCTATATTACAAGTCCATCTTTGTTAGTCTTTTTTATGACGTCTTCTTAAAGCAGTAACTTGTAGGTAGCATGCGACATGCCAACACCTTCCTTGTCCTGTGGAATTTGTGCAGTAGTCCTCTGCCTAGCAAGTTCATCAGCAGTTGTCATCAATGTTCCTAAGCCCAGGCACCCAGTTGAGGCGAATGTTAAAATGCTGAGCCATCTCATTAAGAGACAAGCGTCATTTTTGGGCCACTAGTGAGTTTAGGAAGGCTGATTCTAGAGATATGATAGCAGCCTGACTATCGAAATAAATGTTAATAACCTTTTTGGATACGAAATTTATCCTCAGCCAGGATGCTACATCTCCTATCGCTATAATCTCTGCTTGAAAAATGCAACAATAGTCTGGTTACCTCGCAGCAATTCTTATCTTCAGTTCCTTAGCCTAAATATCATAACAGTCCTAGTTATTAAGCTAGCAGTGTAGAAATTAATATGGCCCCTTCTCCTCTCGAGTCCTCACTTCCAGTCATCCCTAGATGGAATGTGAGCTACGTAATCGCTCTTGAATGAGATTAATGGAACAGTTTAGTCCAAATTGCAAGAAACAGAACTCAAGCTATGAAGGATATTTGAATGTCCTGTTCTTCCCTTGAACCAGCAAACAGTTTCCCTGTGCACATGCTGCCATCCGTTTAAGGAACATATGAAGGGGATCGAGATGAAATAGGACCTCCAAGGCGTCTGTCGGTGTGGTCCTCAGAGCACCTCTGATGCACATGGTAGCAGCCCTTTGAAGCTTCTGCAATTTTTTATAATAGGTGACCTTGTCTAGGACAGGCTACCACACCACATTGCCATATAACAGAATCTCTGTGTATGACCGCTGTGTAGAGTCAGTGAATGTACGGCACTAACATCGATATGATCGGGCCAGGGTTACTGTTGTTTTGCATTTATAAAACTTGGAGTCTCATCAACAAAAAAATTTACATCGACTTGGAATATATAATCCACCGTATATATATTTTGTTCTAACTGGGGGCCCCTTATTTATTTGCTTTCAAATTTAAATCCCTGATATAACTTTGGAAAATACTAATTATTCAATGAAGGCGCTCATCAGTTTTATTGCATGATTTGTGTGATATTTTTCAAGTATAACACTATATTTTCAAAATTTATGTATGTTTTGGTTTGAATGTAAATACATTCATAAGATTAATTGAAGCATAAAATATACAAAAATCATAAACAGAAAAATATCAAAAGGGTGACCGATATACAATACATATGTATATGACATCAGGAATAACATCAATTTTTTGTTATTGTTGCAAGAAAATAGAAAACAAAACATGTTCGACCATTTTTAAAAAATTTTTGCTCCGTGAGAATTTTACTGAAATTGTGAAAATTGTGTGAAAATTTGACCACAACTGTTCTTATCACTGACACAAAAATTAAAAATTTTTGCATTTTTTTCAATGCATTTTTTAAAAAATCAAAAATAAAATATTCGTGTTTTATTTGTAACAAAATCAAAAATAAAAACGTCCCTGTACATACATGTGTTATAATACTTATTCAAAAAAATAATTTTTTTTTAATGGAAAACGCTATACTACAATTTAGGCTGCATAATAATTTTTTGGCTGATACATAAAATACCATTCTCAAATCTAAATCGCATTAAAACTTTTTATTGCAATAACACGCATAGGAAATAGGTACACGTTCATAATTTTCTCAGAGCATTAAAGTATCTACGGAAGTTACCTTACATTAAAAATTAATGTTTAAATGATTTAAATTTATAATTTATTTTTTTTTCAATCATTTTATGTCGTGTCTATTCAGTGCGGCATACCAACAAAGCCAACATTGAAAAACTTTAAATTCACACGTAAATTGTTGAAAAGTTAAATTTATTCTCACTTCATTCAGACCACTCCAACCGAGTAAATACTGAAACTGCAAATTATGCAATCAATTTCCGCTCTAAAAGTTGTGCACACAAAAAACAATCACTACAAAAATTTGCACAAAATTTCCAACTAACATTTAAGTTTATATACGACGTAAGCCCCACTCGCTCCCTACTGCGAAGCGATATGTGGAAGTGAATGTGTGGGTTACTCCAATGATGTGCCATTGTTTTAGATTACACACTTCCAGTTACCTGGGTTGCATTATTAAAATTAAGTTTTGTATTAAATTAAGTGCACTTTTTTTTTGTATTCTCTGTATATGGGTGCAGTATAGTGAGATTTTCGTTTATATGGAAAGGTCAAAGGGTTACTCTTGCACAAAAATGCAAATAATCCTATTTACTCGGAAATATTATACAATAAGCACTTGTGTTTCATTTCATATAGACTCGAATCGTTCAGGTCGAGCTGAATCGCTTCGTGCTTTTAGTTCAACGTTTGAGATTTTCATTACTTACTGTATTCCACGTCGTATATAATTAGACAACTGACATTTTTAATGTCGAACCATGTCAGACAAAACGTGTCCAAAACAATTTTTTTTACGTACACCAATAATCGTCATCAAAGCGAAATTTTTGTTTTGAAGCATATGATATATTTAATAAAAAATAAAACTTATAATAAAAAAATCATTTACAAAATAGTCCACATGCTATGCTCATTCTGACCCAAGTTACTTTAACGCTCAATCATCACACATATTTTTTCTGCGGCCTCTTTATCTGACATCAGTGGTCGATTTTCCAGAATGTACTTTTGAAACCAAGGCCTGTCCCAGAAAGACTTGCGTTTTTTTTTTAGTTTTAAAATAAAAACCTATTAATTTTTTTAGTCTTTTTTCCTTTTTTATTAATAAAGGCTAGTGTTCAGAATATAAATATCTAAAAACTAATTAACAATTATTTTTTTATAAAAGTTTATAATTTTTTTCTTTTGGCCCTTTATTAAATTTTGCACAGTTGTTTCATCGACAGTACGGTATGATCTTTTCCTTTAAGCCTTAGGTCTTGTAAATTTTTTGCAGTCTTATCACTCTTTCGAAGATCTCTTTTCATTGGAGCGGATTTGCAATTTTTGTTACAAAATTGATCTTTTTACTTGCATACTATTCCATGGTAGCTTTAGAGTAATAAGAGGTTGCTAAATCTGGCCAGAGCATCACGGTACCCTCGTGTGCACGAATAAATGGTAGAAGACGTTTTGCGAGGCACTCGTCTATTTAAACTTTGGAATTGATTGTGCCTTGCGTAACAAAGAAGCTGCTTCTGAGACATAGATCTGTTGAAAACCCAAGAAAAAAGGAAGTAACAGTTCCATCCAAAAAAGAAACATATTAGGTTTGCAAATTCTTACTAATCGGCTTAAAAGTCACTGATGATTCCGTTTAGCAAGGGACGAATCTAGTATGACTAGCTTTAACCTAGTTTTCAGCTTAATTTATCTTTCTTAAGTGTAATTTTCTATGGCTTGGCACACTGTATTGAACAGTTAGCTTAAGAAAATAACAGTTTTAAATTATTTTCTGTTCTTACGCACCACAAATAAACAATTTTCCATTAGTAGATATTATGCTGAGCTTACTGTTCAGTGCAGAGTGTGAACTAAACACTGACACTAAAAAATGTTATTAAACAAAAACAACCCAACAAAAAAGCTGTATAAGCTACCTCTACTAGTTTCATTCATTACTATTCGGAATCATCAGTGACCTTTGAATTGATGAGTGAGAAACCTAATATGTTCCCTTTTTGCATAAATTTGTTAAAAAATGAAGCAAAAGTTAAAACAATGCCAGTATTTTTTTTCTGTTCAACGTTTTTGTTTATTTTTCTTCAGCATATCTATTTTGTTGTCACCTTTTTGATGCATTATTCACTATTTTTGCAAGTGTTTCACACGATATAAACTAAAAGTTAGCTGATTCAATTGATAATAAGGGTCTGCAACTTTTTACAAAATCCGATCAGTGGATTGTGTTGCAACGAAAAACACACTTTATTTGCTTACCAAATAACTCTTTTATTTATTATTAACAATAACTCACAAGTCTTAACTGTGCACACAGTTTAAACCTTCGTTACACAATTATTTTTCTGATGGCTTTTTAGGGACACACGATATTAAAATCGCCAAGAAAATTTCAAAAAACTGCAGCCATTTATAGGTGTTTGTTAAAGACTCTGTTTTGAATAATACATTTTCATTAATAAAGCTCATCTCTTTATAATTGAATTGTGGCGGTGTATTTCAAAGTACTGGGATTTTAAGATAATATTTGAAATTTAAAATAAATTAAAGTTTCAACACTCACTATATGGAAAATATTTCTAATGCAAAATAATGTACAATGTATATCTTTTTAAAATCAAGAAACATTAACGTCAATCTTTTTCTCTTTCTTTTCAGATGTCACACATACCACGTCGTCGTTTGGGCTCCGTTGGTGACTCAGCCCCACCATCTGAATCTTCAGAGGGCACAGCCTCAGAGAACAATGAAATCATTGTGAATGCCAACGAATGGTCACATGCCGCACAAATGGTGTCGTCTAATCGTTCGAATGCTTCAAATTCTCTTTTCATTAATTCTGATGTTGAAGCCGATACTTTAAGCATTGATACCGTGAGCAATACAAATATCTCCGATTATGAACGCGGCCAAGTCGAAAGTTTCTTTGGTGGCCTTGGTACCGATATCTTCGTAAGCTCTTCATTGGCTAACCTCTATGAAGGTACTGGCAAAGATGGTGACTGGCGTTTAGTATTCACAGGCATTCCGGTTGTGCTCCACGATAAAGGCAGCGCACGTTCACGTTCTATGCCACGTGTTACACTTGTGCTCGCAGAGCGTGGTTCATCCTTTGCACTCTGGTCTGATCGTATCGATAATTTATCGAATTATCGCGTAGCTGGTCCATCATTTCACACAATGTGTCTATCGACAAATCATCAGCAATTGATTGGTTTCAGTTTCGATTCCACCGAATCGGCCCGTGAACTTTGGACACATATGGAAAAACTAATAAGCAATCCAGAGAATATTGCGCTCTCAGTGCCTGGACGTAAAAAGCAAAAACAAAAGCGTGTAAAGCCATCGCCACTTCCACCTAAATCACAAATTTCACTTCCATGTCAATTTCATCATGTTACGAGTGTTACGAAGGATGATACCGAACGGTACTACAGCATGCAGGCATTTGCGCCGCTGAAGCATCGCTAGTGGTGGGCGAGTTATTATTGGGGTGGGTGGAATAATCAGACAATTGGGCAGTAGTTGTTGGTGGAGACAAAGTAGTGTGTCAATAAACAGAAAGTTTGTTAATTTCCTAAGCTAAGTAAAAAAATTAGTGCTTAAGTATACAGTTAAATTTTTTTTTTTAAATTCAACTATGTATAATTGGTTGTGTATATATATTTATATATATATGCACATTATATACATAACATATATAATTATCTGTGATATAAATAAATCCCTTTAATAATAAATTTCCAATGAAAGAAGATCAGAGATATCTAATGGTTATAGATATGGTAAAATGTCTTAGCAAAAGCTTAAGTTAAAGCCTGAGAAAGGCTCTTCATTTTATATATTTCTAAAGGGAGATTCTGCTATGATCGGCTGGAAAATATATATATCTTTTAATTTTCTTATTGCTACTGATTAGAATTTTTGTTTTATTTTTAAAAAGAATGAATGAAATTGATCATATTTTTATTTCTAAAAAGCCAGTATATGGCGCTCTTTTTTAAAGCCCGAAGTAAATTTTATAATATATAAATCGAAAATTGATATTAGGACTAAATTTAAAAAAAACTTAAATTTTTGTTTTGTTTTATTAAATGTAATTATTAATAATATTTCTAATTCAGTCTGTAGATATTGATATGTAGAACGTAGAGCAAAAATTTGGAAAATATTGGTCCTTTAGTTTTTGGGGCATGGGCGCTTGATAAAAAGAGCGTTTGAAGACAACAAATCCAATAGTCCTTTGACCGACCGTTTGACTCTGTAGAATCCTAAGTAATTGGGACTTTATGCTACGAGCTTATGAGATCCGCGAGTGGTCCAAATATAAAATAACAGCCTCGGGTCGTAACCTCTGCTTGAGTTCTGCTCTATAGCGTTCGCTATTGATCCAACCAAACATTAAATTTCTTTGCTTTTGAGGGCGTCTGGAGAATCTTTGTGGATTTTTTTCACTGCAAATGCGGAATTTTATACTAAAAAATAAATATAATCGCGGAAAAAAAGTTTGGTGAAAACTTAAATTTTTTGGCTCATTTCGGTAGAGCTTTTCACATAAATGAGTCTGCACAAATCACTGAATATACTTCAAATAGCACCAGCGTTGCCAGATTTGATTAGCTTTTAATAGTTTTATAATCACTAACTTTAAAGGGCACGGCAATCTTACAAAAAAAATTAAATTTTATTTCTTAAAATCGTGGAATTCCGGCCTTGCGGTTTTTTGTTTTATTATTTTTCTTTAAAAAGAATTGTGCCAACACTTTTAAATTAAGTTGTAAGCTATTAATTCTCTATGCATATAAAATCTGAATTTTTATTGTTGTAACCACTTCGTATATACATATCGCGCCTTTACTGCAAGACCGTCATAACTCAAAAAAATGTTTTTTCGATTTAATTATGCAGAAATATCCGCCGTTTCAATTTCTATTTTGAATGTAAAAATCAGTAATGTATCCTATCAACTTGCTTTATGAGAATAGCTTAGGTTTTTTGAGTTATGACGGTCTCGCAGCCCACGAGCGATATGTTATAGTTATTGATTAAATAGTAAAATCACTTAAATAAAATTGTCAAATAATTTAATAAGTATTTCAAGATATATTTACTATATTTTCTCTGAATTCTATATTTTTATAGCTCGTAAGTTCAGAGGAGTCCATTTTTGTTTTAGGTTCGCGTATTAACTTTTGAAATAAGAAAATTTACAATGCATGGACGCTTGTGGTGGTGCATTATAATATATATATAGTTTTTTTTCATATGTACAATTTAACAAAATCTTAAAGCCATCCTATAATATACCTTAGAAAATAATTGAAAATCAAAAATATAAACTGTTTGTAGTTATAAAGGATTAGTGTTAAGTTTTTGCTCTTAACACAAATTATATATTAAGAGTAGTGCAAAAAATAAATTTATAAATTAAACCTTTTTTTGTAAAATACCCTAATTTTTATGCATTGCAAAATTAAATTTCTAAGCAAACTTTGTATGTTTTCGTTGTCACGTACGCAACGTTCGATATATAGAAGTAAAAAAATGTTGCATATTATTGTTGCTATTGTTATATACCTACATATATATGTATGTGGAGTCATATAGAAACATTTAATATAAAAGAATAATATTTCTATCACTTATTATAGAAAAGCAAAAATAAGGTTTATTTTTTTCAACCGAAAATAAATATTTGTATACTTTCTTAAAGATGACTTTGCGCTTATCAATCTTTATCACGTTGCATTAGCATTTGTTTTCAAACACTCCAAGTCTTAGACTTTTAAAAAAAAAAATGTCTACTTTTTAAAATATCTGCATACATCGAAAGTTGTAAAAATCCTAAACTTTGAGTGAAGTTAAATAAAATTGATTGAAAGTAGAGTACGTACACATTGTTTATAAAACTTCATCAGCACAAAATCATTTTCCCAGAAGTTTGTCATACATTTATTTAATTTTTACCAAGAAAAAATATTTCAGAAATTACTGTCCGGTATATTTTTATAAATTAAATTATAATAACTAATAGATTTTAGTAATATAACAAAGCAAATACCACATCAACTTGAAATACATTTTTCTATTTCAAAACGATATTTTATTTCTACTTATAATATCAAAATTAGTGTAAGAATTAAATTTTTATTCAATATTGTAATTACTAAAGGAATAATTATAGTTATTGAATAAAAAGTATATAAATAAATATATAAATAAATATATCAATAAAAGTTTATGATAGAGTGAATACATGGGTTTTTATTAGAAATATTCATTTTTGGTAAGGTGATGTTTATAACTGGAGTAGCTTCTTAAATAAGCTGTATCCATATATAAAAATAATAAAAATATTTAGGTGCAGCAGCACGTGCAGAGTCTTAATCCCTCTCTATTATTTTTCACCATCATTCTGTTTAGAATGTCAAACAGATTGCTGCTGTATTGATGGCAAAATACATTCGAATCATTCTTATAGTTTTCCAAATTTAGACTGCAACGCCCCCTCTATGTGCAAATTATTTTATTATTTTTCCATTACTGAATAGACTTAACGAAAAAAATGACATCCCAATTGTTATAATCAATTCAGTAATAGCCGAGCAATAGCGTTTTAAAGTAAAGTAAAAAACACCCGTTACTTGCTGCTGCTTCAAGGCCGTCTGATGTTTTAGACACTTTTATCTGATAGAATACGTCCCACAAACATTGCTCGTCGAATTTCATTAAAATTGGCTCAGTCATTATCAAGTTATAGGCATTTTGAAAATTGTTTTGACTACAGCGCCCTCTATGTGCAATTGATGTCATTAATTGTCCTATAGCCAAAAACCAGATTATCTAACGAAAAAATTGACACCCCATTTGTTAAAATTGGTTCATTAATAGCCGAGCAATAGCGTTATAAAGTAAAGTAAAAAACAGCCGTTATATGCTGCTGCTTCAAGGTCACCTGATATTTTAGACACTTTTATCGGATAGAATACGTCCCACAAACATAGCTTGTCGAATTTCATTAAAATTGGCTCAGTCGTTATCAAGTTATAGGCATTTTAAAAATTGTTTTGACTACAGCGCCCTCTATGTGCAATTGCTGGAATTAATTTTTATATAGACAAAAACTACATTATCTAAGGAAAAAAATGACACCCCATTTGTTAAAATCGGTCCAGTAATAGCCGAGCAATAGCGGTTTAAAGTAAAGTAAAAAGTCGCCGTTACTTGCTGCTGGTTCATGGTCGCCTGGTGTTTTGCAAAATTTTACATATTGAATTTTTTCGTGCGGCCGAGATTCGCTCGCTGCAAACGCAATAAATGATGTTGGTAAAAAAGAGACCATAGCTCCTAAACTACTGAACCGATTTTAAGAAATGAGGTATCAATCTTTTTGTCTCAAAGAGGAGAATATCATTGTTCTATTAAAGTTCCAAAAAAATGTTCATACGATGCGCTGTGAGCAAAAAATGATTTTTTTGTCAATATATCATATATTGCTTTTTTTTTTGATTTTCTGTAAGGCTAGCGCTTGTTCAATTTGTAAAGAATTGCATTTATAAAAGCTTCGAACTCATTTTTAGAGTCTATGTATGTTTCTTGAAAAGTAAGAGTCTGATTGCGACTATTAATTTTTCGAAAAAAAAAAAAAAAAACTGGTTTTGACTAAAGCGCCCTCTATACGTAAACTAAATAATTATATTCTTTAAAACTGGACCACATTTTTTTTTGTCACCAAATTTAAAAAAAAATGTGAGTTCATGAAACAAAAATCCTACAATTAACGGATTTTTCCGAAATTTTTGCATTCCTACAAGGCCCCCGACTTTGGCATTCAATTAACGCGTCAAAAGCAACTACTTAGCAAGCTTGACTGTAATGCATACTTACTTTTTTACAATAAAAATTCAGGAAAATCCTTTCTTTGGCTTTCTTGTCTGTTGGAGAAGGCGTGGCAAAGCGGTATACGGGGCAAAGCAGTACAAAGGGTATACTTATCCTTGCATTACAACGCCATTTAATGTATGTTTGAGTAGTGCTCATGTAACTGCCAGGTTATAGTGACATTTCAACCTTCTGTTGTCGAGAACCACGAGGTTCTTCAAAATGAGTGCGGTCGATGTAAAATTCGAGGATCATTTCATACGAATCATTTAAAAAAAGGCAAAATATCACGTCGTAGTAAGCAAAAAATAATTTTTTGCTCACAGCGCATCGTATGAACATTTTTTTTGAAACTTTAATAAAACAATGATATTCTCCTCTTTGAGACAAAAAGATTGCTACCTCATTTCTTAAAATCGGTTCAGTAGTTTAGGAGCTATGGTCTCTTTTTTACCAACATCATTTATTGCGTTTGCAGCGAGCGAATCTCGGCCGCACGAAAAAATTCAATATGTAAAATTTTGCAAAACACCAGGCGAGCATGAACCAGCAGCAAGTAACGGCGACTTTTTACTTTACTTTAAACCGCTATTGCTCGGCTATTACTAAATTGATTTTAACAAATGGGGTGTCATTTTTTTCCTTAGATAATGTAGTTTTTGTCTATATTAAAATTAATTCCATCAATTGCACATAGAGGGCGCTGTAGTCAAAACAATTTTTAAAATGCCTATAACTTGATAACGACTGAGCCAATTTTAATGAAATTCGACGAGCTATGTTTGTGGGACGCATTCTATCAGATAAAAGTGTCTAAAATATCAGACGACCTTGTAGCAGCAGCAAGTAACGGCTGTTTTTTTACTTTACTTTAAAACGCTATTGCTCGGCTATTACTGAATTGATTTTAACTGATTGATTTCATTTTTGACGGTAGGGGCAAAGCGGTATTGCTCATCACTTAGATCCGTCATTTTATCCAATTTTGAGGAGTTTAAAAAAAACAGAAAAGTTCTGCTACTTTTGGTCGGCCATTCATCACATACAAAAAATATGATTTTTATTCTTAGAAAGTTATTAAAACAGATGTTTAATTATCTTTTTTTATGTATTGCACTTCGTATACCGCTTTACCGCACTCGAGGGGCAAAGCGGTAGAAACGTACTTTTCTTTTGCATCGCAATAATAAACATCTTCTCTTGAGAAAATAATGAACCTAAGAAACCCTAATAGATTCAATATAGATCGAACTAATAAATTACATGTTTCATTGTGCGATACATTTTTTTTTTATGAAAACTTGGTGAGCCCATTGCGCCTGCTTTCACTAACTGTTTTTGAATAAATCTAAATTTTTCAATGGCAAAATTGAATTCATATAAAGACCTATTTTTGTACAATGTCATATCCAAAATAATTACAACATTATTTTTAAATCAATTATTTATTTTAATTTCACTAGGTATAATCGAAAACATTTTGGTTTGCAAAGTCGATTTTTATTACATAAATTGGAACAAAAAAAAATTTTACGAAATACGCAATAAGTAATTGAATTCAAGGGATAACATAATTAGAATTTACAATAAAAAACACTAAGGACAAAGTATGGTTAGCGCCTAATTCTATTGAGTGCTTTTTCCAAACCAAAGTTGCCAAAGTTAAGCGATGCCGGAGGACTGCACTTAGGTGGTGGTGTTGCTGTCAACACGTAATATGCAATCCAGTGCAGCATTTCAACAGAGTCGTCTTTTGATATACTACAGACTGGTTCCAGCAATTCCGAAGCCGACAACCTAAGGTGTCGGCTAGTTAAGTTTTAAGCTCACAGATCTCAACTTGTAAAGATTCGATTTCCTGTTTGACTTTCAATTCTTTGGCGGCAAATTCTTGAACTTGTGCATCTTTACTGAAACAGAAAGAAAACATATCGTAAATACATTATTTTTTGAAAATTTTTTTTGATCTTTCACGAAAGTATTGTGTACTTACACCTTGAAATCTGAAAGTAAATTTTCCAGCAATCTTATGTCAGCATAAGCCTTGGCCAATTGTATGTCCTTTTCATTCATAGACTGACATAGTTTTTCCTCTTTTTGTAGAGCATCATTGTTGAGTTCACCTATCTAAGGAAAACGATTTTATACCCACATTTTAATTGTAATTGAAAGTTCTACCTCATTTATTAGATCGTTCTTTTTGATTTTCCAGATTTTGCACCTTGCGCTGTTCCATGGACAAATTAGCCTGCAGCTCACGTTGTTAAGACATCGCTTTAAAAAGTTCAGATTTCGTTTGTGTCAATGTGGCATTGAGGCCATAAATTTCTGATCCTTGGCCTTCATCTGTTGTTATAGCAAAGCCCTTATCTTCTCTCAAGCTTATTAATGCTGTAGTCAACGATTCGCATGAGATTTTTGGTGCAATTAATATCGTCCAGTAACATCTTTAACTGGCAGCTTAGCTCATCATTCCGTTTTTGCTCGACACGAAAGAGCGTGTTATAGACATGTAGTTGATTTTTGGCTTTAATGGAATGAAAGGGTGGAAAATTAAATAATATAAATCAAACGAGAATGAATACTAATAAAATGTGTTGATATTAATGGCTTGAAATATTTCGATTTTAGATTTCTATAATATTGAGAAGTTGAGGTTTCGGTGATTTTTTTTTGATTTTCTGCATTAGTGATGAACTTTTGCATAAAAACGAATACCTAATCAAAGTGTCGCTCCGATTGAGTTTCGGAGATATAGCCATTAGAAGTTGCGGATATGTCTTTTCATAAAACGTTAAAAATTTGGCGGTTCAACAATAGACTATAGACCAACATAGCAGTTTTTGAGTTGAGTCAATTTTTGAAAAACCCGACATTTATTTGAAAAAAGTATGGTAAAATTTTCTTTTTGAGATAACTTTCTATGCCTGAGAAAATTATATGCCAGTTGAAAACGCTGTTTGCTTGTTAGTCTATTTATTGTATTTTTACTGAGCATTTTTGGCGTTGACACTTATTACGAATCACGCGTGAGCTGTCAAAAAATTTACACTGTAAAAACAAATAGCAAAAACAATCACCCGTTAGTTTCGAAATTAGGTGATATCAATTGGCTTCCACGATCAAGCGATTGGACGCCGTTGGGCTCTTTTTTGTGAAGCTGCGCAAAAGATCAAGTTCTCGCAAACAATTTTCTAACTGGAGAGCAATTAATTAACAATATTCTTCAAACTATGGTCGAATTACAGTCCGAATCGTGTTGAGAAATCATCGAAAATTACAAAATGATCCAAAAGTCCTGCAGCATGCTTTATGATAGACATTTGAATGATATTGTATTTCATACATAATGGTCAGGTTCACACGATATAATGAAACATAAATTCAATCAAACTCTTAATTTTAAGAGCGATTTTTAATTCACTTTTTTAAGCAGAAATTGGACTGACCGTACCGTGTTGGAATGAGTGGAAATAAGTAAAAGAAGATTCTTAACTAAAGTCAACTGTCATATTCTTAAGGAACACCACTATGAAAATTTACCCAAAACGGTACTGCTAAGTATCTTAATCAGCAAACTTATGGAATAATTAACAATTAAAAACCAAAAATAAATAAATAATTAAATAATAAAATTAATAGCCTTAATTATTACTGCTAACAACATCATCACAACAAAGCATCTAGCTTTGTGAGTGATGTCAATAAACTGTCAAAATCAGCACCGCATATTACGAGTGTAATACCACACATAAGCCCTTCTCATTGACTTAACTTCCGTTGTGGGTCAATGTTGAATTGTGAATTGAAAGAGAAACATTTTTATTTGTGTTAATGGCTTCAATTGATAAGCAAATATTGAATGAGATATTGTCAGTAAATTACTAATTTGTTGTTGTCACCACCATTGAACGCGTAGCTACGGTAGACGTTCAAGTGCAAGGCCCTTTGATGAGATCCCGCATTTGAAACAAACAGCATTACATACATTTGTCAGCGTTCAATTAAAATACAAAAAAAAACAAACAAATTAGGGTTAAAGTTCAAATAGCATATTGCCTCTGTATCTATGTATGTATGTATGTATGTATGGATGTATGTCAGTAGGAATAGTGTTGCCAATGCAGGCCAGTTTAGAAAAATACTTTTTTGAAAATCGGCTGTAGTTTGGTAACCAAATACACTGGCGAGCAGTGTATTTGCCCCAGAGTAACCATCAAATTCGCCGAAGAAAGTTATAGTTCATCACGTCAAGTTTTTGAGATATTCTAACCTAATTTGCAAAAATATTTTTTTTTTGCTATGTTCGGGAGTATAATATACCACGAATGAATTTTTCTCATCAAAACTTTTTGCGGGATGAGAAAACACTACTTTCGAAGGAATATCTCTAAGTTTGCTCATCAATAGCCTACCACCAAAACCTTGGGTAGGGCGAGATTTATTATTCTACCATTATTTAGTATCAGATCCTTGGGTGGAGGGGGAGGAACAATGCCCTCAGCAGCCCCACCAGATTGATGCCACAGTTTCTTACCATTATGTGCCTAATTGCTCTTATATTGGAGCGTTTTACCGCAATATTTTGGAATTATTTCGTACATTTCTAAGTAATTCAGTAAAAAGCGAACTAAGGTAGTAACTTCTGTCTAGAAATCTATTTCGTGTTTGCGATATTTGTATTAAATTACTGTCATTTATAATGGGAACTTCTCCTTTTTACATCCTGTTTTTAACATTTTTAAATTATAAATTTGCAAGAGAAAAAAAAATTGTGGAATCTAGGAAAGTTTCAAAGCATGTGGATTGTAAAATCATTTGTATACCATTCTTCTTAAGAACTCTTCATTCACTCCTGAGTGTTATAAGATCGTTTATGCATTTGAGCTCATTATAATGGTTAAGGCTCCCAGCAGAAACTAAAAAGGGAGTCATTTATGATTCTAATCAAGGTCTTTTAATGATGGCCCAGTTGAGAAGATTAATAAACTAAAGATATTGAACCGTTTGGGAGTTAATGAGGATGAAAGTTCCAGAAAATAGTCGGAAAATAAAAAGCCAAGAAGAGCATTTTGTTCATATCAGAGAACATTTGGCACGTATGACATACAATTCTTTTACTTCATGTTAAAAGTAGATTGGTTAAAAGTAGATTGTGCATATCTGCCTATACCAGATGATGCGCATTTCTTATTCTGTTTTTAACCGATGCTTCAATTTATTAAGCGCATTATTTTTCTACATTTTTAGGGCCGCAATTTTTGTGCGTTAGTAATATGGGAAAATTTTTCAATAACAATGCATTCTTTCCTACATGGGTTAGACCTAACATATCTTACATGAATCGAAAAAAAAGACACTTTTATAAGTATTTTTTTTAATATCACTGACAAATTCACAAACGGCAGCAGCAAAAGCTCAGAGAAAATTGTAAATGGTAGTAAAATTAAAATGCAACGGAGCGTATTTTTATTGCAATTACGGAAGATTTTAGAGCAATGATAGCGGTTATTAAAACACACACATAACTATGCACAAACATATACATGTGTATAAATATATAACTGTTTATGAGAGTATATGAGCATACATGTGTAAATATGTATGTGATACTTAATCATTACGACTGCATTCGATGACACTTAAAATTTAAATGCGGCTCATCTTTGCAGCCTGCCCGCTTCAAATTCTACTGCTGGTCATGTTAATTAAGCAATGCGGAATTAATAGTCCCATGGAGTATATTGAAGGGGAAGAGTTGATATTAAAATTATCGATAATTTAATAAAGTTAATAAGAAAAAAATGTATAATTTTGCTAAGTGCTGTTAATGAAAGTTATAAACTCAAATTAAATTTCAATTTTCATAAATTTTATAAATCAAACAGCGGGTGATTTGCAGGGGATGTCATGGGGGTCATGATCCCCGACAGTCATGAAAATAGTTAGCTTTTACTTGTTTTTGGCTTTATCTTTTGACGAAATGAGTTGTGATACTATAACATCAACTAAGAAGTCCAGTGCCACACACAAAAAAATAATTTCCAAAGTCGGCGACGTCTTGGTACAGCTCCTTTCGATTTAACTTGAAATGCATAGTACATAAATTCATTTCATTTGATTTATTGAATTATGGAACTAGTACATAAGACATTGATCTTTTTTGTACATTTCCTTAAATTACTGGTTGACAACACATTCTTAGTTTGCAGTTTTTTCAAGCTTATTGTTTCAAAACTTGAAAAAATATCCACAAACTTGTAGCATTTTTAAAGTCATCGTGTCTGTACATGTTAGTGACAATTGATAACCGATGGATGGCACTAATGGTTTGGATATGAAAATATGGCTTTATTCACGGCTTTCTTTTGTATTGAAGGTAGGCGTGCTTATGAGTGGACTTTGCTCACAATCATAAACTTCACTTCATTTATCATCGATACCAAAATTTATGTGCCCTTCTCTATTTTTATTATTCATTCCATTTCTTTATGAAATGATCCCAGTGCGCGACAGAGCTTTATATAAGAGATGCGCAGAAAAATTTTTTCGAGATCTGCTTACAACAACATCAATTCTGGTAAATATACTTAAAAATATTTTGGGAAAAAATTCCTGGTATTGATGAAAATTTTTAAATGCGGCAAGCTAATTGAATGGAAACAAAGAAAAACAAAAAGAAATATCTCAAATGAATTGAAAACAAAATCACACAAATAATGAAGTGCGTTAAAGACAAAACTACAAAAACAAAAACCATGCAACGATAGCGAACCGAAATTATTTTACTTAAGTAACGACAAGTGTTCAAAGAGTCGATGTGTTGAAGAAAAAAATTACAGGAACAAAGTACACGCGTTAATTGCGGTCCAAAATGATTTAGCTCGAATAACGGAAAGAGCTCGAATTGAGCTCAGTATTCTTTGTTATTGTTGTAAGAGCTGGAAGAGCCAAACGAGCTATGGGCGCGCATCCTTGTTTTATATCATAGATGTACGAAATTTTCGAAAGCATTGAGTTGTCTATCGTTTTTGTTATTCTTCATAAGAAAAATGGATTGTTTGTTGTAAAGAGCTCAAATTGACTCATTTTGCCTATTTTGCCCGTCGCTACTTTATTTTATGGCGATTCAAGAGAAGTTTTCATATAGTCAAAAATTGGTTTAAGTTTTGAATTCACATTCACGTCACATAAGTTCCTTGACTTTAAGCGGCTTGTTCGCTTCCTCCTCCCCAATGCGAACGCTAGATCCGCTACTGAAAACGTTGTAGTTATTAAGTTTAATGTGAAGTGAAGAGTTTTTTGTTTTCATAAAATCATAATAAATTTTAATTGTAACTCCGCTTGAATTCGCTTTTGCATGTTTAAAGTTATGTTGCGCATGCGCATATGCAGTTTGACACACAATTTAATTGCACATGCGCATTACATTTTTTTTTTTTTTTTTTGTTACTGTTGGAATGCATAAACATAGTGACTCATAATGGAGAGACATCTGCTTTAACTATTTTGCGCTGTTTGCCGTCATTGTGTGAAAATCCGCAATTAAATAAAAAAAACGATTTAATAACCCCCTTTTCACATACGATATCTATCTACTACTTGAATGAACATAAATTAAGCAGTTAAAAGTTTTATCACGATCCGCGAATTTTGTGCACTTGTTTTTAAATATATAATTTTTTCTGTAAAATCTTACGAATTTATAGTACAACAAAGATTATTTAGCATTTTAGCATTAACCCAATTCATCAGTTCGTTTGCGTCCTTCATTTTTCCAAGAACACTTTATAAATTAAATGGAGAAAAAATTTTAATCAGGAGATATCAGGGGAGGCGGATATTAGTTCAACATTTCTATTTAAACTGCTTCGACACATCAGAGCTGAAATCGAAGTTTTCTGACATGTTCTGGTTTAACCTAATCGATATTTATTAAAGTATGAGCAAGCTTTTTCTCGTCTGGCCGACATCATAACGTAAGCTTTGACCTTTTAAATTGGCTACAGAAAACTGTTTCACGATAGTTTTGAAAGAAATCACAACTCCTTCATATTACCGAAATTTTAAACCCAGCAAGTTAGCGTATTTACTACACAAGCTCAATTGTTGTGTGTACTTTAATTGGCTAATGATGAAAAAACATCACAACTCCTTATCATTTTCTTGCACGGCATAACATTCCAGCGTAAGTGCGCTACTTCTTATTGTTCACTTTCGTGCATCTGTAAGCAAATACTTTGCTGACATAACAGATGTGAAAAGTTAGTTCGCGAAACATCTGACAACATAAAAGACAAATGCGAGAAATTCAAACTATTTACATGCGACTACTTAATTGTCAACCACAAAACAGACGAAAGTCAGGAAGCTTAAGGGCCTTAATGACTGTCATAGAGAAAAGTCAAACGGAAGTTTTATTTAAATGTTTTGCTGTATGACAGCTTCGAAATTTAATGCGCTTTGAATGCAAGGAAAATACTCTTGGATTGCACTACATTAAAATAACGAAGATCTGTGAACAGTCAAACTAACAAAAAAACAGTTGTTGTATACAGAAGTGTAATTTTTGTTTGCCGTCTTCTCACATGAAAACTTTGATTTGAGGAAAAAATGCGTCAATAAGAGTTGAGAAACAAGCTCCCTCTAATTTAATGTTAAAGTACACATATAGTCCAGTCATATATGGGTTTAACCTCGGAATGAAAAGTAATAAGCTGTCACATTTTATAAGCTGGCTCAAAAAAAGACCATGTACGCGAGTCAAGATATTCAGGGTCAAAGGTCGCAAAAACCGGAATTTTGTAAATATCTCGTTTTCTTTCACTTGAAAGACATTTGAAGGTATTAAAAAGTTTTTGAATAAAAAATTTTCAACGAATTTGATCATGGGCCGGTCGTTCTTGAGCTACAGCGTTTTCGTGTAAAATTAAATCGAATTTTTCAATTATTGAAAAGTACCATAACCAACTTTTCCAATTAAATATTTTTGATCTGCATTCGTTTACAAAAATTCGTTACAATATGCATGCTTTGTGAGATATGGCGTTACAAAAATTAAAGTTTAGGGCGGTGTCACTTCCAAAACTTGAAAGCTATTGGAATTTTGATTTTGCTAGACACCATGTCCATAATTTTCATGAATATTTTGAAAAAAAAACTTTACCATATGTATGCATGTATGTATATTGGTATAGATACGGTTTGGCGTTCCCTACTCTTCGCGCTTTATATCAATAAATGTCAAATACAATATATGAAATATTGCTCAAGACCAAATTTGTAGAGAATTTTATGCTATACAACATTTCAAATAACTATGAGTGTCATTCAGATCAAAAAAAAATTTTATACAACAAAAAAAAAACGGTTTTTGCGACCTTTAACTTTGAATATCTTGCTTCCCGTACACGATATTCTATGAGGCTTTTGTGCCAACTTACAAAATGTCAAAACAAAGCTTAGTACACAATTTCAGCTTCTTATCTTTTATTCCGAGTCTTAATTGATTTCTACCCCCCCCCTTTTTTTTTTGTTTTATTTATTCTCACCGCACCAAAATCATCCAAACTGAAAAATATTCCAACCCCAATTTCAATGTGATATCTTTCACCCAGCATGGGTTAACGTAATTTTCGTTTAAATTTCTTAAGGTTATTTTGGAACGTATTTCTTTAAGTACTTAAATTAATAGTACATTAAAGCAAGACTCTCCGACCTGTGATGTTCCCATCGACACAGATCTTATAAGGGAACTTCCTCCTATTTCTGACGGAATTGTCCCGTTCAGGACAATGTTTTTAATAGTTAATTGAACAATCCTTCCGTGCCAATGCTACCGTGCCGTAATCATTGCGCGAGGGAGCATGTTTTTTGAAGTTCCTTCTATATCAATAAAGGTAGCAAAGTTACATTCTTTATACAAAAGAGATTTTTCAATAGCAGTTACAGCAACATAAAAAGATGTTTCCGTGAATTTCCCTTTCAGATGTAAATATACGCATGCTAATCATTAGCTATTCCATAAGCTACTGTCTTATCACGCAAATGGTTATCCAATTATCTCTCAAACGTTTTTAACAGAAATAAAGATAGACTCATAGGTCTGAAATCAATAGCTGCTACTTGGCTAGATTTTCCCGTTTTCAGAATAAAAGAGGCTTTCATTCTAAGGGCAGAAAGCGCAAAACGGTACAATTGCTATAAAAGTTCTTCAACTAACTCAGAAGGATGCCAGTAGCTTATTGAATCATTTTAGGAATAATACAGTCAAGCCCTGGAGAAAAAGAACTGATATCTTAGTTGAAGCCAAATTACAGTCCTCGATCTCCATTTCGTTTATTAAAGTACTTGGGAATATTTAAAAAACCTGAAAAGTTTTCTGGAAAATGTGCATCGAACAGCAATTTTAGTGTGTACTTCGGAAACTTTGTCCATTTCAATATATAACACCTTATAATTCTCAATATGTTTACGTAATCAAAATGTTTAAATATGTTTGTATTTCTACTCAGTAGACTGAATGAGTGTTTGCGTTAGAGACATCCCCAAATGGGATGTCACGAGATGAATCGATATATCATCAATACATAAGAGCTGCGATTTTTGATTAATAGACATTATAACTTGTGTGTTTTTAACATTTAATTTCAAATGAGTCCTTGTTAAATATTTTTGCTTACACTGTGCGAAATAGCTTAACATTTTTATTTTTACACAATAATGTATAAAACTGTCACTCATTTTATTAGTTAAATTCTACACAATAGTGTAAGCGGCTGTTTTTTATTAATAAATTATGTTGAATAGCTATCAGCACATTTCCACAAAGTCCGTATGCTATCACTGATCTGGCTCATTGCTTTTTGTTGTGCCAGTACGTACCAATTTTTAACATTTTTATATTCTATTCGGCACCACGATATTCGACACTTGTTTCGAAAAATTCTTCTCCGTTTCTCAGTGGTAGTTGATATGCAGCTGATTCGTTGCAAAATTCGGATATCTGGAAATCTTCTTGAAAAAAGTCGATTCGACTTATAGTTTATGAAACCGTTTTTATAGTTTTATGCAAAACTTTTATAGCTTTTTATATAATCGTTAAGATGATACTCATTGTATTGATTACCAACTTTAAGTAATTTTTGCAACATAAGTCAATAGAAATCGGGGATAAGAACGTTAAGTTACTGGTTGCAAAAAATTAATTTGAAAATCGAGTTTTCGCATTGAGACAACGCTACATTGAAGATATCAAACTTAAACTCAGGGTGAAGAATCTGAAAAACAGAATACCCAACATACACATTGAAATAATTAAAATTGCATTAATAACTACTCTAGAATTTTTTTTATTATGATTACACACATAACGCGTACATTTCCAAAAAAAAAAACTCATCTTTTCATGGGTTGTATAAACTCTTTTGATATCTCCTCATATAATAATGAATCACCTGGATGCAATGCAATTAAAATGCCACAGCAAATTACTTCACATAATTGCGCTAGTAAATAGCTACCGATCTACCCAAGCCCCTTTGTCAGCACAGGCAAGAACCCATACAAAACGTTCATAAATTGCAGCAAGATCAGGTGCAATGGAGCACCATAGGTTATAAAGAACTTTGAATAAAAAGCCATTAGACCAGTTTGAATTAAACGTAATGACCATTAGAGGCTCAAAGCTGAAAACACAAAAAAAAAGAAGAGATTTATTTTTAAAAGTTAAAACGAAAATAATTTGCACATTTTTGATTTATTCAAATTGGTCGTTAAAAGTTTTATAACTCTTTTTTAAAACTCTTTCATTAGCATAAACACATATTCTCATGTAATCTAAGCAAATTCTTGTAGATAGACGACCTGTTAGTGCAATGAACTTGCCGTACACCGATCATTGTGTTGCTGGCCACAAAAACGCAAGAGCAGAGCGGAAGATGCGTTCCAGACCACAGAGCAGAGCAGTCAGACCATCAGGGAGCATCACATTGTGAAATGTGCTACCAGAGGAAACGTAAGAACGCACACAAAACGAGTCATCATTCATTAGGGATCAAAAGGCAAAACCAGAAATTGTCGACGTCGTGTTGCAAATGTTAGAAGATCATTGACTGCATGCAACATCTTTGGGGATCTTTTTCATTTCATGAGTTTGTCTGGTTTTGCCATTGCGCAGATATCTGACTACGGGGCATTTGTCAATGTCAGAATTTTTGCATGTTCGTTAACAGAGGGTAAGTTCTTGTGGGTTAGGAGTACCCCAGAAAATAATATTTTAGAGTGAATATTGTAAGTTTTAAAATTTCATAAAATAACGTTTTATACATTTCGTGGCTTTTCGTATACGTCCTTTCAGCTGACGTTTGTTTAGTTTAAGGTGAGCTATCAAAATAGTAAAATTGCGATTCTGCCGTTGCGACTTTGCAGTTTATGAACATCATAATTATTCAGCAGTTGGGTTTGTTTAAGGTCACATTATGGCATATTTGTCCTTACCATGGAATGCGCCGAAGTTAACGAAATGGAACAACAGACAATGAATGATGATTTCTTTCATTTTTCGCTCGGTGGATATTGCAGTAAGCAAAATTTCAATATACCACATATGACCAATTTTGTTTTTATTGCGTGAAATATTCCCAGATTTGGTAACGTCCATTGACTTTCAAGATTTTGCAATTTGATGCCTTATTATTATACTGATGTCTATTTTTCACTACACGAATCTACTGAAAACGAAACAAAATGTACTAAAAATGCCATCACTGATCGAGATACATAAAGAGACCGTTATTGTTAAGATGAAGAGTACGTCCTCATTACGTAACCTATGAATGCCACTTAAAAACTTTTTTACGAACTTTTTTGCTAATAAATTAATGCTATATTCTGTGGCCATATGATTTAAGATTGATATGTTTTATCCGCCAATAATACTAAAAATTTTAACTAGAGAATAAAATATTCAAAAAAAAAAACAGCGTCTCTAAGGCAAATGCATGTAGTCGGTAAAAAATGGGGTATTTAACATTTTGAAATTACAATATCTCAAAAAGAAAAGCTGATTGTACAAAATGGAGCTATATTTTTTGGATACAATGAAATTCGCTACCACATGACAACATAAATGTTCTGGAAATTTTTTAAAAAAAATTAGTTTTCAATCTTTTGATCATATTTTTCAATAAAATTCAGAAAATATTGTTTTGAATGCCTTCTCTCACATATAAGTTAGTAATTGACTAATCTTCATGACCCCCCACGTAAAGTTAAGCTGTATACGCGCCTGATTCCGTGGTTTGTGTAGTGTTAAAGAATAAATAAATAGCCGTGGTAGTATCTTCTTATCTGCGCAACTCACTGCTTCGTCTACTTGATCATGTTATGATCACATAACATGCGATGAGCAGCAACCTGAAGTCTTGAATAGACTGAAGTTCAGTTGATTCAAACGCGTACGCCAGTGTTCGATTTTTACACTTAAAGGGCATACGGTGTTAGCCAAGAACTTCATAGAAGGGAATGCAGTTTTACCAACAGGTTAGTGTTTTATGTTTAGACGTAAATTTATGCTGGGGGCCATTTTTTTTACATGCGGTCGTATATTCTTATAAGAATATCTAGAACTTTGAGACGTTTAATATTACATTTTTAGATTGAACACACTTAAAACTAGTTCAACTTAAGGCAAGAAACTTTAATAAATACCATTTTACGTCGGTTTCAGAATGTTAATTTAAAATTTAATTTTCAGCAAAAACAAATTTTTTAAGATTCTGTCAGACTGTCAGTTAAAGTAACCAGTGAACGTTTGGTACTCGGTGTGGAGAGCCCTGCCTTGGAAAAATATTGAAGTTTTTAAATTTTCACAAAAAAAATAAAAAACAGGTTATTGATTTTCTTTACACATGTTTCATCAAATAATATTTGAGAAGTATACCATCACATTAAAATTTACTAAAACAAAAGTTAATAGCTATGAAATTATTAATATGCTTGCATTTGATCACTATAAATTCCAAAAAGGTTAACTCACTGCTCTGTCAGAACTAAATTCCACCAAAGGCCTGACAATAATGCTCACCACAGAATTAGCGATTGACTAAAGTCATTTATCCGAACTGGATTCCACTCCAACAGATCTTGTATTGATCAAAAAAATAACTTTGGTGCTATTGACTTAAGACAAATGAGTTCTAGTTTTCTTTAACTTTTATCCACTAGAACATCGATTCTGATACCGTAATTGCATTGAACTGGAAAGTTTCAGAACTCAATACAAAATCCGTAAATGTATAGGTCAACATAATAGAAAACTTTTGAGTATATGTGTGCGCCAACGCTGTCCACCGTCATTAATGTAATTTTGTTTTTTTTTATATATACATATAGCACTGAACGATATTTTCAGCAAAGCTCCTGATAACACTAAACTTGGCATCCTTCAAAGCTTCAGCGAGTATCTGGAATGTCTTGCTTGTAAACATAGATGATATTGCCTACTCGCAGTTCGACATGAATGCAAAGCTTTCGGACGTTAGAGATATCTAGAGGTAGGCCTCGAAGCTTACGCCAATAAAACAAAATCAATCCATCCGTCCAGCCAGTGACTTACATCAACGGCAAATATAGCAGTGGCACTATTTTCGATTCCATTGCAGCGATAGGAATTTGAATCAAAATTTCTTGAACTCTTTCCAAGAAAGAGTTTCCGATTGAAACTCAACCGTATAATATCTGCAATATCATCAAGTTGTTCTTAAATGATGATTTTTTTTTTTAATTTGGCTTCGCTTGAATGGCAATACTTAAGTAAAAAATTGTTTTTGTAGTTTTATGTCAATTTTTTAGTGCAACTCCGTCTATTTTTGGTTCTCCTGAGATATTTCCAAACATGTGAGAAAAGTCTTCGCTCAGGCTTAGTCTATGTGGACGGTAGTCGTAGAAGCAGTAACTTATATGCCAAATTGCATTATTTTATCATCCTTCGTTTTCTCGTAATTGTGATTGTCACAAGCTAAAAGACGAATGTACAGACAGACATTGGTAAATCGATTCAAGAGCTGACTTTTATGGAGGTTATATGTTTGTCACGCCTCCTTATATACATTACAATGGAAGGACAAATGATCCAATTTTCTTCAAAAATATTTACCTTCTCCGTAGAAAGATCCTTTCCATGCATACGTTAAGCCAGATGGGAAAAAAATGGTACCCTATCCTCGAGAAATATTTGACGCGATCTCGGAAATGAAATTTATCATGCCCCCAAATACCTGCGTTTGCAGGACTTACTTGGTATGAAAAACTTGATTGTTCCCATTGTTGCTACGTAATTCATATGCTAAGTAAAATACCAATTCTAAAAATTACATACGACTATGCCAGAATTATGGTTTTTTATGTAAACTGGTCTAAAACTTTACAAACATAGCCGCATGTGACTTGCTTATTAGCTGCATTAATTCTGTATTTTAATTTACTTGCTCAAAACCGGCTCAAAAGCATCTTCTCTCACTCTTAAAAAACTCTTACGAGCATTATAAGTTAGTTACCATTGTGACGTCTTAGCACGTTGATGAATTCACAGCGATCAAGAGATGGCCAATATGATGAGACACGTGCTTTTGATTTCTTGCATAATAATGGTAATTTATTGATTATAACAGCGATATAATAAACTTAATAAAAACAACTTGCAGATTGGGCTGGTCGATAAAACTCTGACAGCAGATCAACAACTGCAAGACTTCCTGTACTCCATGGAAAATCTCATAATGAATACAACTGATAGAGCATTAAATGTCACAACAAATGTCTACAAACAGCTGACAACAAAAATGTCCACTGAACTTTGTCATGAAGTATGTGAAATTATGCAGCAATACCAGGACGCTGTGGAAAGTGCACAACAGCAGCATGCCAACTACAATGAAAAGCGAAATTTATTTACGTATTTTCGTCAAACAAATGACAAAATCGAGAAAATCAAAAATAAATTATATACACAAGCTATAGCTTACAATTATCAGTTGATCTCTGATGAATTTTATAATGAGGGACGAAATTCCACACAGTTCGATAATTTATATTTAGATTTTATGCAACGCTTTGAAATGATTTCGCAGACATTGTGGCAAACTTTGGGTGAGCAGATGGTAGAGGATCAACAAGAAATGTTGGAAATACTTGATGATATTTCAAAGGAGAAGGAACTTAAGGAGAGAGATAAACTTTATGATGAATTTATTGAAATGTTCTTATTCAAGCAACAAGCTGATGAAGAAAATTCAAATATATTATAATAAAATGAAGTATTTTTATGTTTTTGAAACACTTTTGTTAGTTAAGTTAGTTATCAGTGTCGAATATTAAATACATTAAGTTAAAAACTTCTCTTCTTAAATTGTTGTCTTTAGAGATTCAATTGGTTTTAAATTTGAAAAGAAAATCTTCTTTGATAATTGTCCTTATTTCTGTGTAAAATTTTTCCCAGAAACTGATTCCGAAAATGGTTGTCGAATTTATAAATTTACCAGGTTAAATTGAGCCCTCTATTGTCCCTCTATTGTCTTGTCGTGTTTGTTTAACGAAAAGCATTGACCGATTTGTAAAATTTACATGAACATAGCTGTTTGCTAATGATTGTGAAAACGCTCCACAAGTTTTTTGTTACAAGCCTGACAGTTTTGCTAATTAACGTAAAGTTGTTTCTCATGAAAAGACAAAAATTAATATAAGAAAATCGAAGTCTTAACATTTCTTGTAAAATTTTGTTAAATAAAATGACTCCTGGATCTCCTGGAAATTGCTACATTTACCTTAATCATTTTTAATATTTACAATTTCTTTTTTTTTTTGTAATTCAACAAAATTGTATTATTTTGCAAAACTTTGCAATTGCTATAGCACTGTTTTCAAACACGTTCTATTTCGTATCAGTACAATTTATCGCTTTTTGGGGTTAAACGAGGATAATAAAAAAAAGTTTCCTTCGCAGCATTATTTTGTTCAACTGAAAATTTCTTTCTTTCTTTTGTTACATGAATTTTTGTCAATTTTGATGAGTTCAATCAACTCACTCCATTTGGTAATGTATTGTTGTCATGTTATTTACTTGATAAGAACAAAAAAATGTAGTAATGAAATAATCATTGATTTAATAGAGTCGCTTAGTTGAAATGTATTTCTACTCATAAGCATTTTTGTTTAATTAATTTTAATTTGTTTATTAAATATACTATTTTGTTCTTTGAAATATAATATATTATGCGAAAAAAGTTTTAAAATCATTTACACCAATTACAAAGAAGTTTTGTTCACAAGCATCCGAAGATTATACTATTTTCCTCACTCTGATGAATAGGTACTGATGTTAGAAAATTGTATTTTCAAAATTGAGCTATCAAATTTGAATTTTCTTTTTTAAATGCAGTTCTTAAAACAGTGATTTTGTAGAATATTTCTTATATTATACATATACATTATCAGTTAAGAAGAAAAAAAGCAAAAAACTAGGAAAGTAGCGAGCAGATTTGCCAAGTGGCAAATTGGCGTGACCAGTCCGTTAATTGGATCTCAAAGCAGTAGGCCGCGTAGGAGGCCGTTAATTGTATGTAAGAACCGTTAATGGCCGTTAATTGAAGATAATTTTTTTATATTATATACATATATAATATACATTTCTCGTCAAAAACAAAGTACTACATTGTACAAATTATTTAATCTTGCTGACCAAAAAAAAAAAGTTCAGTTCATTTAATATTTTCGAAAAAATTTTTAGAATTTTAACAAATTTCTAGTCTTTTTGGAAGGCTGCAAAATAATTAAAATTACTCATTTTCAACTTGGCAACCCTGGTAGCGAGAAATATTTAAAAGTCAATAAAAGTTCAAAAGTTTCAAGTAATATCAGAAAAGTACGATTTTAGTCGAAAATAATGAAAAAACCTGCAAAGTCAGAAAAGTATCAATAAAGCCGAAAAAGTCATAAAGGCTGCAATGGTATCGCAAATAAGTCGCAAGGCCTCTGAAAGTATCGTAAATTCGATATATCAAGAAAATTTAACAGCATTGAATAGTATCGAAAAATATACATTAAGTCGATAGTCGAAAGCTCAAAATTTTAGATTCTAAACTTTAAAATATCATCGAAAAACATCGAATGGATTCTTATGATATCGAAAAGTCTATATTAGCTTAAAAGGATCGAGTGGTATTGAAAAATGTCGATGAACCCGGAATGCATAAATATTAAAAAAAACTTTAAAAAATTTAATAGTATCGAAAAAAAAAAGATTGAGTTGATAATAGTAGCAAAGTTTCGAAGAGTATTAAGTCACATTAAATGGTAGGTATGTACCGAAAAACATCGAAATAGTCTACAAAAGTTGAACAATATAGAAAAATTCGATAAAAAAAAGAGGTTGCAATAATAATATCAAAAAATATCAAGTTATTACGAGTCAACAGAGACCAAAAAGTATCGGAAAACATTGTGCAAAACTTTATAATAATTTTATAGTATTTACTACAAAACGAAAAATATACACCAAACTTTCATTTAATTTTTGCAATAACAAAAACATTCAATTTGTCATATTCGGCTCTGTAGTTCATATTCTATGACATATGTATGATATTTTGAATGTTACTTTCAGCGCCATCTTTGGTTATATGTATAAAGCCTTAGTGCTCCTGTAACAATCGCTAAGGGATCGGAAAGACACTTGCTTACTAATATATTTTCGTTTTATTGTTTTTGTTTGAATATTTCCGTTTCACCATTTCTGTTACCACATATGCAAATAAAAAAATAATGTACTTAATAACTTAGCCACATCTGTGAGAACAACATTGCACGGTTGTAGAAAAATGGCTTCACTGTACCTAGCAAAAGCTTTTTCTCAGCCAAACAGCTTTTGCCAGAGCTTTCTATAAAGCTAACAGAAAATGTAGTTGTTGCTATGCTACGATAGAGCGCGCTTACGAAACAGTTAATGTTATACAGTATAGTCTTGTTTATTGATACTTCTTGTATTAAATTATATTAGCAAAATTAATGAAAGTTGTTTTAATACAGTGGCGTCGCTTCACCAAAGCCTTGCGGGGTGAATTATAAATCCACCACTATTAGAAAGTTCTATTGAACTGATGCATTAAATATTAACTAGATCCATGGGGGGGGGGGGAGGCAATGCCCTCCCCAGCCCTACCGAATTGACACCACTGTTTTGATAAAAACAAATATAATAATTAAATATAATATTTTATATAATATGAATATAATTATATAAACGAGGCAGGTGTGAAAGCCAATAATATTTCACTGTTAGGAACTTACTCATTAGACTGAAGATATTTCAAAAACTTATTTTCACAGCTTCTCGAGGTATTTTAAAGTTTTTGTTAAAATAAGAAAGAATTCTGATAGTTAAGCTTAACGTAACTATTCACCGAACACTTTAAGTTTTAAGATATTTTTATTTTAATATCCAAAAAAAAAAACATTACATATCTACCCCATAACTAAAAATAACAGAAACGGTTTGTTTTATTTCTGTGTGCATTTAAATTTATTTAAAAAAACATTCCAATTGTAACTCTAAAACTAGAAGCTTAGCAATATTTCGACTTAAAATCAAAATCATCATCACAACCACCTAGAAGATGATCGTCCTTGCAGTGAATACGATGAACATCCGATTCAAAACACTCATCATGCAAACGCTTCTCACGTCCACGACTCTTGCTACGATGACGATGATGCTCCTCGGTTGCGTGATGCTCATGCTGATGTTGATGTGAATGTGAATGTGAATGAGTCGGATGATGTGTAGGCTGATGGGAATGGGTGTGATTACTATGGCCATGCGTATGTACGAATTTACTAGGACTCTCATCACATGGTGGACGACAATGCGTCGATGGAGGCACTGCATCATCAAAACGTGGACATGGATGATCACCAACTGGAGATGCGGACTCATAACGTTTCGAAAGTAGCGTAAACTCTTGATGGGCAGTACAGAGCGCTTGTAGACGATGTAACAAATCTGTCTCCGGAAGATCACGTAAATGTAATGTACGCGCCACAGAGGTACGAAAAGATTGCAAATGAGAGAGACGATGATTTGTATCCGAGAGTTGAGTCTGCAGTCGGGCGATATCTTCACGAAGTGACTGCGGAAAAAAAATATTAAGCGTTAAAATCTATTTCCTATCAAGCTTAATGCATAACTCCACAGAAAGATTTTTTTTTTATAATATTCAGTTCAGAGAATATCTATTAACAGAGTGTAGAATGTCCTAAAGATTTTACCTAGCCACTGAGATCTAAACTATGCAAAATTGGTTTTTATTATACTTTAGGAACAACGAGCTGAAATAAATTTGTCACCTTTAAAATACATCTCATACATACGTTGATTAAGGCTTCATCACGGCAACGTCTATTCTGTGACGACTCAGCAGAGGACTTAAAACGCTCTTTGTTTGCACTTATTTGTGCCATAAGACGGGTCTTTTCTTCCTCAAGATGACAGATGTGTGTGGTGAGTTCATCAATTTTGCGCGCCCTTTCCAGAGAAGTTATCTATTCGAAAGAGTTGAAGATTGTGCATTAAGTAAATACAATTTTATATGTTTTGTTGTCATGCACACCTTGTATTCCACGGCCTCTGCCAACTGCGCTTTGGCCTCAGCAATATGTGACTTAGCATCCACCAGTTGTGCTGTGAGCCTTTCAATTTGTTTGCAAGCTTTCTTGGCTCGACAAACAGCCTCATCACGTTCACCCTGATGAAAGATTTTCATGAAAAGGATCAATTATTTTGTCTCGCGAAAATGAGGAGCAGCAAACGGACTATGTATGCTCGGTAGATTGACGCATGTTAAGTTTGCAGGAGCATTTTGTGTATCGGAAAGAAGAACTCAATTGAAAACGACAAGAATTTGCATTTTGATGGTAGAATAATAGCAATCCGATTTCATAAATAAAATTGAGATAGTCATATTTAGAATCGTATGCACTTAATAATAACCCAAAATCCTGAGGTATTCAAAAAAATTAACAGTGGATCCATGTTAAGTATACAAACATTTTTGGGAACTACTTTGTTTGGTCCAGAGCTGTGATATAAAATTTCTCCATCCGATTTGGAAATTTATGGTAAAAGTAAACGGATAGGTAATGGCCACACAATCAAAAAGAATACCGAAACTTTCGGCAGCAATAATAAAAAGTTTTCAGCATCTATCAAGTAGAAGATCGTGGTACAAAATGAATTGAGGCACAATCACATAGCTCATTATGATTTTGTGTCCAGCGTTTTGTCGGTCGACATTCAATCGTGCTAGGTCTAATTTATATTGTTTAAAGTATTTGCGCACTCATCGAAAGTTATTAAAAGCTATAAACTAATAGCATTTCGATCCAAAAAAAGGAATATGCACCCAAAGCTTCTACGAAAATATCAAATAATGGACAATAACGACGGAAAGGAGGTTATTCGAACTACCAATTGCAGCGTAATTTGTATTTGACTGCAGCACAAAAGTGTTGAAAAAATTAAATGTTTTTGGATTTCACACATTTATAGAGTCAGAAATATTAACTTAACCCAAGGCTCTCATGGCCAACTTTTACACACTCCCTGATTGCTGATCAGAAGTCCTTGCACTCAACTTATATCCATTAACTTTCCTTAAAATTGGCAGGAGACTGTCTCCAGCTCGTTACAAACAGAGCTCAGGTCAAGTCAGGTGCCTTTAGTACCTGTATCCACAATGTCAAACTCTGACTGAACACTTGACATACTGGAAAAAAATCGAAGGCAATACATACGTAAGTAAAATCATTCATGTCAGGGTATTTCCTAAGTGATCAAAGCAAGATCAGAGCTTCAACAGCAGCTTCATCAGAATCCTCACAGGAGTCCTAAATGAAATCTGCAGGGTTAAAAGCACTTCATGAACATAACACAAGTGGAAGACAAGTGGTGCAGAGAATAAAGGCAAAAAATCAAATATTATGTCTCTGTTTTGACCTGGCAAAATCAACACTCTATTCATGGATGTCTAGAGAAAAAGCTCTAACCACTCCTCCACGCTGTTTGAAAATAAAAATCTTTTTGGTCAGAATGAGTTCAATTATGTCGTACAAAATGGACACTTGACTTGTTTATATGGAGTACTAAATGATTTGATGTATTCTGAAATATTATTCCAGCAATTAAAAAATAGCAAGTGAACTTTATTTAGGAGTCATACTCATTCTACTTTCGCATACAAGAGTAAGATCCAACTGATTGAGCCTTTTCTAATAATTTACAGGACCAAAGCCCCATAACAGAAGGTTATAGCACATAAGCAAATATGACAAATTAATATTAATTAATCAAACTTTTATTACAGATTGTCACTTGCCTGTAAGACACACTTCCCTCGAGCGCCATCTTCAATAATAGCCAACTTCCGCCTCAGTAACTCCAAGTGCAGATCACGTCGCTGAACTTGCTCACGCAATATGCGAACACGTCGTTGTAAATTGTAAATGCTACTACTATCCTTAAGGGGAATGTCATGACATGAACGTTCACGTCTTAATTTCGCATGTGTGTGTAGTTGATGTTGATGATGATGATGGTGATCACAGCAACCCTAAAAAATGAAGGATTTCCTATTTAGTAGATGAGCTCAGTTTGAAGTTAATCCAAAACAAACTTTATCTTGCAAGTGGTCATGCGGATGTGCATGAGCCACCATTTCATGTCCATGACCATGACCATGCCCATGACCATGTCCATGATGTTCGTAATGTGCGGTCAAACGTTCAGCGCGTTCTATTAGACTTTCAGCCATTAGATTTGTATCAGTACCAAGTGCTGGAGGTGATGAGCACTCACTCCAATTAAGAGCACGTGCCAAGCGTTGCAAGTACTCAGAGAGTCCCAAATGATCCTTGCGCAATGTATGAATCTCTGCGTGACATTTTTCAAGACGCTCCTCGAGTTCACATTTCTGTGCTTCTTCATTTCGTAAACGACATTGATTGGACTCTTGAGTTTCCTTTAATTTGTCATTTTGACAGGACAATTGATCTTGCAGCGATTGGAGTTTCTAAATGAAAATATTAGAAATAAATATCAACTGAAGACTGACATTTTTTCAACTGTTTCTTCTTTCATGGAGGTCGGCACTAATCTCCTAAATATCGGAGTGCCCCATCAATATTCGACTTACCGCATGCATTGATTGACTTTCATTTAATGTTTCCTTCAGTTTATCCTTAATCAAAGTCTCGCACGGTTCCTGCACATTAAGCTGCTGTGCCAAGCAGCGTAAGAATTGCAAACGATCACCTTGAGAACGATCCAAATTATTCTGCAATCGATGACAACGAGACTCGAATCCACGCAACTCTTCCTTTAGCTTCTCATTTTCTATTTCCGATTCAGTTAGTCGGTCACGTTGTAGCTGCAATTCACGCTCATATTGTCGACATCGTCCTTCCAATTCATGATTGTGATTGGTTGCACCCTCTAGCTGCGCACTCAGTCGTTGTTTCTCAATGTTGGCCAATGATTTTAAGTTGAGCAGCTCATTCTCGCAACTACTAAGCGTGTCACATGTGGCAGCGATCTTTGATTTAGCGCGTTGCAGCTCTGTCACCACTTCCTCGGCACGTGTTACAATACATTCGGGTGTCAGATGTGCATTCTCACAACCTTCCATCCCAAGTACAACACTTAAACGACGTATGAAGTCATGTAGTTGCTTCTTCAACTGCTCCCGCTGTGACTCCTCATTAAGTAAATGTGTCTCGAGGTGTTGTATCTTGCACTGCAGCTCCTTGCTACGTTCATCCGACGAACGCTTCTCACGCTGTATTGTCTGTATTGTGGAATCACAACGGGATTGTACCGATTGCTCACGATTTTCAGCAGCTTGCAGGCGTCCTTGTAGTGATCCAATTAGCGCAGTCTGACGTGCAGCCTGTGCTCGAAGTGCTTCGCATTCGGACTCTTTAGCGCAGAGCACAGTCTTTGTATCAGCAAGCTGGGGGATTTTATTTAATGTTGTTAAATTGGATTTGTGCTGACAAGCAGAGGATAAACGTGCACTTACCTCACCGCTTAACCGATCTCTTTTGTAAGAGAGTGCAGCCAATTCGCTACGCAATGTGGTGACCAAACCAAGGGAAACATTATGATGATGATGATCGCTTACAGCATGTGTTGTGCTGGCACAAGTACTTGTGTCAATCTAGGAAAATTAGTTTTATAACATTTAATCAATTCACGTTTTTAATTTTCTAAAAACTCTGGATCTTTCGGTGTTTCTAGTTTCACGATTTGATAAAAAAAAAATATTTTTTTTGAGCCTCACAAGGTTTTCCTACCTTTTTTCTCTTCTAATTTCCACTTACTTGGAGCTCTTCTTGCAAGATTAGTTTATACTTTTGAACCGATTTTTTCAGTACCTTTGCTCACTTATTTATCGGAAGGTACTTGCATTACATAGTTTCCTTTAAGTAATTAACTTTTCTTGAATTGTAATTTCAGTGATCATTTAGACTCTTTATTAATATAATTTTCGTTGAGCCCACTTCACACAACCCGCTCACTTTTTTTACGAAAATGTACTGCGCCCATAGCATTTGAATTTCATAAAAAGGATTCTTGATTTTAATTTTTCTAGGACACAGTATATATATATGAATATAGGTAAAAATTCTCATTTAACCAACCACCTACAAAAAATTTACCTGAATAAAATGAAATATTGCATATCTCACATATTGAGATGTGACACCTTCAGAGGGCTTAAATTTTTTTATTATAGTGCCATAAAGTACCCAAGGTATCCAAGTTAAAAAGAAGTAAGTACCGGCCTTACCAAAATTAAAAAAAAAAATTACTTGAAGTGGTAATTTTTTTTTTGGAAAGATACATTTTTTTTTTGTGGCAAAAATTTTGTGACCTTTTTTTTCATGTTTTGCTCGTTAAAAAGTTTCAAGTACATATACATATATATTCTCCGTTTAGAGGTTATTTGCAAAAGAACAGACCCCTACAAGACCAACAGCTTTGACATTCACTTAAAACCTGAGTGTTGCCAACGGCCTCGACCTCATTTTTCTAAAATCAATGCGCATTAATTTCCATTCATTTCACATCATAGTTCTTCCATATATATCACATAGAAGGGAGCGAACCAGGTAAAAAGAATATATAAAGGGTCTTTCGATAGATGTGATTCAATTTTCAATAGGGATTTCGTCCAATAGAAATGTCAAGTTGTGATTTTTTCTAATTAAAGACTAACAAATCGTCATGGATGGTTAAATTATTTAATCAAAACTGAAGCCAAATGATCATTTGATGAGAAGTTATAGAAGAATATTGGTAGCAAATATTTTAAGATCAAATTTTGAACTTTTATTTTATTTGAAATCTGCACAAAAACCAAAATTTAATCTTAATTCTTTCTAATTTCCTAAATTTTTGAAGAATATTATTTCAAATAAATTATTCAATATTTATTGTTAGAAAAAAATAGGGCATTGAGATCATATTTCGAGTTTGATACACTTTTTTTCTGTTTTTTTTTTGTAGGCACTTAAAAAAAAATATGTAAAATATCAAATTTGAATTACCGCAGCTTGAGTTTTGGCCGATTTTTGAGTTAAACTAAAAATATTTAATTTTAGTGATGTCCATCTCAGCTGCACAAAACTATACTTGTGAGCTGAACAGTGTAAAACGAGGTGTATTTTCAAATGAAACGTGAGAGGCTGCAATCATAGTACACTAACACAACACATGCAAAGAATTGAGAACGTGAACTTGAGGGAATAAAACCCTATCTGTGTAGCAAATTAATGTATGTATCAAACAATGAGTCTAATTTTAAATTAATTATAAAAATCACTCAAAAATAAACAAATCAATTGCACGAGTGATTATTTCCCCGTAAGCAGCCACAACACCACGTATTTTTTGCTAAGGCTATCTACACTCTCTGAGTTACGCTCTTCAATATTCCGATGTTTGCTCTTGCCTTTAGTACCCGCTCGGAAAATCTGTTTTATTGACAAAATCTAAAACAGTAATACACGCACATGTACATTTTTCCGGTTTGGCGTATGTTTTCGTTTCAATATGTTCCTTTTTTTAATCTGCACACAAAAAGTCCCCTAGTCACATCTTTGCTAAAAGCTCTTTACCAATAACGACTGAAAACCATATCACCTATAGTAAACATAGGTGATTGAATATTCAAAAAGAGTTTTTTATCAAAAGACGAAATATTTGCCATTATTTCATGCTTGCACTAGTTTTTCGTAGAGTTGATTTTTACAGATACATAAAACATTTTATAAATAAATTATTTTTTTTAATGAAATTTTAAAAATTGTAGCGCAACAATGGCTTATGGACTTATGATATCATTAGGCTGAAGAAATGTATGAAAGATGTATTCGGAAAGAAGATGAATGTTAGCAACAGCCTTTCTCCTTAGCCGGCTTCCCCTATTTTTTTAAACTTCGCTTGATTATTTATTCTTGAAGTCTTTTGCCATTAGTAACTTAATGGATATGCGTTGCGAAACATGAACAAATTCATTTATTTTGTTCGTATTCCCATAGAGTCATATGCATGTTTCATAAAATATTTCAATTTTATGCAGTGGCTGATGTTAATGACGATGATTGTTAGTGCATGCTTACCCACATAATACCTCAACATAATAACCCTCCGTTTAGCGGTAACCCAAAAGGCGGTATGCCATACTTTGTGGTCCGTCTGACCACATAATCTTTTTTGCAGGTGTGACCTATCAAATCGTGGCATGGTATATTCCAGGTGTGACATTATGTGTGAAAACGATGTATACTTAGTATAGTTAAAGTACATGTATGTATGTGAATATTTTTAGCTGTATTGAATGGAAACGTAGAACCCGAGAACTAAAAGATGGGTTTTGTACTATACTGAAATTAATTATATTTTTATTTCATTATTTAATAAATTAAAAAGAAATATCTGGCATGCTGAAGAAAAAAACCAATGACCAGCTATAGTAGCGCGTTTACACGAGCAAAAATACGACCAGACCAATATTATGATGTATTTGAGTGATCTATATTCCAATTAGCGCTGACCACAGTGGTTGCACTGTTTGTTTCACTCGCAATAACATCCACAATGTATAGAGCTATAAATTGTATGCAAATTGAGATTGGATAGAATTGTCTAACGATTGCCGTATAATTGTATGCTCTGGAGCGACGAGTTAAGCCTGCTGAAGTAGTAAGATAAACTTTACCATACCTGGAAGGAAAACATTCGCCAACTACAGCATTGAGCGTAGCTTGACCAGGCAAAAGTTTCATTTTTGCAACGATTGCATCAAGAGTCTCAACGAATTGCTACTCGTTGTCGCTTTCTTCTTCTAAATAAACTTCAAACTCAGCTGTACTGCGGCATCTGAAGTTTCGTCACCACCATCACAAACGGCACAAAGTCTGGGCCAATGTACTTCTCTCCAGTTACAAATGGTGCCTGCTCTTCTTGATTTCAAAAAGATTACGAAAAGGCGTGTTTACACGGCCCTTTTTCAACAAGATATCATTTGCAGTTTCATGCAAATTCATATCCGAAATTATACCAAGACTTGAAACCTAAAACCGCTAGTTTTGTGCACGAGATGTTTATACATCAAGACCACATGCAAACCTGCTAGTAGTGTCGCTATTAACACCAACTCGATTCAAAAACAAAACACTGCTGTGGTCTGACGGACTGTACTTTTGTTCCACGGAACATGGCCTAAAATGTTGATATACAGCGCAGTCGATTCGCTGTATTGAGTTTGACAAAGCCATTTCCCCATTCGCCGAATTATTTTCAGAAAAAAAAACTACGACACAAAAGTTTTCAAAATGGTCTGACAGACCATAACGCTAATCGGAGGGTTAAAAAAATGTTGTTGTATCCATTTTTCTTACTGCTACTCATTAAGATTGAACAAATGTGCATAAGACAGTAATAAAAGCAAATTCTCCCAAAAAAGTAGAAACACTGACTTTCTTAAGTCATTTCGCCATAAATTGATTTTTATTGGAAAAGTTTTTCGGGGTTCCTTTTTAGTTTGTGTGTTATTTTATTTTAAGTAATTGCATTTTCGTTCGTAAGCAATTACACTTTCAATTTAAAATGTAAGGAGCGATTTTGCTCCCTACATTTTAACATGTGGGCCACATTTTTTTTCTTTACCAAATGATGATGATGATGATGTGGCGACAATCCACCTATATGATCATGATGAACAGTCGGTAAATGGTGTCGATGTAGGTGTGGATGATTACTATCAGTTGGCATATTTAATAAAAGCAATTACAAGACTTTAAAAAAATATATCCACGAAAATCGCTTTTATTTTTTTTTTGCACTTAATTGCCCGGTTATTACGGAACTCGAACGAAAGCGTTTAACCGCGTCCTGCCAAACTACAGGCGTAACTAAACTGAATTCGTACGACATTCGCTTGGTTGTGGTGTTATTGGTGTTTGAAATACCAAAGGATTTGGAAAAAATTGCATAAAGCAATAAAATTAAAACTTAAGGAATTTACCAGCACAGAACATGCCCAGTTGTTGATTGCCATTGTTATTGCTGTTGGCAAGCAAAAGGGAATACGTAGCATTGAAATGCATTGGCAACACTGTGATTGCCAAGTTAACCGTATTTGTTTTTGTTATTTAGGTCATTCACATGGAGTCAAATTACAATAGCAGCTACAGAAACACACACGCAAACATGCACATGTATGCATGTGAGAGCGCAGCGAAAGGAAACGGAAATGGTGGTAAGCGAGCGCGCTTTTTATATTGGTAACCATCATAGATTGATGGTATCATGGGACAGTGGGAAAAAGTAACAAAAAATTAGAAAAAAAACGTGTGCAATGAATATGCAAATTAAATGGGAGCAATTAAGTAAGTAAAAAGTCTCAAGACTGAAGCAGTAAGAATCATTGACATTTTGTGTCGAGTGAAAATCTCGGTAGCTCAGCTAAAGACGTTAGCTTTTGATCAGCTGAAACCTAAAGCCATAAGCCATCATAAAAATCATGCTGAGCTGTTTTGATGCAGCTTATAACGGGTGCTTTCTTAAGCGATTGGTTTTTGAAAATTGAAAAAAATAATAGAAAATTTGCAATAGCGAATGAAATATTTATTTGGAGCCATACATCAATTCCTTTCATTTACTTTTCAAAGATTATTTCATGTAAATGTTGCCTGCGGCTACGTCTGATGTGGTTTATCTGTAAGCTTTAATTTTGGCATGCTTTTTCCAGCACTTCGGCAGGTATCTCACCAATGGCAGCTGTAATGTTGTCTTCCAGGGCTGCAATTGTGGCTGGCTTGTCCCTGCACACGAGAGACTTCACTTAGCCCCACAAGACACAGTCTAGTTGGGTCCAATCGCATGCTATTGGCCGCCAATGAACTGCTATAAAATGTGAAATCAATTGCTCACCGAATTCGCCCCTGAATAGGTCCATGGTATTCCGTGCCGTGTGGTATGTGGCACCCATATCCCACACTACTATTGACTGTAACGCTGCGATTTTATTTTTTGTTGGAAAAGTGCGGTCCAATGATATCGCCGGCCCACAAAACGTACCAAACAGTGTATTCTTCAGGGTGCATTGGCAGCTCTTGAACTGCCTTTGGCTGCTCTTCAGACCAATTCTGTTTGCTGACGTACTCATTGAGCCAAAAATGAGCTTCGTCGCTGAAGAAAGTTTTTCGATAATTGGATCTTCATCCATCCAACTTTTCTAAAGCCTATTCACCAAACAAACGACGTTGTGTTAGGTCACGAGGTCCTTACATAAAATCTTCCAGGTGGTTGAATAACACAAGCCCAATTATTGAGAACGGCGACGAATTGACATATCGCGATCTTCATTGACACTGGCCGATACAGCAGCAATATTCTCCTCGGTACGCACTCTCCACATACGGATTGTTGGATTAATGTCCAATAAAGTGAAACTGGTACGAAATTTGGTCACGATAGCTTGAATTGCCTGTTCAGTGGGTCGATTATGACGACCATAAAATGAAGTAATTTGCGAAACACATTTCTCACAGAGCACGATACATAATATACAAAAATTTTGAGAAGTGAAACAGTTCCAAAGGAAAGAAGAAGATTTTGAAAAAAATAAAAAAATACTTACAACTGGTAGAAAACTCCGGCTTTTGAGCTTTAAAAGGTTAGATCTCCAGATTTTTGTTATATATAACATAAATTGTTTTTCAAAATTTTTTGAGAACTCACCCAAAACAAAAATTTAAGAAAAATTAAAGTTCTTTCTTCATGTCCGGGAATTAAGCCACCACTTTCGGAAAATACAAATTATTTTTCTCCCAAATACCAAGAGTGGAAATCTAACTTTCTAAGCAGGGTTTATGCCTCATTATCACAAAATGCTTTCCTTCGCCGCTGCCAGATGCTGCTATTTCATAAATAACCAACAACAAAAGTAGCACAACTAATACTTTTTTAACAGTTTGTTCCACTGTATGTTGCCTATTATGTTGCATTATCCTTGGCAACAGTCAAGTTGTTAAGTTGAGAATAGTAACAATTTAAATTGCCAAGAAAAACGAAAATAAACTAAGTATTTTTAGCAAATCTTTTAAAAAAACATTAGAATATATTTAACTGAAGAAGCAACAAAGCAATACACGTGTGATATTTTATCATAATATGCTTGAAAATAAAACGCACGAACTTGATAACTTACAGGTTGCTCATTGTCGCCACATAAAATTTCAAAAATGCGCCAATCCTCCGCAGTGTTACCAGATTTGTTCGTCATAGTTATTATACATTAAATTTTTTTAAATTTAAATCATTTTTTATATCACTTTAAGATGAAAAATAAGAAAAAACTTTAAAACGTTCAACCTTTACACACACAAGTGAAACAATGCGCCCATCATACATATTCATAGCAGTTAATGGCCAACAAAATTCCACAATTTTTTGTTTATTCCCTTCATTCTCTATTTCTCCAATTTTTGTCCTTAGACTTGGTGCAAAAAAGCAATTTCCTCAATGGCAATGAAATTCCTGTTGAGTTCCTGTTGTAGTTACTAAATAAATATAACATAAGGGGTGTTACTATGGCAATCTGGTTGCACCTATAAAACTGTTGCCGTCATTTTTCAATTGAATTACATGGCATTGGTATTGGTATTGCTATTGCAGCCTAGAGGAATTGGCGGTGCTTTCCTGTCTGTGTCTGCCTGCCGGTCTGTCACCACTCCGCCAACTCCGCTGTTCCATTATCGCTGCTAAGCATAAGTCTATCGCACAAATATGCAATTCGCATGCAATGTTTCTACATAATTTCATTGTCGAATGTCTGGCAATACTCCGAGTATCTTCCAGTGGTTAATATGCTGTAAACAACATTACGATGATGATATATTGCTGAAGCAAAATATCCTAAATACTTTCGTACCTGTGTGTATCCTTTGGCAACGTTTGCCGATTATGACATATTTGTACTTGTGGTTGTAATTTTGTTCAAAAGGGTTATTGCTTTAACTAGCTAAAGGATAAAAATCTTGTAACATAATATAAGAAAACATTGACTCATGGCTGAACTTTAAACTAAGCGAAAGTGCTGTATTCTGGGCAGAACTTTTCATGACCTGTCGAGAGCAAACTTTGCTGCATTACGCGAATGATTGTTTAAAATGATTGCGTTTTATTTTTAGTTTAAACACCACACCCATTTTTGTTACCAGATAAACTTATGTATGCCCTGCACAGTGGCTGCTATTCCGATCTCAATTTAATTTTTTAGTTTTTTGATGATATTTTAATGTAGTCTGACAGTGAATTGTCTAAATAAGGTGGAGTAGTACGAGTAGAGACTTAAATTTCCAGTGTTCCTTCAAAAGATCTCCAGTGTCATTGTTAGTTGGGTAAAGATTACCCACGAAATATAATTTTGATACATTGAATACTTTGAAAGCTTATGAAAATGTAAATTCTTTACATGTATTTGGTAAATTACCTTTCATTTGATGTACATACTTCATGCGGTATATTAACAACGTGAATTTTGACACTAAAAGAGACATGCGGAGCGGTTAGATATTCGGTCTTTTTACTTCCGTAGAAGTTGTAGCGATGTGGAAAAGGTGGAAATTATTAAACATTTTCTTTTCTCCTTAAACGCACTTGATGGAAAACGAAACAAAACACTTGTTACGTTTCAATTTGATATCCTGGACTGGGTTACCAAGTTGAAAACAAGGAATTAACGGCCTTCTCAAAATAAAATATGTTCATGATTGAACATCGTTGATCGTTTTTTAGTCATGAATAAAAATTTTGTGTAGCAAAAATTTGTTTGATAACCTGGTTTTTAACAAAAACTCTCCAATAAACGGCTTCTTTCTACAAGTGCAATGTATCCGATTTTCCTAGGGTTTTTGAAAGTTGAAAATGAGGACTTTTTCTTTTAGGTAAAGAAATTAAAATTTTGCATGAATGCCAAAAAACACAAAATAATCTTTCAGCAGGGTGCAGTAAATAACTTCTTTGCTCCGGGCTTCCGATGTCCACGGTACGCCCCTGGACTGGAGCTTGATGACCTTATACCTGTTAGGATAGGTCAGCTACTTAGCTATATTACTAAATCTGGTTAGTTCAATGATTTAACTATCCTGTGGTATCATAATGGATCAAAAAATTAGAAAAGTCACATAATAAAAAACAGTGGACCATTCCTTTTATAGAACATTTTAAATGCGAATTCTCCTTTAAATTTTGACTTTGCGTTAATCAAAAAAAAAAAAAACGTATAAACAAAGAGCGTCGGGAACCCTCCTACACAAAAATGGTTGTCATCAAGATCTTCACAACAAAATAGCTCCTAGGTTAAGGAAAGCAAATCAATTTGTGGAATTATGGTGTTACACGGTCTTTGACAGCTAGCGCCCATCGGGACTGTGCGAAGGCATTTTACCGCCCGAGGTAAGATTATAGTGTATTTTAATAATAAGTACACTAAATTATGTTATGCTCAGAATGAGAGTATGTAAATACATTAGGGTGGGTCGAATTTTTTTTTTTCAATCGGCTCGGTCTTTAAATCGTAGATATCGTCATTTTGAGCATCACTGTGCACTTAGAATTTTGTATAAGCGATCAAAGAGGGAGCGCGAGTGCCCCAAAACTGCACTATATTCATGGAACACAGAACAATACTCAATTTTAAATTAGTTCCACCACTTAGATTAAGAGTGAAAAGTTGACCTTCATATGATCTATAGAAAGGGTATATATGCGGGCATCTAAAATAAAAATATGATCCAGATCTATCCATACAGATATGTGAAAGCATCGATCATATGAAAAAGAACCGAAAATTATGAACTTTAGGGCACTCGCGCTTCCTCTATGGACGCTGAAAAAAAGTTTAAGTACACAGTAATGTTCAAAACGGTGATATCTACGATTTAAAGACCTATCAAAAAAAAAAAAATTCGACCCACCCTAATGTACATGTATGGATAGATTTATTGTAATAAAGTATTTCGCAATTCTTGAAATCTGTTTCAAAAAATTGCTATTTAATTTGAGTGTTTTTGTTGTTGTTTATTATAATTATTTACATATATGTATAATATTTGTTGATCTAATCTTACATATGCACATTTGTCACATACGTCGCTTTTTTTACTAGTCTATAAAGAAATGTATTCCAAAGATTCAATAAATACTAAATACAAATATTTTATATGGAAAAAGTTTATAAATTGCGTCGCAGACGAGAATAACGAACAGTAAAAATTTTAATGTATCTTCAATTGAGCGATTATCTATGAAAGTTTTAACTTAAATAATCAGCTACTTAGCCTGGTAGATGTTTTTCTGCCTTGACCGGCAGGTGGCGCGATGAGTTTAATCTGATTTTAGTTCTTGTAAAGGGTGTTTTTTTTAGAGGTATAGAGCTTCGAATTGAAATAAAACACAAGAAAATCGTTTTAATGTCCATCAATTTGGCTTTATTGGAAGGATAATTTTATGCCATTAATGTTTAAATATGATTTCGGGCATGTGGCCGCCGCGGCTGGCTCGAATAAAGCCAATTCTACAGGTCCAATTTTGAACCACTTTTTCGAGCATATGGGGCCGTATGTCGGCAATAACGCCACGAATGTTGGCTTCCAAGTCCCCTAACGTTTCTGGTTTGTTGGCGTAGACGAGCGACTTCACATATCCCCAAAGAAAATAATCCAATGGTGTCAAATCACACGATCTTGGTGGCCAATTGACAGGTCCATTCCGCGAAAATATGCGCTCATCGAATGTTTCCTTCAATAAATCGATTGTGACGTGCGCTGTGTGGCATGTAGCGCCGTCTTGTTGGAACCACAACTCATCCACATTCATGCCATCCAATTCGGGAACAAAATAGTCGGTTATCATGGCTCTATACCGGTCTCCATTAACGGTAACTGACTCTCCAGCATTATTTCGGAAGAAGTATGGCCCAATGACTCCACCAGCCCATAGAGCACACCAAACAGTCAGTTTTTGTGGATGTAATGGCGTCTCAAGGGTCTCATGTGGATTCTCTTCACTCCAAAACTGAGCCTCATCACTGAACAAAATTTTGCGATGAAAATCAGCATCGAGATCAATCTCATTTTCGGCCCATACACCAAAATCACGACGCATTGCATGGTTTCGCGGCTTTAATTCTTGCACAAGCTGGATCTTGTAAGGTCGCAAGCCAAGATCTTTGCGCAAAATCTTCCATAAAGTTGATGGACAAAGCTCCAATTGCTGTGCACGGTGGCGAATCGATTCATTCGGGTCCTCTTCAACATTTTGATCTACAGCGGCAATTGTTTCTTCGGTGCGCACTGTTCGACGTCTCTGCGGATGCGTATTATCACATAGAGTAAACGTAGTGCGAAAACGATCCATGGTTAACCGAATTAATTGCTCTGATGGACGATTATGTCGACCATAAAATGGACGGAGCTTGCGGTAAACTTCGCGAACTGAACCATTATTTTCGAAATAAATTTGCACGATTTGCAAGCGTTGTTCTTTTGTCAACCTGTTCATAATGAAATGGCAAACCAAACTGAACATAAATGACATTAGAGTTGCCAGATTTGACCATAAATGTTTTATCTCTGTTCGAAAAACAAACCTCTAAAAAAAACACCCTTTATAAAGGGCCATCCATAATTTACGTGACCGATTTGGGGGAATTGGGTGTCATGAAAAATACTACGAAAAGTAACGACGGGGGGCGGGGAGTTTCGCGAAATACTACGTGACTTCAAATAGTAAAATTGTGGATCGATGTAGAAGATATAGGAGATGTAGAAGCTGTTGAACTGGAAGACGAACAATTAAATATAGAGAAAAATATTACTTTAATTGAGGATATACCTCCTTGGATAGATGAGGGAATTCCTTTCTTGGAAGAAATTCAAATATTGAAAATTATTTATTCATTTAAAATATGTTATATCTATTAAAATATAAAATGTTATGTTTTATGTTTAATATTGTCATAAACCATGTATTTTATTTTAAAATTCATTAGTAGAAAATATTTTTAAAAATCATACTGCAACGTAATTAAATAGGGGGAGGGGGGGTTAATAGAGAAAAGTCACGGATCGTCCCTATAGGGAAGGTAGGTGTTATAAAAAAGGTTTTTTCGGTCACGTAGTTTATGGATGGCCCCCAAGGTAGTATGGACAGAAGAGGTTGTTGCCGCAAAGGCGAAGGAAAAAGAAACACCAATGATCAAACGCGGAAAAATGCAGGATATTGAATGAAGAAAAATTAACTGCTTGTTGTTTAAAAATGAACATTAGAAATAAAAATTCAATTCTCATATTTGATTTATATATGAGAGTATAAAAATTAATTTTTTGCTTATACGGAAGGCGTGGAACCGCCAATTTTTTGCATTCGAATTTACTTTCGCCTCAAACTTTTATATACCGAGTCTCATTCATCTGCGTCAAACAGTTAATGAGATATGATGAATTTGATTTTTTTTTTTTGAAATGGTTGGGCGGGCCCAACAATGCTAACAGCATACCACAAACCATCTTTAACAGAAAGTTGCTGAAATATAAAATACGCCAATTTTTTCTCATATGTGAGTCGCGGCACATCCCATTTTTTCATTGGAACTTACTTTCGAAGCTATTCTTTACATATGTATGTACCAAGTTTCATTCATATGTGTCAAATGTTTGATGAAATATGTTGAGTATTATTATATCAGGGGCGTGACATCACCCATTTTTTCTAAAACAAACTATGCTAAGAACCTTCTCCAAACCAGTGAAAAAATATGTACTAAGTCTTTTAACGGTTTACGAGTCCATATGTAACACAAATACACACAAAAAACCACTTTTATTTATATATCTCGATATAGACAGATTTGAAAAAATAAAATGAAACTTCTTCCCTCTCCGCCCTTGGCAGATATTCCCTTGCCCTTTTTGAAACGACTGTGTCGACTATAAATGTTATCATTCCAAGGCCATATTAACAATAGACCAACGTGGATTTTTTCTCTTTAACTCAAATTACTTTTTGGTTTGCGGCATTACTTCCGAGTAAATCAACAAAAACTGAAAAAAAAGTAAATTAAAAACGACGTAGCTCTAACAAATTTTATCGTAGCATAGAAAATAGATGTTTTTTTTATTCTCTTCTTTAAGCTTAAGATAGAGTTTTTGAATAAGCGACCAATAAAACTTCTTCGACCTGTTTGATCTTAAGTACTTGATATATGATATATTGAAATATGGTAGTCTTTATCGAAATCAGTAAACCAAAAACACCCAACTCTACACTCAAGAAAAAAATTAATTATTTTATGTGTTTCATTCAACCAGAACCGCATATAATTTAGAGCCGAAAATATTTATATTGAAGATTCAAAAGAAATCAAAAATATAACTTCAAAATATAAGTTTTTACGATTGAAATAAAGTTAAAAAATGTTATAAACGTTTTAATACCTTTCATATTTAAAATAAATTTAAAGTGGTTTGTGTTTAAAATAAAGGGCAAAAAGAAGGCGTACGAGAAAATATTTTTTTCTACTTCAAAATTTGCTGTTAAAAATAAAATTTTCAATTTTGCACTGCCATTTTTTTTCGAAGTTACAACTTGTCTAAGACAAAGCAGTTTTTTTTTAAGTTACAAACATAATTTTATTGCAAAGTACTGTAAGAAGTTTACAACGAATCGAGTGATTATGTTTTTGTTTCATTCAGTCATTATCTCAGAGCAAAGATCATTTAGTAACTGATTACAAAATTGCTTCCCGAATCAAAATTGAATCGGATTGCTCATAACAAAGTCACTGTCATTGAAAGTTCAAAAGTTTATCAGCACATTAGAATCATCAAAGAACAGAATAGTAAATAAGAAAACTAATTTCTATAGATTTAATAATTTCAAAAATTAGTTGTATGCTATTCTTCCAAGTGTCAAGTTCAATTAAGTTTTCCACTGCCTTCAACATGTCTTTGATCACTAAATGTTTTTTGGTCGTGTTCGCTGCATTATGCTGTTTGCAGGTAAAATATAGAAAAAAGGATACTTTTGTTCTCAAAAGAAAAACTTGGCGTAATTGCTGGACTTATAGTGCCACGAATTTTGCGATAGAGCGTTCTGAAAAAAATTTTTCGGGCATTTAGTCCGAATGTATGACCTTAGATCGAAATGATTTCGTGAAGTAATTTGTGGAGAAAAATTGCAAGTCAAAAAGTTCTGAATAGGATGTAAGCTAAAAAGTATTAATAAATTCAATAAGAGTACAAAAGTATCGAAAATCTCGTGAAGTCACGAATAGCATCAAAAAAGTCGATAGAAGTGTAAGAGTGTCGAATAATTTTGAAAAGTGTCGGATAACATCAAAAAGTATCGAAAAGGTTGTTGACAAATGCTTAGGGATGTCGATTATATAAAAATTATATGGATAAAAGCTTAAAAGTAAAACCTGTAAAAGTTGAAAAATTCAATGAAATGTATCAAAAATTATTGAAAAATTCGATATTTTCATGGCAGTAAAGCACAGCAAAAATGTTGAAGTGTATCAACAAATTCGTTAAAAGTAATGTAATGAGAAATTCGAGAACCATTCCGCTCATCAAAAAAAGAAATTTGAAAATCGAACGAATCTTGTTTGAGTTCTAGCCAAATACGCCAAATGAATACTTTTATTGAAAACTATTTTATACCTTTCGCAGAAATATTGCCAAAAGTGAAATTGTGAAAGTGAAAATTTTTATTATTTTCCAATACACAACATATTTCCGTTGTAGAAATGTATCCGAAAACAATTTGTGTTATCACCATTTTTCATTATTCAAAATATTTTCCTTTTTAAAAATGGTTTTCAATAATGAAATGACTTCTCTTGTACGAAATGTGTCCAAAACAAAATTGAAAGAACCATATTTTTATTTAAAGTATAGGGTGTTTCTTTAGAGTGCCGTCGATTTGAATTCAAATAAAACAAATTTCTCCAAATTATCTGAATTTTCGCTCTATTCGGTAACCAATTTCATGCGGATTATTTTTTGGATATGATTTTGGTTACATGAACACCCTGACTAACTTGAATATAGCACTTTTTTGCGCATCTCGCCAATAATGCGGTGAAGGTTGATTTCGAAATACTCTTACTTTGAGAGCAATTCATTTCACTATTTCAAGAAATCATGTGAATCTTGATAAATTTAGGGTTTAAATATTTGGGAGCTCAGTAGATTTCCACAATTTTAAACTTTAAACTTTGACATTTAATAATTCGACACTATAGAAACACCGTATATTTTTCTAATAATATATGTATTATTAAATATTGAACTTTGCATTTTGGGTGATATTCAACTTTTATGCTTTGGGAAATTGTTCATTGCATTTTGGGGCAAATGTTCACTGCGATAGAAGATTAATGATTTCATGATTTTGGATGATTTGCTCACAAAATTTTTTGGCCAAATGCTGATAATGTAAGCAAGCCCAGTGTGTTTTCAGTATTTTTGAACCATATCTCATAGTGTAAATTTTCCACGAAACTTTATAATAATAATTCTATTCTACATTTTTTTTAATGTTAAATTTTTCAAGTTGGCACACTAAATGGTCGAAAACTCTCGTTCGATCAGTGCGAATTGTCAACTGATGCGGTGGTAATTTTATTGAATTTTACTTTATGGCGCATAATTTAATATTTTTAGTAGGTTTCATACTAACACTAAATTACTGGGAAGATAGATAATGAACATTTTTTTTATGTATTTGTTCGATAGCTTGCTGAGATGGCGCGCCTTCCGCGTTCTGATGCTCCTGCTCCTACTCCAACCTTAGAAGATTTTAGCAAGCAATTGACTGACATTTTCCAGAATTTGGCAAATGCTGTGCAAAAACTCCCTGAAGATGAACGAGTAAAGGTAAGGTCTTATTTTATTTGTAATAATGATAGCATACATTTAACTTTTTTTTTCATTTACAGGGTATTACTGATGGCTTGGAATCAACACTTAAGGAAGGTTTAAAAAAGATGTCTGAAGCTTTTCCCAGGGAAGCTAAACAAAATTAAAACATTTTGATAATAAATTAACATTCAAATTTCTTAAAAATATACATTGTTATTAAAAGATTTCTTATTTTAGTTCTATTTTTAATAGCGGCAATTTGTTCCCATTACTCATAAAAGAAGTTAACTAATTGAAGCATTTTTTTTTTAAATGAACGTTGCTTGGATTTTGCGCATTGCTATCAAATATTATTTGTATTTGAAAAAGATTAACTTTTCAAAAATACTTTTTCCTAAAAGTTTCTTTAATCCTAACGCAGATTTTTGTTTTGAACTTTAGTTACTACATACAAAAGAAATAATTTAAGCAAAAATTCAAAGAATACATTTTGAGAAAAGCTCAAAACGTTAAAATAAAACGGCCTTTGATATAATCACATATAAAACATAATTTTGACACCAGCCCATTTCAAATGTATTTTTAGTACTCTTAATTTAGCTCAAAAGATTATTTCATAAGTTCCATGAAATATGTTGAAATAAGTTCTTAAGTCCATAACACTGCAATCATCCGGGAAACCATTTTGAAAGTTAAAAGAATTCTCAAAAAAATTTTGCTCACTCAGAAACCTTTAAACTAGAGCCAATATTTCATTTACATACAAAATAAATACAAAATTGCTATGTAATAGGGAGTTTTAAGTATAAAAAAATAATAAGAAAAATGATAAAAAGAGTAACTTTAGTGTAGGATATACAACTTAAAAAAAATTGTAACCTGATAACAAACAGAAAAATCATTTTTCCACAAAATTATACATTTTTTTAAAAAGGATCGAGGATATTATTAAAATGTAAGAGATAGGAAGAGTTGCTAAGTCAAAAAAAAAACCCATTGACAGCCTTAAGAAAAAAATGTTTTTCTTCAAATACATTGTTACAAATAAAATTTTGTTTAGGGAAAAATATGATGACATGATGCTCTTTAAACATAACTTTGAAGTCCATCTCCCCCAAAAATCGAATTTCCTACAAGGCCCCCGGCTTGCACTTAAAAATCCGGGCTTCCGCTCCATTAATTTCGATTAGGTAACGAACGTGGCATTTTTCATTTTTAACCGGAAGAACTAAAATACTCTACTGAGTAAAGAAATAAAGCCAATGTAACCGAATCTAGTATAAAAATATATGATACAAGGAAGCATGGGTTAAGTGACCGTTTCATATTTCATATAAAAAAATATAGAATCTATGCTTGAAACCTGATGAAATGTTCTCTTCATTTAAAATTAATGTCATTTAAATGGCAGAAAACGTAGAATCTTATAAAGCAATTTTTTTGACAAGTAAAAGATATTCTATAACCCGGCAAGAAAAGTTTAGTACTTGTAATACAGAATGCAATTCCTATAGGGTTGTCATGGGCGGTACTTATTAGCAATATCTGTAGCTAAAGTATAATGAAGGGAAAAATAAAAGAATTTCGACAAAATTTAGCACTCAGTATTGCAAAAAGTAATAAATATGTTGGCACACTCATTATAGAACTACTGGTCTGGTAATCCAATACTAAAAATTTTCTGGAATAGAAAAAAAAGTAAGAACACTTTTTTTAGTTAAGCTTCGAAGTCTTCTATTAAACACTTGAATTAGTTAAATTATAAATTTTGAAAATAATATGAAATTGAGCACCCTGCATTTTTGCTACCAACCCTACTGGAGGCTCCATTTATCAAATTTTTATTTTGATTTATTTCATTTCACCTGCATCTCCTTGAACAGCAAAAAGATGAACGGTATTTGGTTGGATAATTTAAACAATAAATTGTCTACAAAGTAAATTTTGGTCCCAGATAAGGCATGACAGAACGTTGGGTATTCCTCTGGAACTAGCCGGATTTCTCTCCGTAACGAATACATAGTTCAATATTTTATCATCATTATAAAATGCAAATATTTTTATATGGATTTTAAGTTGGTCACCCAAGTTAAATCGACTAAAATTTCATTGACTCTTGAAAAAGACGAAGGACTTTTGTATCTTAATATTCCTTGCAAGAATCATCGTTTCGAAAATGTTCTTGTAGCCTTTGGCGATATTAAATTTATAGGCTTACATACAATTGACAAGTATCTTACAAAAAAGGTACGATATAGTTTTGTTGGAGCTTCCTGGTTGTAGATATTGACAGTGGCGTTCCGCGAACATCTGACGTCCGGGGCGAAGTGATAATTTGCCGTCCCTTAACTACCAAAATATAATCGATTTCCACACAAAAAAAATTACATTTTCTATTATATTCCCCTAAAAACAAAGTTTTATAAAAAAGAATTTAAGTTTTCGGACACTATAGTAACAGTTTTACAAGCATCGTTTTAAAGATAGACTACGAAAAACTTTCCCCGCTTTAATTTTTTAAAATATTTTACCTCGAAGCCCAGACAAGCTGGGGTAGAAGTTTGCATGAGTATCAGGAGTGTAGATTCATCGTTCGAGATTTTTGTGTTTACCAGAGTTATAGCTTGGCTAATGGAGATATTTCTTTCGGTATAGCTACTTAGCTTCTTTCAAAAAAATGTAGATCCATTTAAGGCAAATATGTAACTCTTTAGATATATCATTTGCAAATTTGTAAGTATAAGCTTACTTTACCTAAAATAGCGAAACGCCTTAGTGTAAATGAAGTTTGCCTTATCCTTGGATGAGTTATTTCACTTATTTGTGAATTTTAAAAAATATAGAAATCAATGCAACCGCTTTAGAGCTCTTACAGAGACTTTTCGCTCAATTCTGGAGCTCAAGATCGATGAAATTTTCAAAATTCCTGGGTCAAATCGATCCAGTTGGTATTTCTCAATAAATGCACTTAAAGAATGCAAGAACCGACAGCAGAAACAGTTGTAGGACCACTGCAAATAAAATGTTCGATAAAACTATTTCAGTAGCTATGAACTTATATTTCATTCTGAAATATATGATAACTTGTATGATGCGTCATTTCAATAAATTATTTTATTTTTCATAAACGAATCGGTTGAGTTTTTCTTCAATAATTTTTTTTTTTTTTTGTTGATCTCGCGCAGATTTATTTTAGCTTACCGGAACGCGTCATACATACATACATACAAAATGAGGGAGTCCAAGAAAAAAATGCTTCATCTTCAACTCGCTAAAAAATTCCAATATTTAAGATCTAAAGGCCCCGAAAATATGACGACCGCTATAGGTGTTTTATTACATACTACGGGTAGAAGGTTTACAAAATATGACTTACCAACGTTGACGAAATCCAGAAGTTCACGATTTCACCATCTTAAGCCAGGCGTCTGGAGAATATCCAGCGGTAGACCAACTTATGAGTATCTTCATAGTGTAGCACTCGAAAGATTGCAGCAAGATATGATAAAACGTTTGAGCATCATCTATGACCTTCACATATGTAAGCATGGCTTGCCGTCGGAAGATACGTTTCCCCATAGACTATACAGCTGGGATTTTACAGATTTCTTAAATCGCCGAAAATTGGATACGCTTTGGCTTGATGTCCTGAAAGTACAAATGGATAAAGATTGTTTTTCAACAAGAAAATTTAAAATTGATTTGGATGAGCTACGACGTTATTTGCGATTAATATTTACATTTTACGCTGAAAACCATACAAATCCTAACTTGAAAGACAAATTATTTAAATATTTTGAGTAAGTGTTTATGCTAAATAACAGTTTATGTACATGGTGGCAGTTAATTTGTTTCTACTGCGGTTAGCCATTCCATTAAGTGAACAGTTTGTTGTTTGATGTTGTGGTTCGCTACTTTCTGCAAAAAGTTCAACTTAAGAATCGACATCGAAGACTTTCTTTGAAAATTTAAGAAGAAAACTCGCGTAAGCGATGGGATAAGATTTAGCAAGACGTAAATGTCATTTTTACAAATTTAACGCATTTATTTTGGGGACACAAGCTTTTGGTTTGATATTTTTAACCACAAAAATATCAAACTGGACTTCTTTCAAAAACTCATCTTATATCTTTACCACTGAATTTTTTTCACCAAGAATATGCCCGTTTAAAGGCAGCATGTTCAAAGCTATTTAAGTAAACATAAATGAGAACACTGAATCTGGTGAAAAAAATTAAGTGCTTGTAAGCATTCACATCGTGATGAGTAAACAGAGACAGTAATGAAGAAATTCCAAAAACTCGTTTAAGGATCGGAGCTGATTTTTCTCCAGTATCATCTTGAAATGCTTTTCGCAAAAATTTCAATACTCTTTATGGAGAGCACATTAAGTAGAATGATGGTAATTTTCTTTTCAGAGAAACAATCAAGTTATTAGAATATGAAGACAACTTCTATACCGAATTGAAGGGAAATAGAAAAATACTTGCTGATGCAACATCGCAATTTCTTAATTTTACACATAATCCAAATAAAAATCGCAAAAACTTTGCCTATAAAGTTTTTCTAGAAGACAAATATATGAATGCGGATGGTACGCCAGCGGAAAGAAGTTCAATAAAGTAGACATGGAGCAATTTACGAGAAAATTAGTAGATTTGACCACTATCTGTGTAACTGATGTGATATAACTTATATCATCTAAGTTATATCACTATATACAGTGCCGGATTTACATAAGGGAACTACGGGCACGTGCCCCTGGGCCCCCACCATAAACGAGTCTTCGATAGGGTCGATTCGGTTACTTCGGTTTCTTTTTTCAGTCCGGATAGGCCCCCACCACTCTTGTGCCCATGGGCCCCTTGATTTGTAAATCCGGCACTGACTATATAACAATACTGCTTTTCATTGGGCTAATTATTCGCTGGGCACTACCACACACGTAATTTCTACTCAATGTGTATGTAGTTGTGTTTCAAGATTTGTACGACAACTGCGTTGCTTCGTTCGTTTTTCGAACCCTACTGAATTGATTACGCTCTCTCGCTATTACGAAGTATTCTCGCGCGCGGTACGTTTTGCCCAGCTACGCGTATGAGCTTAGCTAGGTAAAATGTAGGGCGCGCGCGACTGCGACAGAAAGAGAATAATTTATCATATACGTATATAAAGCGAAGAGCGTAAAAGCAATTCAGTTCTATTTGAAGCACAGAACGACACAACTACAAATGCATTGATGAGCATTGAAGAGAGCTACGAGTGTGGTAGCGCCCAGCTCTGCTCATATGCGATGATTATCAATTGCAATTACTGAGATCAGTTTTTATTTCCATTGCAACGCAAAAAGCCTTTCAATTCTCAAAGATTATAAAAATTTGTTTAAAGTTTTTGAAATTTTGCTATTTTTGGAGCGTAGAATAAAATTGATTATTTCTCTTTGGTCATTGATAACGTCGGTCAGAAGATAAAATCAAATGTGTTGCTGTACAGCAGGGGTCACGAAAATTAAGTGTGAGTGTGTTTTTGAGTGGCTGCACCGTAAGAAATGCTTCATAGAAATCGTTTGCGAAATTAATGTTGCTGTAGAAAGTGAAATATAATCTAGTAAAGGTGTTATCTCCGGCCAGGCCGAAACTCACATATCCTACACTGCATTGAAAGTACTTTTTTAAATAAATGATAAAAAAATGTTGAAGAGGTTGAATAAGTCGAAAATAATGTGAAAAGGTTCAAAAACGTTGAAAAGTGTTGGAAAAAACTGAAAATGTTAAAAAAATATGAAAACCATTGAAGAAAGTTGAAAGAAATTGAATAAGTCGAAATATATAAAAAATGCTGTAAATGAATAATGAAAATGTCGAATGAAATTGAAGGGGAAAGGTAAAAGATTGAAAATGTCAAAAGAATATGGGAAATGTTGAAAAAAAATAGAATAAAAATGAAAAACACGAAATATGCCACACCCACTTCTCCAATTTTGCCCACTTTTGGTTCAATAAACAAACCAAGTTTTAGCACAATAGCTTGTATAGTTTGCGATATGTGCCGTAATTATTCCTAAGATTTAGGGCGGTGACACACCCACTGATGCAATCCAGTCTGATATTGATCCAGAAATAGCTTTTTATAAACAAACCTCTTGCACCAAATTTCAGTATGATTGCTCATATATTTCGATAGTTATGCCACTTAAGGTATTTTAATTGTATGGGGGTGCCACGCCCACTGTTGCTATTTCGCCAGCTTTTGATTCATATGTTTCTAATACCCAGTAAGCCACTTACATCAAATTTCAGATCAATTGCTCCAATAGTTCACTTAAAATAGCACTTATATCTTTATGTTAATGAGGGAGATGCCACTCCTACCGATGCAATCTTGTCAAGTTTCATTAAATTCTGAAGCTTATAGTAACCGACACCTCTACACAAAATTTTTGAAGATTACTCTCATAGCACACTATCTATAGCATTAAACGTATTTTGCTTACATGGGAGGTGCCACACCCACCGGCACCATTGTACCAACATTTTGCAAGAAGAAACCTTTTAGCGAGTATATCTGCCTTTTTAAATTTCATAACGATTGCATTGTTAGTTCTCTTTTTATAACGTTTATAAATATTGTAGGCTGTGCCACGCCCTTAAAACAAATTTTTCAGTGTATTGACGTAGCTTGTATTGTTGACTACTTTCTGTGGTATCATCCCTAAAATTTTAATGAAAATCGTATGTGCCATTTTGGAGTTATACGAAACCCAAATTTTTAATTGTTAATAAGTGCCACGCCCACTTTTACAATTCTGACCACTTTATGTGCAATTCAAGATTCATAAGATCTGTACTCGAGTACCAAACTTCATCACAATATCTTGCACGGTTAACGAGCTATAGCGTTATAAAAGTTAAAATTTAGGGCTGTACCACGCCCCTTTAAGAGTATTTGCAAACTTAGATCCTAGCCTAATCTTAATTGTGTTCCCATCTTCACTAAATCACCAATTTTCATCAAAATCACAGCAACTTTTTTTCAAAATGGACTTGGGTATATTTACATAGAGTATGGGTGGAAGGCGTGGCAGTTAACCGATTTCGCCCATTTTTATATGCTAGCAGCTTGCAAGAAGGTGTGACCTTTGTGTCAAATTTCATTGAATTAACTTGCTTAGTTTTCCCATAAACTTGATTTCAACAGACAGACACACAGACAGACAGACAGACAGACAGACAGACGGACGGACACAGCTAAATGAACTCAGGTGGTGACGCTGATCAAGAATATATATATACCTGCCACGCCCCCTTCTATGCGTTACAAACGGAATGACAAAGTGAATATAACCTCTGTGTAGGGTATAAAAAAGATTAGAAAAGGTATTTAGATTTTAAAAATTAGAGCGCAATGCATTTTTTGTTGTATATCGTCAAAAGAAATCAACGAAAAGGCATTTGAAAGGCAGTACAATTTGTAACCGTAACCGCTGTACAGAGGCGGCTTCAGGTGCGCCAAATTCATGCGATGTGACCTCGTGAGCCACATTTGTTTAAAAATGTTTTTATAACGCCATAGAAGCTAACACCAGAGTTTTTTTTCGTTTTCCATGCATTAAAGATATATGACGATAAGATATCAAATTAAAGCAGAGCCAAAGCAGTGATTTTTAGTATGTGACTTACTGGTTGCATTGGACCTCACATTACCTAAGTTCAGCTCTGTCGCTGCATAACGACGGCTTTATTTGAAATTAATAATATCGCCATCAAAAGGATTGCTCTCATGTCTACTTTTTAGGAATATTTTCAGATAATCAACTCCATTTGTATATAAAATTTTATTTCATTTTGTTTTAGTCTTTAATCCAGTCGAAATGCGCTATCAAATGCGTTACTATGATAATCGGGTGAAAGAATTTGAAACCAAATGCGAAACCGCCGAAGGAAAACTACAAGCCGAAATTGCACATTATCAACATCTTGTTAAATTAGAAGAATTTAGCTCGGTGTGGTTAATGACATACTATAACAATGAAATTGAGGTATTTTTCCAAAGATAATTGAAACTTCATAGTGCTAACTCATTTTCAATTTCACTCAAGAGCTTTAAAGATCGTTTCAACATGCTTTCGACCACATATGATATTGAATTTGATAAAATTGATAACAAAATAAATTATTATAAGATCAATTTGGATAAAATACGGGAGCAACGTAAATTCTTGACGGAACAATTGATTCGTTTTAGAGAAGAGTTAGAGCTAGCGCGCGAAAGAGATATTGCCTACCAGGAAGAACTAGTAATGCGAGCACGAAAACGGGAGGTAAGTGACTTGTGTGATTTTAATTTGGGTGAACATACAAATCTTCTACTTCGTTTAGCAAAGCGAAGCAGCTAGATTGGCTAAGGCGTTGAGAAGGGCAAGCAAACTGGCACATAAAAAAGATAAAGCAGCGGCTGCTAAGCGCGCTTAAGAAGGATTTTTCTAATTTTTTTTTGTTTTTTATATATTTTTAATAAAACAAATTTTTATACTTTTGCTACTTGCATACTCTTTTTTTCTATGTGCCAATGATAAGTACATGCACGAAATGTGAATTAATAGAAAAATATTCAAAGTAGGACGTGAACAGAAATTAACAACAATTTGTAAGGTAATAGAAACAGCTGATTGCTTTTGTTGATGATAGCATCTGCTTGGGGAAAAATGAAGATAATTTATCTGCATTGAGAAATACATAGGACACCATTGGACAAAAATTTGATGAAATGGGCTACTCCCATTGAAGAAAACATTTTAAAATATATCTACAGAGTTTTACAGCACACATGAATATTTGTGCAAAGATGAAATGTTACGACTGTATTATCTCGTCAAAACGTGGACGAGATTTGAAAAGCGGGCTTGCTACCTCCCATAGAAGTATAAGCTTTGAGTAACAATCTGTTACCATGCTTAAGTTTTGGAAATAAAATTAAACTAAGTACAAGAGTACAGGCATAAGATAAGTGGGTGTGGCACCTCCCATCGAAGTAAAAACTATTATCAAGAGAGTTTTATGGTTATGAAAAAGTAATGTTTAGATGTTCAATGTGCTGTTTCTCGCAAACAAAAAAAAATCCAAAGTATCCATCAGGGGCGCCATAACGTTCTAAAAACGAGTGTGAAATTTGTTGAGTTGCTGGGGGTTGGGGGAGGGGGCTTTAAGACTATGAGATTTTTAAATTAACGATTTATAATCTTACAAAATCATGATAATGAAGAAAGAATTTATAATATATACAAATAAGTTCTCAGTAAGTATTGTGTAAATATAAAAATTTTTATTTCCTCAAAAATTCTTCATTCTTTCATTGTCTATTCTATCAGCCAACTCGTGGTACATGTGTTAATTCCTCTTACTAGTGCAAAAGAATGCGGGAATAGTCACTAATAATTTCACGAATCAAACGAATTCTAGAATGAGGTCCTTAGCCACATATGTTTCTGTAAAAAATTTACTATATCTCCTAAACTTTTCAATTTAGTTTCATTTCTGCTCTCCAAATCAAGAAACACTAAGAAAACTATTTTTTTTTAAATCATCTTTATGAAAATTTAATATTTTATCAACATCTATCAATCTTTGCCAAGTACAAAAGCTTCAATGGATCTGGAAACTTTGCTGTATCTGTCTCAAATCAAATTTTCAGCTACGAAAGGACTTGGTCGCACACATAATAAATTTTTCCATACAAATCTTCTGGTGTCTGAAATATTTGATTTTCTACTTTTGAATTGAAATCAATACGAATTCACGTGTTAAATTAAAATTCCCGAGTTGGATTCCACTAGGGGAAATCTCGCGCATGTGGAGTTCTAAGCACACGCAACAGGTCTTCCGGCGCCCCTGGCATGTATTGCATAAAAATAATTTTTTTTTTGATTTTGAAAAACCAAGGTCAATTTTTAGAATTTCAAAATATTATTTCAAAAACGAAACATCTCAAATTATCATACCCCCTATTTCAGTCAGAATTTAAAGAAACAGAAAAATATTTTGCGATGTGATTACAATTCTATAGGACAACGCTTTGTTCAAGTTTGTGGTCAATCGACTGTTTGATTTTTGGGTTATGAGATGAAATCCGTCATATACATGTACATACATACACAGGTATAGAGTTAAAAATAGAGAGATAAATAGTTGGAAAAAAAATATTTAACTTTAATGCAACAATTGTTACTGATCCAAAATATATAGCATCAAAAGTCCTTAAAAAATAATATATGTTGTGCAAAATCTTTATTTACAAACATATAGATTGTGTACATATGTATATAAAAATCAATAAATTAATTTTATAAAAATAAGTGACTTAGCTATTTTTGTATACGCTTTTTTTTCTTTTTCGTAAAAACATATTCTGATTTTACCTGTTGGAGATGGATTGCTTCCTGAAAAAGAAAATTTCTTTGATTTTTTTAATTATATTTTCACACACGATATTACTTTTTCAGCAGCTTCCTCTTCGGCCCTACGCGCACGTTCAGAAATATACCAATTATATCTCTCTTTTAAATCAGCAAACCGTTTTTCTAGAACTTTAATATTTTCCTTTAACATTCCAACATCGTTAACAGCTTTTTCATAGTCCACCTCATATTTCCAAGACCAATGTGAGATCTTGGATTTATAGTGCTGAAAGTTTAAGCAAGTGTTACTATATTTTGGATCGGCCTGTTTGGTCAAAAATGTCAATGGTTTTTTGCAGCACATTTCGGGATGAACGCCAAATCAGCCAAAAGATCTCAAAATAGTAGAATTTTTAATAAAAATTTCATTATTGATGTTTTATTTCCTAATAAACTGAATCGAATATCGATTTTATAACAAATATGTCTCTTTCATGTTCGGAAGATTTTGACGTTGGGGTCGGCCGCGGTTCATACCATATTGATTGTTCACGGTTTTCACGAACACTTTCTGCTACTGCAGAAATATTCTCAAAATTTCGGGCTGTATGCGCTCTGGTTGAATGATGAATGTCGAATAGAGTAAAATTGATTCAAAATTTGGTGATGGTGTTACGAATAGTGCGCTCAGTTGGACGCTCATAACGACCAAAATGATGTTGAAGAACTGATTTTGGTAGTAAGTAATAAGTCTATTCATCATTGAGTCGTATTGAATACTGAACACAAACGTCATATGGACAAACCATTTGACATTTGATAGCTGTCGAAACAATTTTTTTTGCAATTTGTTGAAATTTAGATGTAAGGTAAGGTTACTTTTTAAATAATTTTCAAATAAGTAAGCAATCAAGCCTATCGTTAGGAAACCTATCTTCTTTCCAAATGGCTTCGATAAGAGGATGAAGTAGTTCCGCCATAAAGGTGGAAATATTTTTCAATGCTTCGACTGGGTTGTTTGGTGCTTTATTTAACTTAAGTTGTTGCGCAGCCACGTAATTCTTCAAACGAAGAGACTGTCTCGAAATAGGCATCATGTTTGTGAAAGTGTTAGCTATTGGTGTTGTGGAATTTTTTGTGGCATTTTTATTGTTTTCAGGGTGAAGTGTTCACGCTGCTGAAGCTATAGTGTTATTAGTTTGTCGGTAATATTTTTGATTGTACGCCAAGTGCTTGTAAGTTTTCGTCGCACCGCAGATAAAATGCTTCTGATTTAATATATACTAACGGCAGTAGATATTCAAAACAGCTGGATAATGAAGATTTTACATGAATTCGTACTTTTTTGAGTATAATTGGAGATTATCTTGAGTATAATTAATATTTCATTATACGTGCCGCAAAAACTCATTACCATTTTCGAAATACCCAGATCAAATTTAGTTATAGGCTGCTCTTTCATCTGTCCGATAAAAAAAAAGATCAAAAAAACTATCACAATGTGATTTGATAGAATTACATTAAATTTCTGTTTCTCCATTATAAGCGTAGTCTTTTTTTTACCTCAATTTCCATGCTTAGATATGAATATGTACTACTCGTAGCCATGGTATCATGCTCGCCTTTTGTGACATAATAATGACTTTTATTGTCAATCTCATCGTTCTTTTGCTTGAGTTCATAACGAATAAATTCGTTGCTTGTAAATTCTGTATTCAGTATATAACGCCAATAAATTGGATCTAAAACTGCAAATGCAACACACAACACTATTTATATTAACACTTTCATAGTCATGTTGGTACAAAAACCATTACTTACCCAATGTCTCAACCGTATTTTTTTCTAATATACGATTTCGCTTCTCTACCCTTTGCTGCACTTCAAGTGCGAGTATTTGATGTCGTTTTAGATAATTTTCTCTTAGATCAGCTAAAATCTCTACATTCGCCTTATAAGTGTCATCCAGATCTTCACGTATATCTAATAACTGCATGCAACCTCTAAAGAATAATTAAAGCTATGAAAGCACAGATAAAAGAAATTGATAACCAAAGACCGACATGTAAAATTCATAAGTGACACTAAAGCATTGATGATGTCTTAAGCATGAAATTTTTCTAAATAATTAGGTTTTCAAGAAATGTAAAATTCAATAGCCTTTACGTAGCCTTTCAGCAGAGTTTATAATTCAATTAAAATTTAATCTATATTCTTACTCTTTCCCCACCAACAGAGTGAAATCTGACATCGAACCGATTTTCAGGAGATAAAAAAAACCCTGCCATACGTAAGCTCGTTGTGGACGATTATCTACTGCGTGACGAAGAAATTGTTTTGATGCATCAGCTCAAGACTCAGGGAATTCAGATTAACCCTAAGAATCTTGACAATCTGCAAAGAAAACTTGTAAAGAGTCTATCGCTACGGCCCCTGTGAAAATTTTCAAGCCAGCTGAAAACCTATGTTTATGTATATAGACGTCATCGATATCGTCTGAGAATGCAGTTAGAGTTTCTGTGTTGGGGTAAGGGTTTTGAAAAGTGAAACGAAAACGGAGGAAGCAAAACGAGAGAAGAGTGGAAGTGGCGGTAGTCTCTACAGTAAAATTTTATATGCAAGTTGTCTTGGAGGTGAATATTTTTTGATAGTCTTTTTCACCACTTTGAAGAAAGCTGTCAAAAGCATCAGTCTAAATGCTACTCCATATGAAATGAGTCACTCGCCGGTTAAAGCTCGAGAGTCTATTGTGACCTATGGTAGGGGAAAGTAAAAGAGGCGGACAGATAAGCACGTGTTCTCAGTGGTCTCATTTTAAAATAAGCAAAATAAATTACATGAGTCTTTGGTAAAAACTGCCCAAAGGCTTCACAGCGGTTGTAGCTACCCGGTGTCTAGACGTTCTAACAAGAAATGATGTCTCCTAGCTAGCAGAGGCATGTCGAAGGCTCCTTCTGGAATGAGAAAGGGAATTCGAAAGAGCGCCAAAACTCGAAGAAATAAAGCTAAAGTGCCTTAACACCCAAGTCAAATTGAAATAAAAGGGTAGCCGAAATACCAGCAAAGCAAGGATTTTGGCTTCTTTCACCAACTGCCATAGGCTTCACAAGTTCGTACAAGAAGCTCGTCATATCCGTCGTACACCAAAGCTTTCAAAATAGTTGATAATCTGCTTTTGTATCTAGAATGAGGATCTTAGCACAATTTTTTGGCTCAAATATTATATACATAAGCACATATAGAAATAGTACTCGAACGACAACCATATCTCGCATGGTTGTGAATATCAAAAAGAGCTCGAGTTCTCCATACTCAGCACAACGTTCATCCTGGATAGAAACAAACAAATTTTAGCATCATGGGTGGTGTAATTGTATATCCTCAATTTATTAACGATTAACTTTGGTCCCGTCGGTAATACTTTATATACGAAGACACCTCAGTGCCCTAATAAACTTATAGTACAAATATGCTTGTATTTTGCCTTAAATTTGCTGACGATATTTAAACAATTAACTGGACTTTAATGTGTATATGCTGATATGTTTAAAACAAGAAACGCTTCGAGAATATCTAATCCGTTCTTTGGTTCTGCAAAATTTTAATTTTTACGAACTCATATGGTTAAAAACTGAAGATACTGCAGCACTTACCTTAAGGTTTCGTTAGCTAATGGACGATTTTCGTAAATTTGCCGCAGTAATACTTTTATGTTAGCAAAATCTGTAATCATCTTTTCAATTTCCAATGTACGCGGATCTTCCAAATGCGTTGTATCAATATATGTCTCATTTGGATTCATGCGTTCCTTAAAATGCTTCATCTGCCATTCGAAAACTTTATTAAGTACGTCAAAGTACTTATGGTATTCATTTTTGCGTAGTATGTTCGTTAATATGTTTAAAGCATTAAATATATTTGCTATCACTTGCCTAAGAATCAACTTTTTTGTTGCACGTCTCTTTAGGTCGTTTCGGAATATATTCAATTTTAAGTAAAGGCTTCTCCTTCCAATTGGTTTTGATACTTCCATAGTAGCCATGTAGGTTCTTCTTGGTAAAAGTTAAATAAATAAATAAATGAATTCATCAGATGTGATCCATTATATTGCATAGATATATAAAAAGATATTGTCAAATTTTTTATGTTATATTTTTATGACAATTCAAGCTGAGTTGAAACGAAATTTATGAATATCTTTGGGGTAGCTTTAAAAAATGTTAATAAACTATTGTATCGTACTTTCTTTATGGATCAACCATACAGTGTGCTGACGCTGCGGAAAAACATTTTGGCTTTGATCGATCTGCTTACAAAAGATACCACTTTCATTTCAGATATACTTCTTTTATGACGAAAACATGTTTCCATATTGAATTGATTGTCGTCTTGAGCTACATGAACTTTTTTTTACAAACATTCTTTATGGCATGCTAGATTTTAAGGCAATTCTTAGATATATGTGTTGAGCTGTTACTTTTACAAGCTTGTCTTCGAAGCAACTTTTGCCATTTATATAACGCCTTTTTTATGAAATATCTTTCACAAAAATCTACTTAAGGCAGAAGTTTCATATTAAAAATAATCCAGTTTCAAAGTGGTCGTGAAGGTCATTCAGATGCAAAGCAAATATTAAGCGCATAATGCTTGAAGTGGCTCTATTTATTCTTCTTCCATCGATCTGAACTCGAAGTTCTTGCTTTGCTGTCAACCATTCTTTTGTACGTTTCATGAGGTCGTCCAGGAAGTGGTCCTTTTCTCAGCACAATACTAGTGCTTTACACTTAGTATGGCATATCCACTTTTATCATCTGATTCATGTACCGAAGTATTCCGATTTAGATCGCCGAAACAACTTCTAATTCGATATTGTGCTGGGTGAAAACAATGTTCGAAAACACATATTTAGGAATACCTGCAACTGTAGGAGTGTTCTTGTTGGTATTTTCCAATTACAGCAACCATACATCATTACTCTCAAAAATTCAGTTACTATAATGCAGATGATAAGGAACAAGTAAGTAAAAGTAAGCACCTTTCATGTTTGGGCACTCTTTCCTTTGAGAGCCTTATGTACAATGGAAACTTCCCAAATGTATTCTGAGAAAACTCTATTTGAATTTTCTACTCACAAATGCTAAGAAAGTAAATATTATCCTCACAAAATGGTCAGTACAAACGAAGTCCTTTCCTTTAAATCAAAATTGCAACGAAGCCCAGCACATTGGAACATAAATATTCATGCAACCCTTTACCAGCATAAAATACTACATCTCAAAGATGAAATCAATAAGATGTCCAGCAGAGGGTAAAGGAGGTTCACATTTCATAGTGAAAACAAAAGTTCTGCAGCATCGTGTGGCATCCGAGTAGTGGCTGCTGTCGCATGCGCTATTTTTATGCTTTTTGCGCGCATTTTTACCACTTGCTTGGTTGTGGTCTTGTGCTGACAGTCTGGCTTACGCTCCGTTCGTCTGACTGACTGACTGACTGACTGTCTGTCTGTTCATTAGTCTGCAAGACAAAGGGCTATGGTATTTCGTCATTTGCCAGCAGCAGAATTTTTTTATTTTTTCTCACTTCGTTTTCTTTTAATTCACTACTTCTTTTGCAAATTTTATGCTGTGGCAGCAACATTTTATTGCTGCTGCTCAACATTTCTGGCATCCTGTTGAAATTTCTAATCGCTGAAACCTTCCACCCTAATGATGCCCGTAGGCGTAGGGAATTAGTGCTGGCAACAAAATAATACAGCATTGTGTTAAAAAACCTAAAACCGAAAAATCTCTGAACGCAACATGTTGTTAGCTAAAAAAATTAAGTAAGATTTTGTTCCTTGTTGCTGAAGAAAAAAAAAAGCAATGAAGCTATCAGATGTGTCCCTATTGCTCCTATCTTCAGTGGCATTGCAAAGGGAAACAGAAGAATGAAAAAAAACACAACTTGCCACTGCAACGAAGGAATATAATAAGGGAACTGCTCAGCTCGTTTTAAAAAGGGTCGGGACTGCACAACATCATTCTGTTGCATAAATGCTTTACGTTGTTGGTCTCTGCAGTATGGTTAGTTGTGCCCCATTTATGTTAGCCTGCTACTTTGTGTGCCGTAAAAATCTGTGCGACATGATGATGTCTCTTTATTGCTGGCTGCTGTTGCAGGAAGTGACATGCAGTAAATGTTGCATGCAACATTGATATCATCGCACTGCGCAGAACATGGAGTAATTGGAACAAAGCAAAAGTCAAAGAAACCTGATTTGTAAGTGCTCGAACCAAACAATTATTTGGCAACATAGTCTCTAGATTCGATATGACGATCGGAACTGGTGTCACCGACATATGTTTATCGTATGTTGGGTTCCAAATTACTGTTTTTAGTAAGAACTTTTGCTTGTTTGAAGGAGAAGCATCTTATAAGATGGAGTTTCTTATAACTAAGAGGATATCACACAGTTTTTTTAAATAGTCAGATATTCTCAAGAGCCTATGCCTTTAGAGGAGTAAATGCACTTAACCGACCCTTTTGCCAGTTAATGAGCAGTTAGATGTTGAAAGTGTATACATAAAGTTTCTGAATCATTGAAATATTGTTGGCTGTTTATTCAATTCATCAAATGGTGCTCGTCGATTTTTAAAAAAACTAGGATTTCTTCGATGTGTTCGACGAAGGAGAAGAACTGTTTGATGAAATAACGAAACTTTTCAACACTACTCAACGGGACATTTGATTCGACTAAATATATTTTTACTTCTTTGAGATATCGCTAATGAAATTTTATAATTTTGCTGATCATTTGTTCCATATGGATGGGAGACATAAAAAGAATTTGCGAAATACTGAACAAAATATTCATTTTTCGAAAAGTATGTTTGAGGAAAATGTTGTCCAGAATCATCAGGGAAAATCGAATTTAACCTCTGTTTTGACCTTGATATGAGATTCCATGCGCGTTAATAGGTCAAGCCATATGTATGTTAGCGATTTTCTGAACAGATTCATAGACAAGTAACGAACGAATTTTAGCATGCCACTGTATATGATGAGGAAAAACAAATAATTCAACCTTATTTTATAGATTTTTCTACGATTTACAAAAATTTCAAATTATTTGTTGGTTTAGAAAAATGTAGATATTCTGGTTTTGAACTAAGATGCAGTTTATAAGAAAGAATGAAGAAGAAGAAGAAAAACTAATAACGGATGCAAATTCCCAGATCGATAGTAGCCCGAAAACCATACCCACTATATTGTAAAATTTGATAACCACTTTAACTTGCACTATTTTTTTAAAATAAATATTTTTTAAAATGGGAAGACAACTTGAAACAGGGGGCTCTGATCCAGTTTTCAACATTAGTGAAAATCGTTTTCAGGAGCTTTGACTAGACATATAAGGCTATTGTAATCCGCTGACAAATCGTGAAAAAACCAAAAAGTTTTTTTTTACAAATCTAATGCATATACGAGTATAGTAGGGTGATGAAAAAAAGAAAAGTTTTTAAAAATTGTATGGAATTGAATGTTGAGAAATTTGTGACCTCCCTAGTGTACTTAAAAACTCTGAAAAATATGTAGTATGTGTGTACAGATAAAATTTTTTTTTAATAAAAGAAATAACTCTCAATAGTACGGGAGCCCAACACGACATTTTGGGATTTGCTCAAGCGCAGCATATTAACTTATTAACTTTGCACCCTGTTGAGTACATATATCAAATCTTAGACCTCTATATAGGGCCGCTCGTGTAGGGCAGCCGATTAGAATAGTATAAAAATCGATAGCTGATTGGTTAATGACATGCTGAAAAGTGTGCATTTCAATAAGATGTCGAATTTTCATAAGCGGAAATAACAAAAATCGTCAATAAAGTTTAGCGCGTGCAGCTGCAGTGAAGCATTTATATTCCCCACTCCGCGCCTCTCTCTCACACACGCTTTTTCTCTATCTCTCGCACCGTCTCCGCACTACTTTCCGTCATTACGGCATCACAACTGATCGCAGCACTTGTGGCATTATATGTATGTATGTATATTAGGGTTGTTCTTCCTTGGATTTTTCACAAAAGTCAAATATGACGTTCTGCAATTTATTGGAAATAGGATAGAAAATTTTAGAAATTTTTGGAAATTTTTATGTTTGCCCTACTGTACATACAACGTACCGGCTTGTTGCTTTATGTTTTAAGTATTGTGAATTTAATATCTGCTACGATGATAAGTGCAAATATAATGAGGTGTGTGTTTTGTGGACAAAATACATCTCAAAAGATTTTTAAATTTACGTCGGAAACAATAAAAATGCAAGACGGTTTTGGAATGTCGTCGAAGCAAACCAACCCTCAGAAAATCACGGATAACGTACAATAATGTTGAAATTATTTCAAAAGGTCATATAAATAAAATCCCTTCAAATAATCGTCAGATTATGGACCAGCACGAATAGGGCATTAATCTGAACCGTCTGTATAAAAATCTGATGCGCTGGAATATTTCAATATAGCGTTTTTTTTTTTTGCATTTTCGAAAAGTCGCCACGAGCTTGCGTCACATCCGAATCGTGAGTGTTTTGAAAGGGAGCTTCATTCGGGATCACTTAACATCCCCTTTGAATATTCGACTCGCTCGAATAAATTTGTGTTTGCTCCATTTTTAACCCATTCGTACGGCCGCCCAAACCATCCAAACCGGCAGATTAATATATATCTGTCATCAGAGACACGTGTGGCATATACACCATCAATATCTGACGCGCTCGAGTGTTTCCATGTGAATGCATCTTTTCGCATTTTTGTAAGCCTATAGTCACTCCCCCCACCGGTGAAGGGATACACATGATTTTTCTTTCTATCTTCTAATCTTCTAAATCCAATAAGACCCCTCGAGTTAATCCCCATTTAGCATCGTGGGCTCCTATACTATAATTTATTGGCACAAAGTATGTTGCTAAATTTACTGAGATATATTAGGACATTTTTACATAATCAGAATATTATTTTTAAAAACTAAATTTATTGTAAATAAAAAAATGGATTGCATGTGCTATATGCCAAAAACGTATAAATATTTCCCAGGTTTAAGAAAGTTAAGACAGGAAGGAAAGAATCCTTAAAACAAAGCATATGACGCAAGATTAAACACATAACTTCCTTCGTATGAGAAAATCTATTACCTCAGGACAGTATATACATATTTCCTTATATCAAGGAAATTTATCCTTTCAGTTATAAGAATTCCTATTTACGACAGTTGATGGCAACGCAAGAAGTATTTTCACTTTATGACAAACACGAGCTAATTTTTCTTTTCATTTTTTGTCTCTTTCCTATTTCAAAAAAACAAAAAAACCTTGAACTTCAAATTCAATGGCATCTTCAAGACTTCTCTAATGTTGTCTGCTACAAAATCCTGTTATGTCATAATACCGCTGTCTCTTCTTGCGGTTTTCTCTTTCTGGCACTCTTCGTATGTGCCACTGGTTCGCATACTTATTGCGTTCAGTTTTTGTTATTGTTTTTAATGTTCAAGGACTTAGGCCCTTTTGCAGAATAAAATAAAACGAATCACTTCTTTTGTTTCTTTCTTAACATACGCCTGACGGTCTGTTTGGCGAATTGGCTGACTGCCGTTTGGTTGCACCAACTGATTGACTGACTGTGTGTGTGTGTCTCGTTCACTTTATGTCTTTTTAATTCTTCCTGCCGTTTGATGTTTGCTCGCTCGCTCAGACGTTCGTTTTCTTTTGTTCTCATGACATTCTTTGGCATTCTGTTCGCCTGTTCCCGGACACCTAAGAAAATGTCGAAAATTCACATGGAATTCCCACGGTTAGAATTTTCCCACAGTGTTTGTTATACAGTGCACTATTTGCATCTCTTTCGTGCACATGTTTTGTGGCTTGGTGTGTTTTTTTTTCTTCTTCTACTTGTGCATTTTTTTCGTTCCTTTCTTTTGTTGATGTCGGGCTATGCGCTGTTGTTGTTGTTGTTGTTGGCGGTTCGATGCTTGTGAATTCCAGAAAATAAAAACAACAACAACGAGACAAACGACCCTGGGAGCAATGTAATGCCATAAAAATGTCTCTGGTTTGATGTTGTCGTCAGTGTTGTTGCTCTTGTTGCTGTTGTTGTCGATAGAGTTTTGTTGCTGCTATTACTACTTTAGTACAAATTTTTTTATTTTGATTTTTTCTTCGAGTTGTTGTTGTTTTTGTTGTGGCTGATAACTTTTGTGCCGTCCACATCGATCGGTCTGTTGTCGGCCGGTCATTCGTCTCTGCCTCAGAGTGTAGTGATGTTTGGCATCTTCTTCTTTTTCATCTTGTTCACTTTCAGGTTCAATGTTCCACAAGTTCACAGTGTCTACAACAACAGCAGCAATAGCAGCAACAGCAGCATACAATGCACATCTTTTGCTTGTTGCAACAAGCAGCAGCAGCAATTGCAGTTACGCTGCAACGACTGACAACAAAAAACCACATTATGCTGCAGTTTCTTATCTTGCGACCGACCTCTTCCTCTTTTTTTTCAATTGTTGTTGTTGTTGTTATTGTAGTTGTTGCTATTGTTGTTGTAGTTGTTATTGTTGTTGTTGCTGTTATTACTTTCAGTTAAACCCCCTAGGTCGTTATCTGCTTGATTGTGCGATTTGTTTTTTGCCTCTTATTCTTCTTTTTATGCCTACAGTTGATGCATCTCATCAGCATCAACATCAACATCATCATCATCAGCAACATCATCTTCCACAGCAGCAGCAGCAACATTAACAAGAAAAAAAAAGTTTCAATTGCATTTTTTAGCTTCCTACCTCTTTTGTGAGTATCTACACACAAGATATCTTATTTTTAATTAATGCATAAACAAACTTTTAATAGGTTGGCAACCCTGTATGTTGCCTGATCTTCTGCAAGCAACTTGAATTTTATAGGTTCTTATTACACTTAGTTTTTTTTTTGCTGTGACTTTCAATTTAGTCGTCAATTTTCAGCTCGTTTGCTGCTTAAGTTGCCTTAATTGCGTAAAGGGTCTACTGCATTTCATTTTCTTCTGCTGTGTTGAAGTGTCAGTTGCAATGAAGTGGGTTTCATTCATCCGACATTTGTACACTTGAAAAATTTTATACCCTACATTGAAAAATGTAGAGGAGAGTTAAGAACTGTTCTAAGAGTGCTGACACCGTCATTGTCCCTGTAGCTGCCAGGTACGAGTATGGTGCCTCTTTAAGCGATTTCTGGAGGACAGTATACCATCTACTTTGCGAATACGCAGGACTAATGAGAAAGTGAACCAATTATTGTGGTTCTACGTTCCTTGTTGGTCTTGAGGAGCTTGCCGATTTAGAGCTTGCCAGCATTATCAAGACAAGCAGGGAAAGGGTACGAGGGATTTCGTTCGCCCATTTTTTGTTTATAAGAAACGAATAATAAATAAAAACAAAACCAAAAGGGCGGTAGCACTATTTTTTTGTAGGATAGCGAAATCAGACTAAAGTGGAAAATCAGTAGGGAGGGGGTAAAAATCAAGAACTTCTGTGTTTTATGGACGTTCCCTTATGTCTAAGGCGGCCCTCTGTACAATCCGTTTTTTTTAAAGGAATGTAAATCTATGGGGCTTATTTTCTTATTTGGACCAAAGAAATTTATGAAAATCCGAGAAGTTCATTATAGTCATATCTTAAGGATAACAAAAAATTCGTTTGTACCATTTTCTTGTTTACATGCGAGTTCTGTAACTGCCCAAGTAGTGATGATAATAAGACATTTTTTCAGTTCATTCCCCAGATTTTCGTTTCCTTGCGTCTTGAAATAACTAACAAAGCCAGTGATCATCCCATAACTTAAATTCAACATTCGCAATGAAATTTGTTAAAAAGCTTGAATGAATTCAAACAATAAAGGTAATTTTGTAGCACCCTGTATAAAATTTTTAACTTGGTTAAAACCACACATGTATGTACTTGCATACTTGATTCCAAGAATTGATTTTCATTGATAGCAAATAAATCAAAGGCTACAATTATGTCCCAAAAAAAACTTTACCTTTGAAATTACTGCATACGTCAGCAAGGACCTTGACTTCTTCAATGCAATCGTGAGTGCGTGCGTTTATGTGCGTCTCCAGTTGCCTGCACCAGTTTTCGAATTGTTCAAGGCTGCTTTTGTATTTCTGTACATTTTGTGCCATTGATGCTTCTCCTTGACTGCATGCACAGTCAAACAGCCAACCAACCCCAGACTGCAGACCGCCCAGACGACAGACAGACAGTTAGTTAGTTGGCCCAACGTCGTTGCTACATTTCTAATGGATTTTATTTGCACTCGAAACTTGTTTCTCCATTTGGTAATTCGTCTCACGTACCAAAATGCAGTCGATTTGCAAAAAAAAAAGAAAAATTAAACAAAACCACATTAATTTGCACATTCGCCTTTGTGGCTATAACTGAACTCCTGTTTCAATGAGATTTTCAAGGATTTTTTCGTTAAATTCAGCCCGGGAATCGCTGGCAGCTCTCGATTCAAGTCACCAACATCATAGTCGATTTCTTTACTAAAAGTGGTGCGCACTGAATGTGTCATAACAAAAGGGCCATAATTGAGCTGTAACTGAAATTTAGGTTATAAAAATTCAGTTTTTGAGAAGAATCAACAAATATTTATTTTTGGCAATGGGCCACAATGTGAGGCGATGCATGTATGAGAAACAGAATGACAAAATGTCAGTTATTTCTTCTGGCCTCCTGTTGAATGAACTTTGAAAATGTGACAAAAAATGAGGTTAAGAGTTTTCAAAAAATTTGGAGAATTTCATTTATTGTGTTGCGGTTGGTTGCTCATATTGTTAGGGATTGATTGTCATTGAACTTAAAAGAAATTTTGGTTATATTGAAAGGTAATGGACAAGGCCGCACCGTCACGTTGTAGGGTAAGGAGGCGAATGGATTGATCAGTGATGTTGAAATGGAAAAAACGTTCTCGCTTTTCAAAGTCTGTGTTATCTACAAAAAAATTGAAAAAAAACAAGAAACTTGAGACTTCTCCAGAAGCTGTCTTCCTTCCTTCAACGTATCGAGCAAAAATAAATCCTCACTTTTCAATATTTATCCACAAGCAAACGACGTTTCTACTTTATACACGATTTCACTACAAGGGACATTCCTCATAGCTGCTTTAAGATTGCTCATGGATACATTCCATCCCTATTTTCAAGGAATTCAGGAGGAAACATTCCTGTTCACAACTTTAGGAATGTATGTGAAAACTTTCCCACGAACTGCTTTGCAAATGAACATAGTTGCAAGCCTTCCCGTACATTGATTGGGGAATATGTGAGAAAGGCCTTAACGCACATTACTTTAGGAGTATGTGCGGAGTGTATGTGAAAACATAGCCAAGGAACTCCTTAAAGTGATCCAATTGAATTAAGTTAAGAGAAAAGGAGCATTTAAGGCAATTCGTATTAATTTTTACATACCATAAGTTTTTCGATGAATTATATATAATCTGAGCATAGTAGCGCCCGATTTCCGCAGTGGCCAAGTGTAAGGGCTACTTTTGGAAGTATAACTCTTTCAATAAATTATGAATTTTTTTATGGCTTCAATGCATAAGTACACATATTTTTGAATGATTCAGAAGGTCTTTAGTGATTAAAACAGTTTTGGTCAAATTTTCACTTTTCAAAAATATATAATATGTTTATTTTTGTTTTTATAACGTCATACATTTTTTTCATCTAAGAGTAATTTTCATAAGAAAATGCTCCAAGTAAAAGGCTCTTAAGATTGTTCAAAAGACGCAAGACAATTTTTTTTTAACTTTATTGCGAATTTTTTTTTTTTTTTTGTGCTGGAAAACATTTTTTATTGACAATAAATATATTTATAGCATTTGATGTCTTTGCCTTTTAATTAGAAGTAATTAGATAAATTTGAGACGTTAACTCACTTTTGGAAATGTCAATCAATACCTCTACACTGGATTCAATTAGGGGTTGTTCATATATTACGTAACGCTGTTTTACGACCTGGAAAAGTCTTTAAAAATCTAAGACTACGGTCTCTTTTTCAATGGAGGTCGGTGACTTGACGATTTCATAATGACACCATCTATTTATGCTATCAGTTATTTTGAACTCAAAAAATATTTCATGTTGTTTGAATGTTGGAAGTGAATTATGAAACTTCCATAATGAGTTCCAAACATTCGTTTTTACCATTGCATTGTGGCCACATTTATGCATAGATCTGGTTTTTTTGCCTACAAAAAATCTATGCAGATCTTGCTAATGAAGCCGTCTTAAGATCGTGATCTGGGAATGTAGTCACTAACTGAATCCGCCGCTCCAAGGGGCTGACAGTATGGGTTTGTATGGGACGGCGACCATAAAATAGAGCTCGCAAGCTGTCGATGGCACTATCGATAGTCTCGCACTAACGCGATGGTTTATGACAGACTATCGATAGTATTTATTTTAATTTTTATTTTAGAATTGTTTTCGTACTTTCGATAATGTTAAATAACACCGCTGGTTTCGTCATTCATTCAAACGCGTTTGATTTAATTTTACATAAAAGTTAGGGTAAGTGGGCTCGGTAGTTGTTAATATTGCAATCGTGATTGGTAGCAATATTAACAACAAGTTGTTGTCTACGTCGCTGTAGTTGTCATTGTGCATATATATATATATATATATATATATCTACATATAGTTTTAAATAAACTTTTATGAATTAATTTTTTTACATTTCGGTAAAAAATGGGTTAATATAAAAAAAATTGGTACAAACGATACATACTTTTAAAGCAAAAGAATTGAGATTTCTTATGATACTAAAAAAATAATATGTTAGGAATACATTTTTTGGAAAAAAAAACTGTTTTTAAAAAACATACTTTCAAAATTTAAAAAAAAATATTCATATCTCGAAAACCGAATAATGAATTTCTAATATGAACATATTGGTCATATGCCCCATTAAAAAACCTTTCATATGGTATCCTAATTTTGGAAATTTATTCAGGAGTTCCCAACTTATAATTATTTTTATTAAATCTATGTCCGTAACTCATGATGACTACACCTCTGAAGCTACATCCGATCGAATTTTTTTTTGCAAATTTTTATTTGTTCTTATAGCGCTACTTCCTCTAAAAAACTAAAAAAAATGAAGGATTTTCGCTAAAGTAAACTTGTTCCACCACACTATTGATATTATCGATGGTTGGCGAACACTATCGTCCAGTATCGATGGTCGCGACTATCGATAGCTTGCGAACTCTACCATAAATGGTAATAACAGCGCTAGGCTCTTGAAATTCGATACAGATCTTCTCTTTAAAACTGAAGCACCAAAAATATGTGAATATGTGAAAAATCGGCTCACGGACACGCCTACATACCACACAAAGGTGGGATGTGGTTGAAACACTTTCTTTAAAATGGGTATCAATTTCAAGTTATTGGAGAAAACCAGTTTCGAAGGCTACTCTCTTCTGTTCTTGAGGAGCATTCGAATTTACATGTATCTTTTATCCCGAGATGGATGAAAAGGCGAAAATACCCCTTACCCACCCCTTGAATTAATGTCATTTTTGAATATCCATATACTCATAGTATATTCATCTTCATAAATTGGCTTGGATGTGGAAAAAAAATACTCGATAGCATCCCTTATTCAAGAAGTTAATCATCCCCAAAATGGAAAAGTTACAAACACATCTAAAATTATATTTAATTCGCTACATATTAAGCCAAAGTACATATATCGAAATTGGTTAAGAGCTCAGGGTTGGAGGAAATTTGTTCCAAAACAGTACGTAAATTCCAAGCTGTGCGGAGCAACATTTACGAATCATTCAGCTGTATTAAAATTAGCATTGAGGAATGTGCTTCGTGCACTTAGATCAACTTATGGTTCAAATAATCGGCCTACCGAACGCACAGTGAGCTATACCATCGAAAAAATTTAAGCCCAATTTTCATTATTGAATAATACACGTTCAAATAGACCACATCCAGCACGTGGTGCAGAAATATAGCGGTGGTAGCAAAGAGAGTATGCGATGACCGTGACGAATCGATTCGGCGCCGTTCCAAACAGCTTGGCTCGTCGTATGCAAGAACTTAGCGTATTTTACGTAAGAATCTTGAATTAAAAACCTATAAATATCTTGCAAGAATTAAAGGTGGCCGACTTTCCGAAACCTCATCGATTCAGTCTTTGGGCTCTTGAAAAGCTTGAAGAAGATCCACCGATTTCGACTGCAATTATGTTCAGCGATGAGGCCATTTCAGACTATATGGCTACGTCAATAAGCTAAACTGCGATACTTGGACTGAAGAGAAAGCTAAAAAAGCTCACGCGCTGCCATTACATCCAGACAATACAATGGCTTGGGTGTCGTTTAAAAGCTAGTTACAAGCCGGCCTATTAAGGCGCAATGATAACGAACTATTTGCTGGCTGAAATTAAAGCCTGTTATCACGGAAACATTTGGATCCAATGAGAAGGCGCTACCTGCCAGACAGCCCATGATAAGAAGGCTTTTTTTGCGAGAAAAATTCGGTAAACAGTTAATTTCGGACCGGTGAATTGACCGCATAGATTATGTGATAAAATTGGGGGGGTACATTTAGTCCAAGGGTTGTCTGTATAAGCCAGCAACGATTGAGAAATTGGAATCCAATATAAATCGCGTCATTCGCCAAATAACACTCGAAATTGTCATCAAAAATTGGAAATTCAGAATGTACCATGTTAGCCGCAGTTACGGCAAATATTTAAAAGAAATTTTCTCTAAGACATATGTATAAAGATAGTTTCTTTTGTATGATAATAAAGATTACCCTATAAAATTTAATTTTTTTATACTTGAAAAAAAGTACCTCTAAATTTTTGAAATAAGTACCTTTTAATGAATCACCCTATGTAACAAAATAAAATTTTTCGACTTATGTACATAGCGCTCACAAAGTGCTCATAAGTTTTTAAACAATTCGTTTTGCTTCATTCAAAAAAAGCACGGTCAACACCGCGGGAAATCTTAAGCACCCAACTACTCTGCAGCTTATTACAGAGATTCGTCAAATCTAATTCTCTTCTCATCAAAATTTTTAACTCTTTAAATGTTGGGTTCATTTTGGGTTTACGAAGCAGCCCCACTAACTCAATCAAAAGTTAGACAAACTCATGTTTCACTTGTAATTTTCATCTCTCACAGAGCGATTTATGCCAAGCAGACTGGGGTCGCTTGGTGTGAAATGTGAGAGTTTCAACGCACTCAGCGACGACGACAACAGCAATACCAACAGTAATTTTTTGACGACCAACCAACCACCGGCAACCAATCATTGGCCCAATACTCAACTTTAGTAACTCAAGTGCTTTCGTTTTCTGTCGTTGCCGTCGTTTTCATGCTCCAAGCAAATGAAAGCCAACAAACAGTGAGACGATTAACGAACGCTGAAGCATTTAATCGATAGCGCCAATGTATGAGAAGGAAAAAGAGCAGCGCAGCACCAACACTTGGATTCTCAACTTGGGGAAAATTTAGTCACTCTCAGTGCTGGTCGCCTGGTCGTTTAGAGTGCCATGAGTTTTGCGCAAAATTTGTTTGAAACTTGCGTGTGCGTCTTGTGGAATTCGAAACGGAACATAAAATCGGCAGCAAATGCGACCACCACTGTAAATATACGTTGGGGTCTTACAACAACAATACATTGAGCTGAAAAAGTTCATAAGTGGGGAACTGACAAATTTGAAAGGGGCGTCCGCTTCTGCTCAAAGCTATGCACAAACAATAACTACGAAGACGACGGCAAAAACGAGCGAACGACAAGCAGCGTTAGTGTTGCCATACACTCGAATGATAAATTCGGCCCAATTATGGAAATTTGAAATAAATAATTAAGGGTACCGAAGGCAATGAATGGCATGAATTATGCGACAATTTCATACCGCCCGAAAACATGTTGATTTGACTAATTGTGTGTCGTGAAAAAAAAACGATCGCTGCTGGCGTATTTTGCTACATTAGCAAGCTATAAAAAAATAAGCCATGAATTGTAAAATATATCAAAGCTTAAGTCGTAGAGGGGAGAAAAACACATCGTTTACCAGCCCAAAGTACGAAAAGATTGATCCACCAATTTTTCATAGAAAACTGAAGTTTTCGAGCAATAAAATTTATATATCTGAAAAACGATTATTTTATTGAAAATTTTAAAGCTATATAATTTTTATTGAAAATTTTCAAACCATATACATAACTATAACTTTGATAAAGCATTCCGTGATAGGCGTGGGTGTGGCAGTCTAAAAATCACTAGGATTTCAAGGAAGTGTCAATTTGATTTTATGTTAAGAGCTACAAAAATTCATTTTGCCATTTTGATGACACTCTCGACTTATCATAAGCTCATACATTGAATTTAAACATTGACGAGAGATAGACTTTGTTGAACATAATTTCGCATCATGGTTCAAAAATCGGAACCACTGAAGACAAAATCGACTTTTTAGCTCTTAGGGCTTTTAAAAACCTGAAAGTTTAGGAGGCTCGGATATAAGTACGTATGAAGGAGCCATTCATGCTCGTTAGTCAAATTCAACTTATTTCGATTTGAACAGACATAGTTGAATAAATAGATTAAATAGTATGTACAGCTTTTTCCAAAATAAATGCAACACTTTTACATACTTTTCGGTAGCTATAGCTGTACTTCTAATTTTGCAAAAAATTAAAAATATTCTTTATGAATGTAATGATTAAGTTTTTATACAAAAGTTTTATACAGAATAACTTTGGGAATGGTGCACTATGTTATGAGCAGTGTGAAGAAAAAAATATATCATGTACATACATGCATATGTGATTAATTCAACATAATTTCTAATATGTAGTTATATACTTATCAATTGGGTATTTATTATCCATTGTCAAAATAAAGTTGTTACTATAATTGCATTGACTCGTTCAATCACCAAGTTTCAATAAAAAAATGTGATCTACTTTTAGAAAACTAAATCTCTGAAAACCTATTTGCGAAGTTTGGGTCATCCATTCCTGTACTATAGTAAAAAACCGTAATATGACCATCTCTATAAACATGAAGGTCGAGAGTGTCATAAATAATTTTTTCTTCATCAAAATTTGAATAATATTAATAAAGAAAAATTCTGTAGAATAACTTTCAAAAAATAATTTTGCATGAAAGTTTATTATACGCGCATGTATTTTTTGAAACAAAAATTTATGTTTTTTTACAAACAATAATTACATCCAACATGTCACACTGAGTCTTCGGCCATGCTTTATTTTAAGATTAGTGAGATAAATAAAGTGCATAATTAAGGAACCCGGAACAGTATCCTGAATTCCGGGAAAAATCAGACCATTTTGCTGTGGCGCTTTTACATAGTAATGTGTATCCAACCTTGAACATCACATATTAGAGGAACCACAAATGGGCGAGAGGGAATTATTATTGCAATTCCCTTGAGACTTCCAAATCAAGGAGCGAACTTAATAAAGGTCTCTTTGTGTTCGTACAAGGAGAGGGGCATCACATGCCTACTACCCATGTAACATTCTTTGCAGAAAAGTCTGTAAATGTGTGCTGGCAGGGCTTCTAGGTTTATTGCAACTGAGAAAGATTGATGAGATAACTTGGATAGTACCCCTCGGTCATGTCAATCAAAGATAATTCAAAGCATAAGAAAGAGCCTGTCAGAGAAACAAATATTTGTTTATGCCCGGCAGCACTGGAAAGGACACTCACAAAGAGGAAAAATACGTACATTTACGTTAATGTTGATTGAGGAGAAAAAAGTGACAAACGCGAGCGCCCGAATTCGGATGATGCACTTGAGTCGGGTTATATTGTAGGATATGTTAGATTTTGATAAAGATCAAATGAAAATGGGGAAATAAAAGAAAAAACCTTTTGATTTCACTGCCAACCGGAGTCAAAAGTTGCTCAAGCCAGTTGGGGGCAATGAACATATAGAAACTTCGGCGCATTCAATGTGTGCAGGCAGGCAACAACGAAGATAAAAAAAGAAAAAAATCTAAACAAAAACCTACAACACTTCTCCAATGACAACAGTAACAACACTACCGCAGTAACGAAGAACTTCTACAATTGTTGGCAGCACCAAGCAGCTAGTGAGGGAAGACATTACATGAAGCAGCTATGAAAAAATCAAGCGTTAAAGTCGAACAAACAAACGCCGTCGACGAATTGAATAAAATCGACCGTGTCGAGCGAGCGAACGAGCGCATTTTAATCGCTTAAACTAGAGCAGTAAGAGCATCATCTAGACCGGAATAGCAGCAGGCGCACAGCGCTAGTAGCTGGTCGATCAACCACTGGCTGTTGCTGCTACGGCTACAGTCAGTAGTTGGTTGGTGGCGGCAACTTTGCCGTAACCATAAAATTCAAATTCAAATCCAACTTTGCCAGCAGCAACAAACTGGGTACAACGAGTTCCATTCGTTGTTGTTCATTCAGGTCGAGTCGTGCCGTAGTTGTGTGGAACCACAGTCGCAGAAGCAGCTGCTTCTTTCTTTTGTATAATTTTTCATCTTCTCTCTCTCTTATCTTTAGCAGCTCTTAAAATCCGTAAAGATTTCATTCTCTCGGGTTTAATATTTTTTCTTTATTTGAAAATTTTATTGCCTTCACTATTCAACGATAGTGCTGATCTTTTTTACTGTTTGCAATTTGGAGATGTATTTTAATTTCAAGCTAAGAGGAGTCAGTGGCGGTTTTAAAATATTTTTTAAGGTTTGCGATAAGATGTCAAGTGAGAATAGTCCTTGCCGACACTGTCATTACTTTATTTCTACTTTTACTAAGAGGTGTGTTGTTACGAATGAATATTTGTTAAAATTTCAAATCTGTTTGGCTTGGCTATTTCCGAAATTTTTCAATTCCTACAAGGGCCGCGACTTTGACATGCAATGAGCGGCCTAGCCGCGTCAAAAGTAGCCCATTGGCAGCTCTGCTAAGGGATGAACAGTTGTTTTCACTAAAATAGCTACTTTGAGTTGTCCACAAAACGCCGAGAAGCAGCGTGTTAAAATAAAATTTTATTGGCAGCATCAACATGCATACCAAATATTTTTCACTTTATTATCGTAAATTACTTACCTCTTTGTGCGAATCTGCCACGGTTGACGTTATTGAAATATTAACACCCAATGGTACACTTGATGCTGTTTTTCTAGGATGGAACGTGTGACGGTTTTCTCCCGAAGACGCCATTTTAAGGGTCCACAACCAATGGTGTCTCTTGTGTAGTTTTTCTAGAATGTTAAAAAAGTAAACAGTATGAGAACAAACAGAAGTTACCTTAACTATGGAAAAAATTAAGCTAGAAAGAAAAATTGGTCTTTGAAAGCTTTTCACATCAAAGATGACATCCGAAATTTCAACGGCTCTTATGACGCTACTTTTTATTATTTTGAGCTGGCCACTCTAAAAATTGGTGATCCTGCAGGAAATAACTTTTCTTTCCTTTGATTAATTTTCAAAATTCGATTTTTTTTTTGTTTTGAATAGTTTTAACTCACTGATACTTATACAATCCGTATTAAAACTTTTGAAGTGAAATATTTTTTCTTACATCCGGAAAAAAGTTACAAACGTTTGAAACAATTGAATCCTCTCAACCTCAGTCCATGTTTGTCAAAATTAATCAAATATTGGTGTTAGCAGTACCATTTAATAGGACAACTATTAGGCCAATTTTCAGCTCTATCGAAAAACTTTTTTCTATTGCTATGGGGCACTTGGCAAATTATGCGCCATATGTGTTAGGTATGGAAAAAGTCGATATTTTTTTTAATTCCACTACATTAAAGCGAAGTTAAGCTAAACACAACCAATAATACCTTTGAAAAAAAAATTGTCTGTGTCTAAAAACAAAAAAAAAAAAAAAATTACTTATACTGAGACAATTCAAAATAAATAACAAAAGCTAGAAATTAAAGATAATAAACACCTGTGTATTTGGAAATAAATAGTATGTTTTCTTAATAAAAATGCATGAATTTGACCAAGAATGCACTTTTTGACAATTCAAAACTCATAATATTTTGCAATGCATACAGAGCTAACTGAGAATAACAGATGTAATTTTTGATTCGTCGAGTTTTCTAGGTGCTTCGAACTATAATCCTGAATATGTGTTATTGTTACTGTAAATTATCAGCCACAAACGATGCTATTAATAATAGCGAAATCAGCAAAGGTGTATGGTTCTATATAGGAACACATTTCTGAACTTAAATTAAAAGTTTTACCGCCGCCACTGCTTTAACTTTTTGCACAAAAAATAAAAATAAAGCAAAAACATTAAATGTAAACAACAACAATGCCACCGCATGGAATGGCATTCCGAAAATAAACACACAAACATATATCACATTCACATATACAAACAGAATCTCAATGTCATCTTAAGTGTTGTTGCTGTCGCGTACTGTTGTTGTTGCTGCTGCTACTGTTCGTTACTGCTGTTGTTGTTGCTGTATATTTCTCCACACTCAGTCAACCCGGCTGAGTGCACGAGCAAAGTAGAAAAGACGCAGAAGAGACAAATTTCTTTGTACGTCGCATTCGCAACCAACAGTTTGTGCAAAGCGTGTCTGCGAAGAAGTTCGTAGTTACTGCGTTACCAACGCGCGGGCTATGTGGAAATATAATTTTACGAAAAATCCGTTAATTTCAAAATAAACAAAAAGATAAAAAATAATGAAATAAAATAATTAAAACAAAAGAAATTAATATAAAAAGCAACAAGAGCATAAGAAAAAAATCGAAAAGTTGCACAGCGGGTATGTTGCGCGATAGTGTTGCTAATGCAAGGTTGCTGCAATCCGTGTTGCATTATTGTTTTTGTTGCCAAGTATTGTGCTATTATTGCAGAATAAAAGTTGCAGAAGTATAAAAAAAAGGGATAAAAAGAATTTCTGCCTTGGTTTTGTTGTTTGTTAAATATTTTGTATACGAAGCAGCAGGCGCACAGAAGCTTAGAAAATACACAACAATAACTAAAATAGAAAACTAAACGAATAACATTATAAAAATACATAAATACAAAATAAACAGATATTTAACAACAAAAGAAAACTAAAATATCTTTCACTGAAGTTTTCGCGCCAAAGTAAGAGAAACAAAATAAAAGGATTAAAAATTCATAGCAATAAAACAGGATTCAGTCAACTTCTTCTTGAACTCGCAAGGGTGAGTAACAACATTCAAATAAAGCAGCATCTGTAAACATTCAACGACAACAAAACAAACAACATGGCGCAAGTAGACGCGTCTAGACAGTGTTGCCTTACAGCATCCATTACTTTATTGCGAACCGTTAACGAAAAATCCTTTTTTATTGCAAAGATGTCATTTATTTGTATTTATTCAAAGGATTTTGTCTCCTAAGCGTATGAATTTTGCATCCTTGTGCGCTTTGTCTCCATGAAAAACTTCTCCGTTTACTGTGTTTTTTGCTATGTCACTCACTAACGAATACTGAAGTATTCGATTTACGAGTATGCTCGTGTGCTCGCCTCGTGTCACTCAATAATCATTATGAAATGAGCTCGTAAATTACAAAATCGTGGTTTTATTTGTCAAAAATTGAAACTTATTTTACCAGGCAACAAGAATTTTAAATAGGACGTTATTGTTCCCGCCATTTTTTTGTCTTTGCTGCTGTTTATATTCCATACTTCTCAGTCACTCATTCGTTCGTTCACTCAGTTGGTGTTAGTGCCTATGGGAAAAATTTCATTCTCAATTGTTTTGCTGTTTGTAGGGTCGCGTGGTATTTGCCTTATACGAAATAAAGCTGGGCCTTTATTTGTTTTCTGAATAGTTGTTGCATTTAGACTTTTTTGCAATTACACAAAATTATCATTCTTTTTCATAAACAAAACTATTAATATGTAGAGAGTTTTACTTTATGAGAGAATATTGTTGTCTTCCTTTATTCATGCAATAAGTATTAATGGTTTATATGAAATGCAACCAATTTAGAATAAATTCTAGCCCTAGGCATGGGAAAGCATTAAATGCTTTGCCCGGTCAACCAGAAGGCGAACGCTCCTCAGAAAGACTTCGAAAAGGATCCCTTCTGAACTGATTTTAAAGCCTAAGTCGACAACAGTCCAAAAAAAGTTCACGTTGTCAGCCATTTTAGTGCTTTTAACAAATGAATGCAATGTGAGATCATCGAGAACATAAGGCACTCGCTTATGAGTGTATTGGAGTGTTATTGGAGTGATTCTCAGAAAAAGTCATTCATTTAATTGAAAGTTCTAGCATGGTGCGGAAGCAAATATTCCATTTAATAACGCGAACACACCGCAACCTCCTAACGGATTTTACCTCCATAGAAATGATTTTAAAATAGCACAAAGCATCCATAGCTTTAAACATATAATAAGTTTCCAAAAAAAGTCTAAAATTTCTACGTTATATGCTGTGTTGGTAGTGACTTCTTGATTGGAATGTGCCAAAGTATAGTGTCCAAATTAACGGCCAATTTGCTCTTCAAAATGGAAAATGTGTTGTAAGAAAAATATATATTTTGTGTATAAAATTCATTAGCCTGCAAAGAATGGTTACTAAGATTCAAGGAGGTAAGATAGTGAAATAATGTTTCCTTATTTAACAGAATAACTGTTACTTCAATTGTAGTTGACGGTACACATCTTGGTCTGCAAAAAACCCAACCAAAATGAGGAATTGAATAACAGTTCGCATTCGACTGCTTTAAGGACATCGAAGGACAGTTCGTGTCAATAGATACGACCGCATGCTCATTCACTGAACCTCGCGACCTCGAATTATGAAACTTGTTATATTCGACCCTAGGTTTTCTGCATACATTCATAGTTCAAAAGTTCATATTTTCACTAACACGAATGAATGGGTAGTCCTATAAACCTGAAGATGTTTCGAAAACTGTAAACTGCGTAAACTGAGAAAAATCGCAAGTTCGAATAAAATTTGCATGGAGTAAAGCTTACGCAAGCCTCGAAAACTTTCGATGCAAACTTGATGAGAAAGCAGCCTCGAAAAGTCTCAAAGTGAATCAGTGTTGCCGTTTGTCAAAACAATTTACAACAAATATGAAACTTCTTTTGCAGCTTGCACATAAAATAAACATAAGAACTTTTAAATAGCCTAATTCAATTCAACAGCAAAAGACACAGCAGTCAGAATTAAAGTAGATGCGAGAAAAGTACGGGAAAGCTAAAATGCAGGTTAGAAAACTATTAAGTCAATCGGAATAAAAAGTTGACATTTTTGTGGTCCTCGATTCGTCTCATGGTTACCTGGCATAACTAGATAAGGAATGAATATTGCTGATTGTCTTCTCTTGAGTTCTGTATCGTCTCACGGTGTATTGGGCTTCCACAAATTTCTTCCAACCTGCATCAGTAGCGAGTATTTTCGATTCTCTTCAACATTTTTACGATTCACTTATTTTATAGTCCACATTTCCATTGCAATTTAGGACGAGCGCAGTTTCTACTGCCCTGAGAACTCCCCTCCAATACTTTCTGACTTTAGTTGGTCATTTTCGCAAACTTTGTTCAATATATCTTAATTTTTGCTTTGATTTGAATGGAAATCTGATCTTGACAGCATCATTTTTTTTTTTTTTGATGAACTGAATTATTGAAGAAAACGAAATTGAGATAAGCAATAAAAAATCGGAGCATACGAATTTATCGAACAACAAACGAGCACTTACTAATGTTGATGCTCAGCACACCTACGTATCTACAAAAACCCATCCAAATATTTAAATTGCCATAGTTCTGAAAAAATTAAACAGGATATTGTTAGTACTGTACTCAAAAAAATATGCAACTTTCATACCATCTCAGTTTATGATCTGGCTTCAGCAAATCCTGACTTGTATAAAACAACACAATTTAGACAATCGGCACAAAATTCCAAAATTAATAGAGTGAATGGATGAAATGTTGATGATATTTACAACAAAACTACTTTGCATTTGACGACACTACAGATAAGAAATGCGTTCTCACGAAATACTGCAACTAGTATTCACAAAGAAAGCAAGGGCAGTTTCAAATTTCTGTGTAGTCTGATAACTTGGCACTTAATTCATTTCAAGATAAGTAGAGACAGCAAAAAACTATGAATGGTATAAATTGATAAGCGGAACTTCCCAAAATATGGCAAAGATTATTTTGAAGAGTGCAAAGCAAAAGATGGCTTTAATCGTAAATGAACCCATTTATTTTGCAAAAAGTTTCAAGTACTTTGGTATTATTTACATATTGCCCCTTGTGACTGAATTAAAAGAAACTCTTAAGTTTAGAATTATAAACTAAAATAAAGTGGTATATGCATTTAAAAAAAAATTATTTTTTAAGTTTCGGGAGCGGATAAGGTATGCAGAAATTTAAATTAAAGTTGTGTGAGTGGAGTTAGGTCCATTTTCGGTCTTCTTCGAGAAACTGGCCATAAAAATTTCCCAAAACACATGTACACAGATGAGGTGTTGAAAAACAAAAGAGACTATTTGTTCATGCTGAAATAATCGAAAAAAATAAATTTTGTGATTTTCGATCAATCGTCGTTATAAAATCAATACAATTTTAAAAGAATTTATCTTGATTAGAGATTTAATCAATTACCCTTATGGTGTACGCAGATAGAAATCGATTTTGTTTCCCACACTTAGAGCATATGAATTGCAGAGACTGCGAACTTAAGACCATATCCAATGTATAAATTTTATTGTTGATTACCATTTGGAATGCAGATGCACTAAGAGAGACTTAAATGTCGACGTACAATAAACAGATACTATTAATTAGGTCGTTGGTGATGTTAGAGCTAACGAATAGGAAATATTTCTAAAGATTTTTGATCCGTTTTGACTTTTATACAGGCTATCTACACATTTGTGCAATAGCAGTGAATATAACTGTATGGAACAAGAACGATAGAAAAAGTAGTAGAATGACGAATGTGTGCTTAGTACGCTTCACCGGAATTGATGGTGTATCAAAATTAATCGAAGCTTAATCTCTATAAGCAGTCGTTAGTCCACTATTCGCCGAATGAAGAACTAAACAAATGAAATGATGGAAAAACTTGAAAGCAGATTATGGAGTTTGCGGAAAAACTATGAATTGAAAATATGTATTCAGTTGTGTATCGATAAAAATTGTTCGGAAAAAAATTTTTCAAAAAGACTAAAATATGAAACAAAACGTTCAAGAACAAAACGTTCAAAAACAAAACGAATTTCTAAAAGTAAGAAAGAGGTAACCAAAAATACTGTTACAAATTCGTCGAAACGTAGTGTACACTCTAAGAATAATATATTTGCCAATGATAAATAAAATAAGCCTTCAACTAAATAAAAGGTAAGGTTTTCAAAGAAGTTGTGTATCCCTCAAGATTCATGTGCTTAGTAATTGTTTAATTAATACTAAACTTACTTTCTCACTTGGAGATTTTCCAACATCCTGCCGCACCTTCGATACACCATTGACGCGAGCATCCAACCAAGTTATTCGCTAGTTCCTACATCCATGCATTGTAATTTCGCTTACTTTTTGTGTCAGCCAGCAAGCGACGAATGGGACGAGATTATGTTTGTCACTTTGCGCACATGTTTGCTGAGCACGTTCAGTTTTCGTATTTTAATACGAACTTTTATTTATTTTTTGCTCATATATGGTCATGTTTGCCAGCTACGGGTTGTTATCGTCTATCAGCTGTTGTTGTTTGGTAACTCCATCATTCAGACTCACGTACGTACATACGAACGTTGTTGGGTTTATTAGCACTTGTGTGTGTCCCCTTTGAGCGCCCCATGTGTTTCAACATTTGAAAAGTAGCTACATTATAGAAATACCAGCTCACTGCATTATCGTAATCGCATTATATAATTACGTCGCTGTAAGTATGAATAGTTTTTGTTGTTTTGTATTTTTCTCATTACTAATATACGCGGGTTTTTTTCCTATTTTTTCAAATTTTACTGTACACAAATCTCATAATTTAAATATCACTATCGTATGGTTTTCTTTCATTTCTAACTGTGAATGTTTTTTTTTTATGATTTCCCTATTTGATTTTTTATTTACTTTTCATTTTCTTGTTGTTAAACTGTAAAATTTTACTGCGCCATTATATATCAAATTAAAGTGTTATAATCCCATTTGTTATTATTATCAAATTATTAGTTTTATTGTAATCCCTTGTATATTACACCCTTGAATAACGTGGAGTATGATGTTTAGATTTATGAGACTTGTTTTCTATTGAAAATCACTATGCGGGGAATGTTTCAGTAAGTCTTTAGGTAATTTGGTTATTCGAGCTGAACATTGAAAATAATGAAAGTTTGACGAAAATTTCTCTTCAGCGGTCAACTTGATGAAGAAAAATGTTTTTCTATTTTTGCATTTGGTTGCAGCACGCAAATATACGGGAATTATTCCCTGGTATGAATTCTTGATTGTGGTCTACCAAGCAATTGAATTTATCTGAATCTTCAGTCATTTTGATTAGAGCACACACTATAAGCCTTAATGCCAAAAATGGCATTCCCTATGCCTTCGACCCTAAGGACATAAACAATAAGCAAGCGTTGGTGGATTCATATCACGGACATGTCATCCTCGTTTAGGGATTAAACAACTAAATACGTTAGCCAAATCAATGCTGTTAACCAATACTGTAGCTTGGAACAAAATTAAAGACATAGACCAACTTAATTGTGCCGCCTAACAACGAAAGTACTGGATCTGATGAAATCAAACCATTTAACTTTGTAGCTATAGCCCATTATAGTATTTTTTGTAAAGTTTGCATAGCTTACGCTGCAACTTTGCTCAAAGTATTAATAGTTGAACCTTCATAATCTATTAACTTTGTCCCAATTCCTTGAACGTAATTTAGCAGTTTTAATTTTTGGTGTAACAAAGATGAAATAAACAGTCGCTTTAAATAAACCTATGCATTAAATCCTTTCGAACGTTGCATGGAACGAATAATTGTACCTGTCAGCTCCAGTTGATTCAATATTCCCTAAATGTCAAAATTTGTTGATCTACGAGTATTTAAGAAATTTTGAGGGAAATAATCTATTCATTTATGCGACAACAGATAATATGAAATAAGAAGGTTACTGTGTCCACATATATTAGATTGGTGGCCTTTATCAGTAAACAGTGGACTTTGGTGTTGATTGTGTTCAGTGGATGCGAAGCTATTTACGACAACACAAATAGAATGGCTACTGCAGAAGCTCGTTATCCAATAAGTGAAGAAGTTACCATCATAACCAGTGGTACCCGCTACCACAAGCAAACGCTCTCACGATAAGTGGATGTTGATTATTTGTTTATCAATTCTATATATGTATGTGCACCCTTTTCAACGCTCTTTAAGCGCCTGATCGTTGGCATTCTTACGCTCTTTAAGTGCCTGCCTACCCGTCCTCTGAGCAGCACAGATTATAACTTTCGATCGAATGTCTTGGAAATATTCAGAGCAACACTTACACTTTCGCTGAAAGAAAAATATAAATAGATCGAGAATTTGTGGAAATACTGATGCGATCGGAAAAACTTTAAATATATGAAAATAAACAAAGTTACTAAAACTTTTGACCACGATTGAACTAATTCCGATCGAAATTTTTTCGAAAATACTAAATGGAAAGGTAGACTCACGGTTACATTCAAAAAAAGCTGGAACTGTTTGAATGTATAAAAGAAGAGTTGAGTGAAGTTTTACAATATATAAGATATAATGCTGTTCTGGCAGTATGATTTGTTGAATAAAATCTGTTGCAAGAGCTAAGGAGGAAACCGATTAAAAATTAATTTTTCTTAAAAAAAATATAGGGTCTAATGCTTTTGACCACTACTGTACAGGGAAGAAACAGAAAAGTTTGTACCAGATCTTGGAAAAAAAGTAATTTTCATCAACTCTCGAAAGATATTTTGACGATGCATCGTATTTCATATAAAAAAGAATAATTCATAAACTTAATGCACATTCCCAACAGCAAAACACAATAGTCAACGATACATCTATTACAACTGGAAGCTTATGATTTTAAGTTCGAAGTTGCAGAAAGATTTACTAGTTCAAATTCCAAAAATTTCATGTAAATAATTTGTTACAAAAAAAGAACAACTTTTTCAAAGCACAATCAACCTACGGTCATGACCGATTAAAACACTTTTGCTTATTGTTATTTGTCCAACTATAATATGGTATTGTTAAAATTCTTTTGTTCCCCTACATTGACTATTTTTCAATGGTCTGTTTTTCTTTCTTCTTTCTTTTGTACTCTAAGTTGGTCATCATCATTACCTTGGTTTTCAGTTTTCCTTCTACCAAATCGTCTTATGTCTTAGAAAGAAAAAAAAAAATCATTTCTTGTTGTTAATTTACCATGCGGCAGTAGATGATACGTCGTCATCATAAGGAACTTGTTGCATGCGTTTTGAAAGTTGCCTTGCGTTGCTTAAGAACGTGTTTTAAGTTTCTTCTGTTTTTTCTTCTTCTCTTGTTACTTTAACTTCCAACAGAAAAAAGCGAAACCACAAAATATTTAGATTAAGCAAAACTATGTAAATAAATGACATGTGGTTTGGTATTTAAATTAACGACGCCTCGAAAACTCGCTTATCTAGCTGTTTGTTTATTTTTTTTTTGTATTTATTTACCTATTTTTCACATGGTTGCAAAATTTAATGAAGCGAGTAACTGCGACGGGTTCAGCAATTTTATTAAGCAATAACGTAATTTGTAGGCAATTTAAGTTGTTGCGTTGGAATTTTTGTTTGTAATCTAACGGTTAGACGCCACCTTTAGTTTTTGGAATATCTAACAGAGAGCTTGAACTACACCCAGCCTTAAAGATTACGAAATCTAATCGAGTGTAGCCACTTATTTCTGCACATTTTCAATCTCGATCCATATTTAGTTTTCTCGAAATCATCGTTTCCAAAGAAAAGCTGACGTTTAGGACATCATTGACTCAAAAAGTGAGGATTATTCTGAATATATATATTGTGTTACAGAATGAACACATGAATATATCCTGTTTTCAGAGCATAAAAACACTGTACATATTTACTAAAATGATTTTTAGCACTAAGTTTTCTTAATTTCATAACCGTGCAAATGTGCGGCTATCCGAACAAAAGTGACCCAAACCATAAATCCCAAAATAAATAGATTTTTTTGAGGAAAAACAGCTTCAACAAGGCCTTTCTTGCTTGAATAGTTTCTTATGAGATTGTATGTTGCTTTCCAGGATATATCGTACTCAAACTAAAAAGGTTGCTTCAGAGACTACGCTCGACTTATAATGTTGTTACACCAAGTATCGCTTTCTTTCAGCAAGATCTGTATAAAGGGTTCCAACGCTTTTTTCACAGCCATAACGTCGCTTAATTTTTTTTGTTTGGCAATATTGTGAAGAGAGAGAGCGACATGTATACTCTTTTTCAACCGACCGAGGCTTATGCCTAAACCAAAATAGACGTGACGAGACGCAACGAGTAAGTTCGAGTATATGTAAACCAATGTTAATATTCAAAATAAATAAACGTAACTGATCAAAAGTGAACGAAAAATTTTGACGAGACGTGTTGTTCCGTAAGAACCGAACTTAAAACCGTCACTCCTCGTCATAATAGCTATTTCGATTCGTTGCCTAGCGTAACATTTTGGGTTATATGTCAAAACAGACGTAACGCTGCTATCGTCTCGTCACGTCTATTTTGGTTAAGTCTTTAGTTAAATTTTGTTTGGAGATAGATTGCACCCTAAGGAAGAGCAAGAGATAGTGGTAGGAATATAGCAACATGATATCATGATTTTAATTATTGAAGCAATGACAAAAAAATTGCTCTTTCTGCTGTCAGTTTTTTTCATATGAAGTACTAAAAAGTTGGTTGAGTTTCAACCACTGGGCGAACCGATATATCAGTAAAAGCTTGAAATAAATTTTGTTATACATATGTTATTTTACCACTGGGCAATAATAAAATAAACAAAAATAAAATGAATTCTATAATATTACGAAATATATAATCATAGCACCTTGAATTTTTGTACAGAACTATTTGCTCACAGTCAATTGATAACAACATGGGTATATAGTAAAGTATGTATATTTCTGTTTATATTTAGAATGTTTATTTTTTATATTAAATTAGATTTAGGGGCTATTCACGTGTAGATTAGGGTAATTTTATAAATTAATATGTTTGCAACAGATAAATTGTATTCGCTAGTCATCGTTATATAAATGTTGGGGTAACACGACACGTTGCTGTGGGAAAAATTAAATTTACGTCAAAGTATTTTTTAGGGCCGTATCTAGGGGGCATACTAGGGGATAGAAACCCCCCCCCCCCCCCCGAAATATTTTGACGGACACTATATAGAAACGATTTTGCAAAGAATATACACTACGTAGAAAAAATCTCAAATCCACAACCCCCCCGAAATAAAATCCTGGATACGTCACTGGTACGTTTCATAATTTATAAGTCTTTGTATACATAATGTTAGTGGAGCCATGTGGAAAAACATTCAAACATAGAGACATGCACTAACAGCGTAAGTCATAAATAGCTGTTGCTTGAATTCTTTATATAAAAAAAAAAATTAGTTAATTCTTCATGTACCCAACAAAATAAAAATAGACTTGGTCTCATTCAAGTTCATTTGTAATTATCCAATTCCACAAATTGAAATAGATTTATTTCGGTAGTTAGTTATGGTACGGGCTATTAGAATAATCTTAAATAATAATGTTGGCAAAAACTTTGTTCGGATTGCTTATATATCAATGAGGCATAATTACCATTAAGTAGGATCTGATATTAGTCATGATTTACTATAAGGATGCACAATTCGAAGCTCGCTTTGCTCTTCTAGCTCTTACAATAATAACAAAATATATCCATGTCTTTCCGTTATTTGAACCAAATCATTTCGGATCACAACCACCGTATGCTCTTTGTTTGTGTAATTATTGTCTTCAATGCATTACTCAAGTTAAATAATTTCGGTGCTCTGTCGCCGTATGTTATTTGTTAGTGAAATTTTTTCTTTAATTTTCTTTGAAGTTTTTACCTTGTTTTTTAATTTATGTTTTTGCAACCAGCTCTCAAAGCAGACTTTTGTGTGGATCTCTAACTTACTAGATAGGATTTTTTTTTGAGAATTGGTTCTTTTTTACTTGGCAACGCTTGAAAAAAATATATTTTGCCGTACTTGAAACACTTTAAAGCAGTGGCAACAGACTTGCTTTTATTTTAGCCGATGCTGACTTCTACAAATCCTTTGAAGATTTCAGAGCATTCCTGAAATATTGCGAAATTTCTATTCAGCAGCACTTACTTTGGCGAATATCTTGTTCACTTGTTTGCTGCTTATTTATTTGACATATTTAATCTTCCTAACATTTCTCTGTCAATGGCTCTACCAATGCAAGTGATTCGTCTCTGCTAATTAGCTTTCAAATTCAACTACATGCCCTTTCTCTTCCAAAGTTTAGAAAAACAAAAATATTAAAATTTTGAATTTTTTAATACTTAGCAAGTGATTATAACTAGTTCTCGAAAATTCCAATTAGATGAGAACATCTTTTTGCTAGTTAAACATGAAAAATTGCGGTACTTAATTTTATAAAATTTTTATTTTTTTATTTTAATTATTGAACCACAGCCATGTTTACTTTATTCAACAAATGTTTTCTATTTGTTGTGTGCGCAAATACTTATATTCCTTTGAACTTTTCAATATCATTACCGCCGTCATCAACAGTATGGCCAGCAATTTCTGAATGCTAGTTGTCATCACTATTTTTAACCTTGCGGTGGTCTCGTGTTATCTATTGCCGGTCGCTATTGTGCTAACTAAACGGCCAACATGTCATGTAGTGCCTTTTAATCAATCCCCAACGATTTGGTTTGTTTATATTGGCCCATAATAGCCGACTAAAAATAGCAGATTTCTTTTCTTATAAATAAACAAAGTATTTTTTTTTTGTATTTTTTGCTAAAAAATGTTCCAACTCTAGTTGCAAGAAATCGCATCTCCAAATAGAAAAAGCAGCTTAAATCAATCAAACCATTTCCTATGCAATTCTGTTATCCTGTTGAGAAATCAGGGAAATCTATTTATTGATGTTTTCCACAAGCAAAGCGTTGTGATGTCACGCGCCAAACAGCCAACACGTGTATAGAGAAGAACATTGAAAAAAAGCAGCCATGGAACGAATATCTTAACGAGTCTCTCGGTTAGCAACAGAAAAATCAATGGCGCTCAGTGATAGCGAAACAGTTGGTTTGTTTTAATACGAATAGAGAAAAGGGACAAAGGAAGAGATGTATGTGGAAAAAGAGAGAGATGGCCGATTATTTTTCTCTATATAGACTGGAGCACAATAACGACGCAACCCTTATGTTTATATATGTAAAAAAAAATCCAGTCATTTGGAGTGCGTAACAGCGAGTGGTAGGGGGGTTGGAAAAATATAATTCAAGCTTACTAATCTTTTAGAGTTCTTCGCAAATCATTTGGTATTAAATGCCAGCACGGCATGTGAAGAAGATTCTATCGAGATATCGACAAACTGTAAGTGAAGTAGCTTAAAATGTTAAATTTCATGGACTGTAATAGCTTTGAAATTTCGAGAGATAATAAGGTCAACGCTATTTCTAAGAAATCAAGTAGATCTGGGAAGATCTTGCCAAAAATCGAGGATGGATTTTCTTTTAACGTGGAGCAAACACACTAAAAGCCCCAATGTATTTTGAAACGAATTATTAAAATTCGCACGCTAAGTATTTTCTCTTTCTTCGAACTGCTCCTCCTGTAACTTTTGTCTACTTGGGACGAGCTTGGGCCTGCTAAATATGTGCGCTGCAGTTCGGTTGTCAAAATATCTATTGGAGTTATTTTCGTTATCACTCTGTTCACGTCGTCTGACCTATTCCTGTATCGTTAAACACTCGAAGTGTGATTAAGCTGTAGAACCTTCGGATACCAGAATGACATGCCTCTTCGAATGTTGCTTAAGTCCAGACCGGCGCATCGTAGAATATGATAGAACTCACAACCTTTCACTCACCTACTTTTGTGTGATTGTACCTGCTATACCTACGGTCGACAAAATGTCCGGCAATCAAACTTTTGGCGCTCCTGGAGCCTCGGTGCACTGCTCAATGCACTGCCAATGAATAGATTGATTTCAAGACACCGTCGTACATAATGGGGGATCGACTACAGAGCCCTGTGGTGCACCTCTTGAGCTCATATTAAGCTTTACGCCAGAATCGTTGTTTACAACAGCACATTACCTTGAAAGTATTCTGCGATTATTAAATTAGTATATTGGTGTTCAGAGATCTCGAAGTGCCTCTATAATTTGCAGCCTTTACTGGAAATACTAAGCACCAACTTTTCACAAAAACAGATAAACACCAATGTTGAGGTTTGCTACTGCAATAGGGGAAAGCAGAAGGCTACGTTTCTTTATAGCTTCATTATCATTAACATTATGTACTATAGTACTTAATGCACAACTTAATATGCCTAAATTGTGTTAATTTTAACAAAAAATACATTTTTTCACTTCACCCTAATATCCTCCCACCCACGTTGTTGAACTTCGCGCGTCACAGCATTTGAACTCTTGACCTTTGGAAAATGTGGCGTTAACGTTGGCGGTTATGATGACGTTCATTGCGGGTATAGAGGATTTGTCTTGTGCTGGCGAAAAATTCCAGACTCCTTGAGGAAACGCCGCATTAATTCGCTGGTATGCTTAGACACACACAGCTGCGGCGACGGCGACAACGGTAATAGCCACACTGTATGTGGCGTTTTTTGTGCGCCTGGTTATTTGAGGCGGAGTATTTGAGTTAGAGTTGAAAAAAGGGCAGCACTGGTGGAGCATCGAGTGCACACCGGCATAAAATGGCCACTCATGTGAGTTTCTAAGCAAAACGAAAAAGGGAGTTTGAGTGTCGCACTCAATGGGGGAAGTAACAGAAATAATGCGAAATACATTTAATTGGCTCACAGCTTTAAAATTCAGCGTAGAGATACAGCCAAAGAAGGGGGAGAAAGGTTAAGGGAGGCGTGCACGAATATAAGTGACAATGAAATTTATGTAGGTGGGATTTTTGCAATATTATATTTTGAATGCATATGGTGGTTTGCTTCTAATAACTAATTATTGCTCTCATTGTAACTGAAATACTCTTAGATTTTGTTCATTATTGTCGAGTTGAAGAAAAAATACCCTCTTGGATAACCTAAATTTTCTCCTGTTCGCTCGAGTTCTCCTCTTCCTTTGCAATTGGTAACCTAATCTGTATTCTTTTTCACTCTATTATCCACATTGTACTCTACGTCTGCACTCAATCTATTTGTGAGCAGTGAAGTTTCATATCACCCCACACCCCCCCCCCCCCCCCCTTATATGTACGCATACTCGCTTAAATGTATGTTATTAAATCTCTTAACTCCAAGTAGCAACACATTGAATACATTTTTCTCCGTAGAGCCAATCATTGCTAGGAACGCATGAATACCATGGAGGAAGGTATAACAATTGCACTGTTCAGGAGACTTGTTTTCTCTTTGTGTATGTGCCTGTGTTTCAAGGCATCCACACTTCAAAAGTAGGTCATCGGTGCAGGTCAGCTGCTAACTTTTTCCATAACCAGTTAATGGCAACTGAAAGCCAGGAGCATACGTACCCCTATCAATGTAACAAAACGAAAGTGAACTCAAAATTAAAATATACGTTGTTATACTCGGTATAGGTATGTAAATGCCTACTACATGTAGTGTGAATGTAGGTCAGTCTAGAAATAACTACTACTTTGTTAGTTAGTTAGAGCCTTAACTGCTATTAATAGCGAGGATAAAATGAAAACATGCAAATACAGGTACTTGCATGAACGGAGTCAAGTACGGTGTATATACTTCAGTCCTAAAAATAATTGCAGGTAACAACACTTCACTGCTTTGGAAAAAAGAAGTAAAAAAGAAAAAAATTTTTAACATTAATTTTTGCACCAAATTTTCTTTTTTATTTAAAAACAAAATTTTAAAACAGATTTTGGAGTTATTCGTTAGAAAAATTCTGTATCGAATATTTGGTTGTAAATAAGTTTAAATTTGGAAAAGAAGCTATAATTAGTGCTTCATCCGAGGCGAGGCGAGGCAAGGTTCTAGTTGTTCTCGGTCTCGCCTCGTTTTAAATATTTGAGTCTCGCCTCGCCTCGTTCTCGGACGAGGTCTTGAAATCACATACGTCGCCTCGGTAAGAACCGAGGATTTTATTAAACTGAAAAAAAATTATCAGGCCTGTATATTGTCGGCATTCAAGCAAAATTATTCGTTTAATTGTGTTTACATCCTCTTAAATTTGTGATATGTTATTTTCGGTTGTTAAAAAAAATGGTCAATTTTGCTTGTATGCCAACGATATGTTCAACTAGCAAAGCCGGCACGCGTTGCTTCGCCTCAAGAAGTAAAATAAAATATATTTTATTTTTGGTGGATTGAATCATATATGATGATTGATGAGCTATTTAAATCATTTCTTATATGGGACGGCTTGGCATTGTCCATTTTTATTCAAATCAAGCTAGACTACGAACCTTTTACAAACTATAAGAATTATATGTACCAAATCTTATCCATTTAGGTCATATAGTTACTGAGATGACTCTAAAGACCGAAGATATGACGAAATATATAGACTCTAAATAAAAGTAGCTTAAGCTGAGCTTCTTGATGTGAAAGCAACGTGGTGTGAGTTCGGTGTGAATTGGTTAACCGGTCTTCGAGAAACTGATATATAAAAAATATTTTTTTATGAAAACCACCCTAAAGATGCACTCAAAATAAAAGTTTTATTGCCTTATCTATGCTTTCCAATAAATAAATATCGAGTCAAATTACAAAAAATTGTATCAAAACAAAAAATACTGCACTTACTTCCGATGCGAGCTGGTGTTAAGGCGAGGCTGCGAGGCACCTCGTTATCAGAACCGAAAACGATGCGAGAACGAGGCGAGGCGAGGTGTCGGTGTGATCTCGCCTCGTCCGGTGGAGCGAGGCAAATTTATTTTTCCACCTCGCCTCGTTCTCGCCTCGGTCTCGCCTCGCCTCGCATTTACTCTACCCAATACAACAGCAAAAATACGAAGAGCATTGATTATTAGATTATTTCCGATGAAAAAATGTGAAATTATTGGAATTTATAAATAATCTAGCAACATATAATACTTTGAAAATTATCAAAGCACGTTTTATTTCGGAAATCTGTCCTCAAGTTGTTCGAAATTGGACTAATCGAATGTGATTTATAACAGCTTGGTGTCGTGAACATTGTGTCACAAATTATTTTTAAACAAAGTCACAAAAAAATCTATGAGCTAAAATAATATATTTAAATTTTCAGTCCTATCACTCATAAAAAAATCATCCATTTTATACACAAATAAAGTGAGTTAGAAAGTTTTAAGTTTTCTTAAAAATGTTGGCAATTTTGCCAACTCCTTAATATGGGCTGCGACGCTGTTTGATAGGGTGTTCGATAGTGGCAGATTCAACTTTAGCTTTTGGATTTCTTAGAAACTATACAGAGAAAATAAATTTAAATCAAATAAATGTATTTTACTCATTGATTTTTAAAATATTTTTTAACTTTCAGCAAATTTTTGAAGATATTACTACACTGAGAAAACAATTCGTTTGAATATAACAAACGCATATTTCATATAGAGCAATTAAATGTTTGATTGAGTCAAATATAAAAAGCTTCAACAAACATTTAGCACTATTTGATCCAAATGCAATATGTTTTACTCAAACAAATATTTGATAACTTTATATGAAATATACGTTTGTTATATTCAAAAAATCGATTTCTCAGTGTATGCCCTTAATTGGAAGTTATGTTTCTTATTAAGTCAATTAAATATATATGATTGGATCGAATATATAATAATAATATAAAATTTTTATTTGATTTTACATTAATAATTAAGTACTACACTATTTATCGATTTAATATTATTTTTTCGATTTGGTAGAAGAGAGTGGCATATTAATTTATATTAAATATTTATTTCGCGTATATCAAATACATAATCTGTTAATTATTATCAGATCTCGATATAAACAAGTAAATCGTTTTCTCTGTGTAGATTTTGTTTTATTTGAACAAAATATTTACGCTTTTATAAAATCAAAACTTGAAAGGTTTTTCATCAAGGACAAAATTCAAGAATATTGATAACATAAAATGTTACTGCTTTATTGAAAAGAAAAGCTGCGCCACTGATGAATATCTTGACTTCCTAAAACCGGTACGCTTCGATAGAATCTGCTTGCTCTTGGCTAAATGCCAAAAAACTGTCATCGAAAATGAATAAGAGTATGGATGACAAAAATATGTCCAGTATTGGCAGCTTTAGTTTTGGTGTCGTAATGGCATCAGACTTGTTGTTAAGCTGATGATTCACGTGAATATTTTCCATGAATATTTTATCAGAGCACCTCCGTTAAAATTTAAACGACAATTTTCTTCTGATTACGAACCACACAGTACACAGGTCGTCAAACAATCTGAATTAGAGCAAAAACGATAGCGGATAGTAGTTGGAAATGGTTGGAAAACACGAATTGCTTATTACACCTCAGCGGCCCTTAAAGATGAGATATCGCTACTTAAAGTCCTGTACCGCAACAAAAAGGTTCTGCCAACTATGATGGTGAAAACTGTACACATAAGGAATAATACATCAAATAATTCTACCACATCATTATACATTTTATATATAAAAATCTGGCTTTCTCCTACACGCAAAATATTTTTTATTCAATAGACAATGAAATAATCCAATTTGTGTTGGCAATAATCCGATCAACCAGCCCAAAGATACGAGTAGTTACAATGCTCAGTAAGTAATCGCCATAAGAAGAATTGCGGTCTGTGTAGCTTAGGGTGGATCTCATGCCACAAATATGTTTTCATACACAATCCATATTTTTTTCTTAAATAGCCAGTAAAAATATTGAACTGTAATATTTTTTGTGGTACAACTTCAGGTGCTCCGTTACAATAAAACTAATACCTTGAAACTCTATTAGGAGCGTAGGATCTGAACAATGCGTTCTATTACTATTTTGTATGTTGGTGTGTTGTCTAATGCTGTGCCAGTTCGTGCTGAGATTTAATATTTCGTTTTAAAATGGCTTCGAAAAGGCGAATAGGGATGCGTTGTTGAGTTTAAGTACCTGAATGGCCAGTGTTGTCTTTTGATGGGAGGAATGCAATCTAGCAATAAGCGTTACGTTTCTGCAGGTAATTGCGTGGATATGGTGTTCTCTCCGATAGCATTAAATTGTCGAGCTTGGTCGTTGTCGCGCCTGTCGGTTAAATGTAAGGTGGTATCAGTGATCCAATCAGTTTCTTTTGCTCCGGAAATCGACAGCGATACTGCAGGCCGCGATATAATAATTGATTTCGAGCTTTAAGGTAAATAGCTAAAAAGTTTAATAGCTGCAATAGCTAAACTCTTTTATTATTTACTATCACCGAAGGTCTGAGTTTGAAACTTGTTAACTGTGAAGTCCATATGGACGAAGAACATATTTTTTTTTTTGCAAATGCTGGGCAATAAAGCATGAAAACTTCTCAAGTTGTTCTTTAAAAACGGGTTTACATTTTCGCTTTGAAGTGAAAATAAGTACAGTAAGAACTTGTTCCAGTAAAAGTATTTACTTAAAAAAATAAACACATTTAACAATTTTATTATCAGTGGCACCCTAACTTACTTAAATCTCTCAACCTCCGAGGATTTGGCAAATTTTATTGATTGATTTTCTCTCTAACTTATTCGACGACTACGTTGCAATTTTTTTTTTGCATTGAAAACCGAACAACAAAATTCGTCACGACGTGACAAGTGATACAAATGTGAATTGCATTACGTTGCATTTTATTATGGTATTACGTACGTTACGTTATGTTATTGCAGTCACTCGCATTCTTGATGTTCGCATCAATAAAACGCTCCATATTGGCAAATTTATTTTTTTGTTGGTTGGGTTGATTTGTTAGGTTGGTCAGACCAAAAGTGGGCAAAAGCTTTAGCCACATGAGTATGAGGCAACAGCTGGAAAACGATAAAACAACAACTACGTAGTACATTGAATGAAAACAAAAAAAAATAGTTGGCAGAACACAAAATAGGCAAAAAAAATTGTAATGCATCAAATTTGTTGTTTTTCTTTTGTTCCTTTTTGCCATTTTCTTCACTTTTTTATTTAAACCTAAAGATTGTCAATGAGTTCGTTTTTCTTCTCTTGATTGTGTAAAAACTATCGTATTAAGCTATCAATTGGAAGTATCGGTATTCTGGGGAATAGACCATTGAAAATGTGGTTTCAGAAGCAGCGAGTTCTTTCGAAATCAAAACATTGTTTTTTGTTCATCCATTATTTTTAAGTCGATACAGGGAACAAGACTTTTTACTTTTAGTCACGCACAGGGGCGTATCTAGGGGGGATACTACGGAATAGAACCCCCCCCCCCCCCCGAAATATTTTGACGGACACTATATAGAAACGATTTTGCAAAGAATATACGCTACGCAGAAAAAATCTCAAATCCACAACCCCCTCCCCCCCGAAATAAAATCCAGCATACGTCATTGGTCACGCACGACCCGCATATAAAAAACTAAATATTTTAGGTTTCGATATACAGACCATAAGTTACGTGCTTTGTAGGGACATATGCCAGTTATAAAAAATTAATTAAAAACCGCACAATTCTGTAAGGCTTGTGAAAATACAGTTTATATGATAAGTTAAGCACACGCTTAGTAATATGAATAAATTATGAAAAAGTCGAATAAATGTTGATACAAGATGGGCACCCTGATCAGTACAAGGCATTTCTACAAATTCATGCAACAACAGATTACAGGAGAAGACTTAAAAGAAAGTTAGTAATGCATTTAGGTGAAATTAACCAACCAGGGTTGCCTAGCGATGTCCGAATTTTGGCAATGTTTTTTTCTTAATGAAAAGTGTATAAGATCACAGCTTGAAATGTATGCCAAATAATAGAACTGAAGAACCTAAATAGAATTGCATTGTTGAGTCCTGTCCGAAACATGGGTTGCCATCTGTTTTTGGTCTTTTTTAAAACCTTGAAATGTGTGCCAAATAATAGAGCTTGCAGAGCCTAACTAGAACATGGACGGTTGCCTTGTCGAATCCTGTCCCAAACATGGGTTGCCACCCATATTCACTTTAAGTTAAGAACAGTTGGGTTAGGGACAGGATTCGACCAAAGAAATTTGTACAATTTCATTAACTAAAAACAAAAAAGAAAAGGTACATAAAAGTGAATTTAATTATACGAGAATCCTTTTGCTGCCACATTCTTTGCTCCCGGTTCACCTCTTTCCGTCCCATAGCTTCGCTTATGTGAAAACAGTGCATTTCTCTTCGCAATGGAAGAAAATTGTGGTCATTTAAGCAAAAGTATCGATACTTCATGCTAGTTCTGATATTTTCACATTGTCGCTTTTGTTGTATTTGGTTTTTGTTCGCTAGCGTTTTCTAACGATTTTTAGACATTTTCAACTTGGATGTTTTTGTTTTTTACTTGTTGTTGTTCGATGTTTGTTGTTTGTATTTCGTTCAATTAAAACGTGTTTCTTCTTAATTCAGTTAGTTGCATCGATTTGCATTGCCAACACAAAACTAGGCCGGAACGAACGTGTCGGAAATTTTTTTGAAATAAAGTAATTCGTAACGCGTACTTTTAAACAGTTAACACATAGAAATTGTTATTATTGTTTTTGTGCCAATTAACAACATATGTAACTAGAGTCACACATAGCTCAGGAAACTAAATTGTTATTGTGAATAATCGCATTTTTTTTGTTGCCACTGTTATTATCGTTGTTAACCGTTTTGCATTTTCACTTGTAACCAACAAAATGAGTCGCTCAAATATTTCGTCCGGCATTATGAGTCGCATGAAAGTTTTTGAAAGTGAGTGTTTTTTTTATCTTAATTATTGTTGTAATTATCTAAAATGTGCACAAGAAAAGCAAAAAAAAAAACAATACAACCTTAAGTTTTTTTTTGGTTTTGCTTTCTGGTCAAATGCGTAAAATTTGCAACAACTTCATCATCAGGCATTAATACCATGACCTGAAGTGAAATATAACAGCAATAATGGGCTCCAAGCGTTCAAACAGTTGCCATGTACAAATTGGTATGAAATTGGTTGCCACAAACCGTTGTTTGTTTTACCCTCTGGAAATTTAAAAAGGTTTCGCCAAAGTTGATTTTTGTGCAAATTTGTCTTAATTGGAAATTAGCTGATTAGATAAGCATTAGAAGGTTTTTGGGCCTTAACGGGCTATTAAGTGTCCGTTTCGATTTGTAATTACTACAATTTATTAAGCAAATTAGACCCATTATACCAACTGTGTTTTGCGAGCTCAAAAAGAAAATTGCTGTCACAATAGACCTTTTCTATATCAATGTCACAAAAAGCCCTCTCTCTATGTTTTAAGTGATTTTCAACTTACGCTGATTGCTTACCAGATTAATTTATAAAAATGCAGAAAGGAATTTTCCCTAATAAATAAAGCAAGTCTCATTTTACATTTAGTGATTTTACGATGATTTCTCGGAACTTGTTGGCGAGAGATATGTAATAAAGCGGTAGAGTATAGACATCATCGTATAGAAGATATAATTTTTCTCACTGTGTACTTAGACCTATTATTGCTGGCGTACCTTTTTGTATTAAATTTTTTACACTAAGTGTATTCGAACAAAGCTCTTGTTTTATGATGACGTTAAATTGAGGCTTTACCGCACTGATTTACGCTTCACAATACACCAACAAAATTTTACAAATTCACTATTTTCTTGAAACAAAAGGCTTGTTATTATATAGAAAATGTTTATATGTACATATATCAATATCATATATCGATGTATTAAATAAACGACACATGTGCGGTTTTGTTCGGATCCTCTTACTATTTTTGCAGCTGTATTTGCTTAAATTTAATTTGTTTTAAAAAACAATGGAAAAAATTATGAATTTTGTCACAAAAAAAAAGTATAAAATGTTAAAAAAAAAATGCAACAACTTCAATCGTGAATATCAAACAAATTGCAAGAAATCGCTGTTAAATTGCTAAATGTTTATATTTTGTATTATACTCTACCTGGTAATCTTATAGGTCTAAAAATACACAATATTTGTTCTATGTACGTTTAATATGATGTATAACACTTGAATACGATAAAGATATCTAGCAAGCAATAAAAAGTCCGCGAACTGATTTTGTCCACATACCTGCAAAATCCAGAATTAAAATATTCAGCTATAGCAAAAATAGTTGCTGTATCAGAAAAAAACTGTCTTTACGGTTATTTTTAATGATAAGAAGGGTCTACCTGTTTCCCGAAGAAAAGGTTCAGGCAGAAAACCAGAATTTTCTAACCTTTTTAAGCAGGCACGGGCACGTGTCTAGTATATCTAAAGAAGCAATATACGGCCATATGCACCTGTGGTCTCAGAAGCAGATTTTTTGTTACGCAAGGCACAATTAATTCCAAAGTTTATGTAGACGAGTGCTTCGAAAAACGTCTTTTACCATTTATTCGCGCACATGAGGATAACGTGATGTTCTGGCCAGATTTAGCAACCTCTCATTACTCTAAAGCTACGATGGAATGGTATGCAAGTAAAAAGATCAATTCTGTACCAAAAATAGCTAATCCGCCCAACTGCCCAGAGCTTCGCCCAACTGAAAGATATTGGGCTGTAATGAAATAAGATTTTCGAAGGAGTGGTAAGACTGCAAAAAATCCACAATACTACAGACTTAAGTGGATAAAATCGTACGATGAAATGACTGGACAAAATTTAATGAAGGGCCTTACGAAAAAAGTAACAAATTTTTATAAAAAAAAAAAATTGTTACTTAGTTTTTAGTTATTTATATTCTGAACACTAGCCATTATTAATAAAAAACGAAAAAAGAACAAAAAAATTACTGGGTCTTTTTTTTTTTATATATAAAAAACAAAGCGCAAGTTTTTTCTGGGACAGTCCTTAATTTGGTTTTGAGTTGTAAGATGGTTATGTTGAGGAATGATGTTTCTTTAAAATTTAAAGTAAAACTTTATTATTAAACTATTTAATTAACTTTGTTGTTTTTACTTAGATATATTTTGTAGGTTATAATAAATATTCATTTTCCGACTTATATTTTTTAATAAATTCTATTTGTAGCCCTACACAACTCGTCTTCCCCTAATGTGGACTTGAGTAGCTAAAACGTTGGACGCCTATGTCTTATACCAATCAAATGCCTAGATCTTCGAAATAGTATCAGAGCTGAACATAAATTTTTTTTTAAATGTAGGCGTAAAATATTTGCCACCTCTAAGGAAGAAGTTTTTAATAATATGGAGTAACTACATGAGCAGAAAGACGTCCATTTTGTTTGAAACATAGTATGACTTTGAAGTGAATAGAGAACTATGTGGGCTAGTCCCAAGTTGAAATTTTATGCAGCCTTCATATTCAATAATTTGAACCAATTTTTCTTATAGACCAGCAGCAATTGATTATTTAAGTAAAACTGATAATGTGAATAAGCGGCAGTTGTCTGACCCGTGGTGAGTAGTGTTGTGAAAGGCTGAAAGAAAGTTTCGCTCAATAGCACGGAAAGTCAGCTATATGAAGAAAAATATGTTACGGCCAGTGTTGTAGAGCAGATGAAAATATATCCTTTTCATGCCGATGAAATAAACTAAAACTTTCACATGCAATCATTCTGAAGCTATTCTGAAAGGTTTCAGATTTAATGTTTACTGAATTTTTCCATTGAAATCTATATTGTATGTTATGATTCGATATAACTTTTTTGTAATCTGCATTGAATATACCTATACGACAGCAAATGTAGGTGCATGGTTAGTAATGAACTGTGTGAATGTTGCCAGGTTTGTTCTCTGCTCGATAATATGTTAAGTAAAGCTTTGTGTAATCATTGTCAGCTCTAAGTCAGGATAAGTTAAAAATATAACTGCATTTTGTTTGAGTATCAATACAAGCGATGACGCAGTAAACTGAAGTAGTCTCGATGATGCAATAAAATAACAGTGCAAGTGACGGGAATAGTAAAAAAAGTTTGTGTGTTTTTTTTTTCGTAACATTTCAATAACTCTTCAAATGCAATCTAAAGGCGGGCGTTGACACATTGCAGAGAGCTTTTCGAAATAAAAATTAAAGATTTCTGAAATGTAACTGAAACTTAGTAAGATTTCATGTGAAAGATTTCTAAAAGGTTTACGAAACGTTTCATGCCGAGTTTACTTTCTCAAAAAACTGAGATTTTGAATGCTATGAAACAAAATGTTTTTTCCATAGTAAAAATTAGGAAAAAGACGTAAGTCTTGACTAGAAAAAAACAGCTTATTTAAACAAACTGGTGAGATCAAAAACTGCACAAGTGCCATTTATAGTTGTGCAAACTTAAAAAAAAAACAAATTTACTGATTGTCTATTCAAAGAATGACTTCAGGTAATTTCGACAGCTATACTTATGTAAAGCTTTGATGTCAACATAACTGCATATAAGAAGCTTGAAGTCAAATTCGCGGTAGTCATCGTTGTCACCAACGTCAGTATGAACTTCGCCGTAGTGCGCGCAATATATCAAAATTTCCTGTACTAACTACGAGTTTTCCCATCTTACTCCAATAATTTTTGTTATTTGTTTTTTGTTTAACATTGAATCAGGAATATACAAATATTTTTGCTGCGAATATATATCATATTTTGAAAGAATGCATGGATTTGAAAGCCAATATTTGATAGAAAATCACATTTTTTTAGGAGTCTCGTCATTTATAATAAAGTCTCGTCAGTGGACAAGAGAGAAACCTAAGAAATTCCAAAACAAAAATTTTTCAATATCTGACTCATAGGGTCATTTCGCCTGTTCGCGTCCATTTAGTGCAGTTGGCCTGTTCGCGTCCATTTAGTGCAGTTGGCAAGTTTGACGGCGTTAGTAAAAATATGCCAGCACTAATTTCTATGAAAAATTGATGTATTGTGTTCATTATATAGTCTATTTTAAGATAAACTTTCAGTTTTGTTCGAAACATCTTGTGTTTTTTTTTTAAATAGAAAAACTTCAGAACTAGGCGTTTTACCCACTTTGCGTCCAAAAAATCCAAATTGCGTCCACCCGTGAACCATTTAGCGTCCACCAGCTTAGAAAAGGATATAGGGGTGATATTTTTAAGAATTTGTAAAGAAATATTGTATTTTAACAATTTCTTTATTTAAGAATATAAATATTAAAAATCAACATTATTATCATTAAAAAATTCACTTAAAAAAAAAATTAAAAATAATTCTTCTCAACATTGACTGATCTTAAAATTAGGTAAGTCGTTTTGGAGCAGTTTTACGAACCATTTGAGAGTGTTTTAAAGTCTTTTTCTGTTCTTGTTTCTCTATTCGTTTTAACTTTCTTTTTCGTATTGCTTCCTGCTTTTCGGTCTTGATTTGCTCTTTATCTCCATAATACTTTCTCCATGCAGCAGAAGATATGGCTGCTAGAGTTATTTGGTTATCTTTTCGTGCTTTGTTAGAAATTTCAGGTAGCATCAGGTGGTGTTTAAATGCATCAGGGGTTTTTTTCTGTGTTGCTGCTGAAGCTGGTTGTACTAGAGGCTCTGTAGGTAAAAAGGATGTTAGCGATACAGTTGATGCTGATGATGAAGTTAGAGGCAGTTCTGGAGTTAGTTCCTTGATGAAAGTTTCTTATTCAACACTTAATATGGTGGGAGTTGATGCAATATCTTCTAATGGTAGAATTAGAACGTCGTCTAATGACACCATAGAGCCGACGTCGAGGTAACTGCCAGAAAGATGTAACGTCGAAAGGGACAAGTCAGGGAACGAATCGTTTTTGTTGGTAACAAGAGTTGAATATTTATCTGGATATATTGTGATTTCATCGCAGTCAATCTTAGAAGATGCTAGAGTTCTATTGCTGGTGGTTATTTTTGGTGTGCAAGGTTCGGTAAATTGTTCTGGTGCAGAATGTATTTCGGCTGATACTGTTTGAACCTGTACAGTAGGATCAGAGTTAGCTTCATCATTTTTGTTTTCAGCGTCTTCGTGAAATGATCCAGTTTCGATAGAAGTCTCTGCAAATCCTACTTCTGCAGGGAGAGACTTTATCAACCTATTGACTGCTTTCGTTATAGTTCGAATGTCAATATTTTTTTCTTTTAGTGTCGGCTCAGGTGTTTCAAAACTTTTTTAAAACTTTTAATGTCCGAGTGGGTAACATCTTGTGACTGTTGATCAACGGCCTGCACATTTCCAAAGTATTTCTTATACATTATTTTTACAAGCAAGTCAATAACGAATAGTGGACGCAATTTGATTTATTATTATCCCCTGTAGGTAACGTTTGCGTCCATTGCGGGCGCAAATTGGAAGTTTTGTAAATTCGATGTAGTAATTCGCGTCCACCTTATTTTATTCGTTATATATAAAAAACATAAGCAAATTCATAAATAATATTATTCCTTTTTTCATTATAAAAGTCTAGAAACAGCTATGTATCCTAAAATTCACACAAAATAATAAAAAACATACCATCCAACACGCCGCTGCACACTATTTTTTACTTAAAAATTACGCTCGTAAGCACTCCCTTGATGAACAGCCGAGACTAACTATTTTTTCTAAACGGGTTTTGTTTGGCGCACGGACCTTTTGTCCATTTATGCGTGCCACTTATACATTGAGGTATTAGCGGTAATGACTTTTCGTTTGATTGGTGTGTTAGTTTACTTATTTTCGAGGATTTTTAAAGGCAGATTCGTAAAATGGACGCGAATTGGGCGATGGACGCGAACAGGCGAAATGACCCTATATCACATAGCTTTTATTGCTTTGCAAGATACACAACACAATGAAAAACACCTGCTTGAACGTTAATTAAATAACTGATCGATAGCTTTTTCTGTTATTATGACTTTACAGATTCTTTATTCCTTAAACTTATTGTCTACTTTAGAAAAAATTATTCTAGAAAACAAATCAATGCTTAATATGGGTTAATACACTTTTTAGTTTGCAGCCTACCCTACAAAAAGTGTTGTTTAATTGTTTGTTTTATTACAACGAAAAAACACAATTGAGATTCAATTTATTACAAATGAGAGTCGTACTTTCTCAGCAAGTTGCCACCATCTATGAAACACAATTTCCTGACAGAAGTCAAAAGATCAGCAAATCAAAGAAGTTGAATCTAAGAAATAAAAAGATCAAGAAGTTGTTTCTTTTCACTAACTGTGGCGGCCATAAACCAAACCTTCAAAGCAGACGCAACACAAAAATTCTTTCACAGTCAGAGAGTCTTCACAGCCAATTAACTTTCGCATTGTGTTCACGAATTACACGATCTTTTGTGGTTGCAAAACTGGCAAAAAGATAATAGGAAATCAAAAAAATTAAAAAATAACGAACAAAACTAAATGATCTTTCTTTTGTCATAAATCATTCTTTCATTGATTTAATGTCATTTCTTCTATTTCTTTTTTTTTTTTCATATAAAATTTTATTGCTTCATCGCTGTCGCTCTACTCACCACAATACGACGATCATCAACAGAAGGCAACAACGATCCGAACGCAGCAGAGATCACCAGCATAACAGATTCTGTTAGTTCGACGGCTGAGCCAAGTGATCGCAGCAATTTCGCTGGCAGAGTAGAAAATCACGAGCAACCGTGCGGACAAACAAAAATGATGATGTCTTCGCCACCGCCGGGAGTACAAACAGACGCCGATGGTCTTATACTACCAAAGAAGATCATTAATCCATGCCTGGAGTCAACCGATCGGAAACAGTTGCATCGTGAGTTGAAATTCAATACCAAAGTGTAAGTGAACGATGATCAATGATTAGTCGAATAATACTTTATTTAAATCTGAATTGCAGCGGAAATAATGCAAACTTTTTTTTCTGTTTCCTCCTCTTTTAGCGGAAAAAGTGTGCTCAATCAGAAAAGCGAACTTCAGCGTGCCTATGAAAAGCAAAAAGAACGTCAGCAGTTACACAACCAGGTGCAAGATTCCACTTCACCGACGTTTGGCCTTAAGGGGGAGTTAAGTCGAGTGATAATGGAACGACAGCAAAAACATGCGGCGGCAGAAACGCGTAGCCAAGACTCAGATGATGATGAACGGCAATATGTGAATCCTGAATACCTGAATGCTCGCGCTAAATTACGCGCCGGCCAACGAAGTGAACTGAAATAGTGGACTTTTCGTCTCGTCTCATCTCGTCTCTTAGCTGTGGGTGTAAATGTAGCGCCTTACGTTTAGTTTAATTTTAAACTCCAATGTTTTTGTTTTAAAAATGAATTGTCTTGTTTTAGTTTTTATTTTTTATTTGTTTTACGTTTGTTTTTTTATTTTTATTTAATTAATGTTTAGCGTGTAATCTAACAAAATGATATTAATTTTATTTTATATAAACAATTTATCTCTGATATATAAAATAACATGTTCTATATATATGTAAATGTATTTTGTAGTTTATGTGTAAAAAGTTGATCTACTGTAAAGTTAAGAAAATGGAACTGTCTTAGAATGATAAGAAAGAGGGAAGCAGAAAAATTATTTTAAAATAATAACAACAATATAATAAAACAATTTAGCAAAAGTTTAAAAAAATAACTGTTTTAATATGTACAAAATTCTGCTGGATTAGGTCATAATATTTATAATTTAATTTTATCTTAAGATATTAGGAAATTATTTTGTTTTTTATTTATATCAAATGTTATTTTGTTACGCAACTATTCCCAGTATCATACAATGTCATAATTGAGGAAATTTGGTTTGGAAATCATATCTTTGTTAAAATTGACATTCTTGATTTCAAATTCTGAGTCCTTAGAAATATCTATTTTTACTAACAACGATACTTGTATACCTCATTTGAAAGATAGTTTCTAGCGCTTTTACCATCGAACCAATGCCGTAAATTGCATGTGAAAAAGGTACGGATTAAATAAAAAACATAATAATCAATTAAATTTTACCCTGACCTTGGTTTCTTCATTACATTTAATAAAATAAACCTTTCACTTGAGGTACATATCGTTGGCAGAAAAAATTGATTGTTTCCAATGACACAGAGCAAGCTCCTCTTTATGAATTAGAATAGTTTTGTAATAAAATTGTATTTTCAATATTGAAGAAAAGGATATATGTATGCGTTCGGACTTTGCTAGCTCTTTGCCTCAATTCTGGAAGAGTGTTGAAACTCAGAGCAGATACGAACCCTTTACCCGCTTATGTCTAGTCTTAAAGATTTTTTTATATTTTTTTTATATAAAAGAAAAAACAGGTCTTCAGATTAGAATACACAAAAGTCCTAACTGCTAGAAAAGTTTTAGAATCATATTTGGATTGAGCATTGGAATAATTTTTTGTCATTCAGATTGTCGAAAGGTTAATAAAAAGATTACTAGTCGTGAGCAAAACTGAAGCCATTAATATATCAAAAACACAACGTGTTACTTACTCGCATCAAGGTATTTTTTAAAAATTTTTGGAAACATGTGCAACTGGTTATGTAGGTGACTTGGAGCCAAAACATAAGCAAAAAAGTTAAAAAAATTTAATATATGAAAATTTCATATATTCGACATCTAGAACAGAAATTCATGACACAAGTTCATGTCGAGATTTAAGTTCACATTCTTGAGAGATTTGGTCAGCTAATACCAAAAATGCCCTTAATTTTATAGGTTACAGCGATAGAAGAGGTAGCATCGTGGCTGAGGATGAATGTTGTATCCAAAGAGGATATAAACATTTATTCAGATAGTCAGCAGCCTATCCTATCAGTCTTCCTAAACTCACTAGTAGCTCAGAAATGCCACTCGTCTCTCAATGAGAAAGTTTAGCATTTTAACATTCATCTCATCTGGGTGCCTGGGCATAGGAATATTGACGGCAATTGCAAAGCTAATGAACTTGCTAGGCAGGGGACTACTGCACAAATTCCTTAGAACAAGGAAGGTGTTGGAATACCACTTGCTACTTACTTGCAAGTTACTGCTAAGAGAAGAAATGGTAAAAAATGCTAACAAAAGATGGGCTCAAGGGTATACTTGCAATATAACTTGGCAAATCTGGTCGAAATGGGATGCTAAGCGGTCGTCAGAACTGATTTCCCTTACTAAACATAGTGTTTCGTCAGTTGTTGCAATCATAGCTGGAAGTCTTTTGACTTCTGTAGAAGTTGTGGAGATGTGGAGAAGAAAGAAAACATTAAACACAAAATGGTTCGTTTTTATTCGATGACCTGGAAATTGATGTCTTAAATATATACAGAAAATCTGAGTTATCATATTACCGGAACATACCATATTAAAAGAATCAGAAAATAGTCGAATCTTATCGTATGTAAGTAGATTTCATTGATCAAAATATACGATATAAAGTTTTGCATCGATTTTCCATAAGTTTGAACTGAGATGCCAGAGATTTTTTTTCATCCAGCGCTTTGGCGAAGCCCATAGACATATTTAGAGAAATACCCATAACATAGCGACGAATAGTAAAAACCGGAACAAATTGGTTCAACATAGAACAACGAAACAGGGATTGAAATATATGTTTTATTTAGGTGCTATTGTGCAAATGAAGCCTTAGGATATTAGTAGCAGTACCATTATTTTTCGAATAAGGCATAATATCCGCGTTAGTCAACAGAAACTGAAAAAATTGAGATTTTTGTAAAAGATGAATTTGGTTACTAAATGAAAATTAAAATTGGCGTAAATCGGTCAAATCTCACCGTACCGCGGTCTATAGTTCCAGAAATTGTTTATTTTTCACCTCTACAACTTTGCTGGAGTAAAGTTCGACCAGGTACGAAAATTCCCTAATTGGATATTACATTTTAACATTTAATCCACTAAGTTTTATTCCTGAACTAATTTTTCTCACATAAATCGACATCATCACAGGCGCTCCCTTTTAAGAGCCCATTTTGAATTTAAAAATGTATTTCGAAAAATGGTTTGAATGGACTCTTGTAGAGACCAGTGGTTTCAGGGAAAGTTCACAGTTTATTTTCAATGTTTTTCTATCGATTGGTACAATCGGTATACATTGATGTGGAAGCTCTATCTAATTACTTTTCGACATCGATTGGTATAATTTTTTTTTGGAAAATATGCAATTTTCCCCGGTGAAGTCCGAAATTCATTTACGACCTTCTCCACGATTAGAGCAGAAAAAAAATTGAAGAAATGTGCATGTTTTTTTTTTTTCTTTTGAAACAGCGCACTCTACTTTGATGATGTTCAAAACTCATCATCACATTTTTCCTTTCGATCGGTATAAAAAAAAAAACCAAAATCTGCTTGCAGCGTTTGCTGGTGATGTTCAAAATTGAATTTTTCCAGCTGTTTCCAAGCTCTAAACCGGCCCTTTCGCTGATTGGAGTGTACAAAATCCACTTTTGATATTTGGCTGAAATTTGGTACAAAGCTTTGTTTTGACGTTATATAAATTGGCTCAAAAGTTGCAGGTTAAAGATCGCGTAAGCCTGATTTTTATAAAATCTCGTTTCCTTAGCTCTGAATGACATTTGGAGTAATTTAAAAAGTTGTGGAGCATAAAGTTCTCTAAAAATTTGGTTTTGGGTTATTATTTTATACATTAGACCATTCCTTTTAAATAGAATATCTATGTAGTTTTCCTGATGTACTTCAGCTTTTAAAATTGTTATGTATAAAGCAACTAACAGATGCAGCATCAGTTTGTTATTTTTTTTTTTATTAAAATCTTAAAGCGATTCTACCTACCGATAACCACAAAATTTACATTACAATAAACAAAGCCGTAAATAATTATACGCAATTGGGCCACAAATTTAACCACCACATAACCAGCAACACGCAATTTCCACAAATCTTTGAAATAGAAGCAAAAACCCGCCCAAATGAACCCATTGACTTCGTTGGTTCGCTGCATTTCCTACGTGTCGTGAATGTTGTTGTGTTTTACGCGTTTCAGTTGATTATTACAACATGCACACACCTGTCCGTCCGTCTGCTTGCCAGCCCGCAACCTGCTATTGCAATTGCCGTTTCATGGGTCCCAATTAGGCTCAGCTAAGTGGCCGGCCGCCATAACCGTACAGCGCGACTGCATAATTTCAGGTAATTAACTTTCGACGGCAGAATTCAACGTCGTCATCGTTTTGTTACCTTTTTGGCTGTGTTGATGCATCGTTGCACCACACGACAGTTGACGTGGTGGTTACCTTCACGCCTGCAATCGCTCGCACCACAACATCAACTTTTTGGTTGACCGAACTGTTGGTGATACGCGTGCCAAGTGTCGAAAATATATGTAAATGTAATCAAAAGGCAAAAAAAAAAAAATCCGATACGATAAGTTTTTATCAGTAGGGCTGCCAGTTCTTGCAAATGTTTCACTATCGTATATAATAATTTTTGTCTTTTTCTTTATATAAACCATTTTGAAAACTCTTTCAGAAATCTTGCTCTTGCGTTGAATTCGTGGAGCATGTGCTAAAATGTTTATCAGCACGGGAAAACTTAGATTTTTGAGCAACTGAAAATCAAATACATATGCATTTGTTTCAAATTAGAATAGTGCGGCATTTAGGTCTGCGTAAGTGCATGCTGTTGAGTACAATGGTTCGCACAAAACAGAACTATTGTACGACATGTCTTGTGATTCGCTTGCTCACTCAGACTCGTATTTCCGTGTAAATATTGCTTAAGCCAAAAAAATCATTTACATACAAAACATTTACAAAAAACTGATTTGGGACTTGGTCAAGATTTTGAGCCAAATACATATATATGGGAAACTAAAATTGGCCCTATTTGGACGGAAGTCCTGTCAATCGATGGTTCCTAAGAATGGTCATAGAAACAGCCAATAAAATGAGTGACCTCGGGCTTGGACTCTGAGGTGTTGAAGAAACAGTGATTATGCCATATGGAAAAGCGTTTATATTTGGGTGGATACTAAAGTTTGTCCGATCTGGACAAGAGTGGTGTCAATCGATGGATGCTAGGAAAGGTCATAGAAACGCTCAATAAGATGAGTGACCTAGGGCTTGGATTTTGAGCTGTCAAAGAAAAAGCAAACGTAGTAAAAGACAACAAGTCACTCGGTGTCGAATGCAATAAACTAAGAGTATTTCAACTCGCTTTAACTCGCATAAAATTTTATTTGTCAGTGCCGCACTCACTTCGCTTGCTTGGTCTTTTGTTTTGCTTGATTTGATTTGTGATTTCCGTTCGTAAGGGCTTGAAGGGCTCGTAATCGAGACGAGTGGCTTGATGGTAATTTCAAGCGCACTCACGTAGACCTCTAGTACGACAGAACTGGCCTCATATATCTCGAAAATAAGCGTCAATTGAGCAAAATGAAATTCGTTTTAGATTTTGTAGGCCAAAAATGCAAAGAAACCCGACTGAAAAAATATTCTCAGTTTTGTTGCCTGGGAAGATATAGAAACTTTTTCTACAAAATGATATAATAAATTTTATTCTAGAGGAATTTGTTCTTTTACTTATCAATGCGTATGGCAAACGGACAAGGGCAAAAAAGATTGTGCAGAAAATGACGATTTCTTGACTGCTAAAGATGAAAAAATATCGCAAGCTGCTTAAGTAAATTTTTGTTTTTTAAAAGTCAATAAAGCTCCATTATATTAAATTCTATTCCACAAATGATAAAAAATTGTCGATAAAAAAGAAAATTCTGAAACAAAAAATTTGCATTTTGGCTGAATATTCGCGGAGCTATGAGCACTCACAAAAAAAAAAACGTCAAAAAATTTTAGTATTCAAAAATTGATATCTCTCAAATAGCTTTTAAATAAAATTAATAAAAACTATCAAGACTACCCTCAACCAGTACTAAAAGAAAAACAAAAATTTCAAAAAGATCAGAGATGCAGCAACAAAATAGTGTCCAACTTAGCGTGAAATGCCCCCCCATAGATAATCCTAAGTGGCTTAGAAAATAACCTTTGCTTGAAGGTTTACATATTCAGAAGTGATATAAGTCTACATTTGGCTAAAGACACCACTGTTAGTATACAACTGTCATAGATAGACATGCACGTTATTTACATAAAACTCCAACTAAAGGTAATATATACCATAGACAACGATCCCATAACATATTGTATCAACAAGATCAGTAACAACTGTTGGCAACTCTGAATTTCCGCAACAGCGATAGTCTTTCATTTTAATGGCAATTCGGCAAATTTCATTCAACAGCGGAATTTTTCACATTACTGTGCGCCTGTTATGATGACTTGGCAAGTGGGACTGCCTCACTGTACGGCGACTGCGACGTAAGCGTTCATTCGCTTGCAGCGAACATTTAAAATCCAACAAAATGCCTGTAAAAGAAAACAAGCAAACGAAAAGACTTGTGACCACTTTAAGCCAAGAAGAATGTGGGTGGAGTGTTGAAGTTAAAGACAACCATGTAAAGGAACTTGCTGTTGTTGTTGTTGGCAGTTAAAGGGAAACATACTTTGTTGCTAATAACCATTTTCGCGCATTTCTATATTTAGACCGTAACTTCCTTCCGCTATAGAGACAGCCAGATTTTATTAGTCTTTTGATTTGTTCTTAATAAACGCCCACTTTGTTAGGGTGTCGATTCTATAAGCACTTTACTATCTATGAAAACACCCCTTCTTTTTTTTAACTCTTATTCCATACTGCATGCTGGAACTATAATTTTGTGTATGAAATTTGAAAATTTTCTTTATTTTTCATACTTTTTGTAGTGTGTAACTGGTTATGAACAAATTGAAAGTGCATTAAGATATTGGGTGATGTCTTTATTATTTAGTGGGGACAAATGATTGAGGCGATTTTCCGCTTTTGATTTATTTATTTGCTTGCGAAATATCGAATGATTTTGCCAACCCTGAAATGTGGGGAAATCATATCGAATTGTTCTGGTATGTTGTATTTACATTGTGATTCAGTGATTCAAATTCATTGTTTTTATGTGCCGATACGGATGCTGAAGCTTGTTAGTTTCATATGTAAATAATATGGAAAATCTATGTATGTATATATTATTAAAGAAGAAGTGAATGTTGTTGGGCAACTAAATTCCATTTCTATTGGAAGAAACTCTTTGCGCTTAGTCGGAATCTGACTCCAGAATCGGCCGATCACATCAGTACTTTAAAATATTTGATGTTATGAAATGATTTTTTTATTGTCTTTCTTGAGGTTATTTGCTGGAATAAAAATTTGTTTCAGCTCTTTAAAATAAGCTTTCAAATGGCTCTTTAACGGGTAATTTTTTTACTATTTGTTTTTTTAGTATTCTTTTTTTGACACTTCGCGCATGATTCGTAACATGTGTCAACGCCAAAAATGCTCAGTAATGTTTGCCATATTACCATAAATAGACTAACAACTAAACAGTTCTGGCAAATCATCGAATTTTATTATCAAACTTCGTGCTCTGTGAGAAATGTGTGAACATTGTGTGAATGTGGAATTTTCTTCTGCGACGAAGCTCATTTTTGGCTCAATGGGTACGTCGACAAACAGAATTGCCAAATTTGGTCTGTAGAGCAGCCAGAGGCATTTCAGGAGACGTCAATGCACCCTGAAAAATTAACTATTTGGTGCGGTTTGCGGGCCGGCGGCATCATTGGAACATAATTTTTTAAAAATAATGAAAATCGCAGCTTTACAGCCAATGGCGCAAGGTACTGTGCAATGATTATCGATGTATTCTGCCCAAAATGGATGAATTGGACTTGGTTGACATGTGGTTTGAACAAAATGATGCCACATGGCACATGCCACACGATTTCATAAACATATTGAAAGGCGAATTTGGTGAGCAATTAATCTCACGTTTTGGAACAGTCCATTGGCCGCCAAGATCATGCGATTTGACCCCGTTTGACTATTTTTAGTGGGGCTACGTGAAGTCTCTTGTGTAAAGGGACAAGCCTGCCACATTTGCAGCCTTGGGAGATAACATTACAGCTCGATTGGTGAGGTACCGACCGAAATGCTAGAAAAAGTATGGCAAAATTGAAGCTTACGCATGAACCAGCTCAAGCGTAGCCGCGGGCAAGATTTACATGAAATAATCTTTAAAAAGTTAATGAAAGAAATTAGTTTATCGCTCCATGAAATTATTTCGTTCACTTTTGCAACTTTTCTGTTGTTTTTTCAATTTTAAAAATCCAAACGCTTAAGAAACCACCCGTTATAATGATTCAATGCGAAGTTATAGCCATTTTAAGGTGACATGCATTTTAGCCCATGAACCCAATAATCTTAACGAAGCGGAATGCCAGACAGGCGTACTAGCGAAGTATTCTGTCCATTATTTACCAAATTTCTTTCTGAGCTTTTGCGATATTTTTTTTTTGGAAAAAAGAAAAATCTCGACACTCAATTTTTTATCTTAGCCCAGTATAGTTTATCACCGAGTACTTTAGTATTTTATTATTACCTACTTTATTTTTTTTGATAAATTTTTTGATAAGCTTTAAAAAAAATCCTTTTTCAGGATTTCAGTAAGATTTCATGTTCAGTTTATTTACACGCAGGCTTAACCGCTTTCAATGCAAAAAGATAAGAATCTTTTTTACTAATGCATCGTAATAAATGCAAAAGTAATAAAGGGTGTTCAAACTTGAGGTATCTTTTTAAGTTTTCCGCCATTTTGTAGCAGGTACTTCATTACACCGATGTTTATTTCAATGTTTAAAATAATTTTAATTTTATGTTGAAAGTTATTCGGAAGTTGGAAGAATATTTCATTCAAAATACGGTTAAGAAAATGCTTGATATATTTCAAGATCACAGAAGCGGAAATTATCATCGTAGTGGTCGTTCAACTAAAAATATTGCAGCTTTTAGCACAAGTGATGTTGAAGAGTCAATAACATCGATTTGTCGTCGTTCACAGCTATTGAAAAATATAACGTTGATGAGAAGGACAAATTTTATCAATAATGGAATGAGGAGCAATATCAAAATTTATATGATACTGCGGCGCGTAACGCATTTTGTTTGTTTCGACTTATATATGTGAGTAAAACTTAAGTATAATCAATCTAAATAAAAGCAATCTACGATCTCGTATTACAGATGTAAGCCTGGAAAGTGTCTACAACCAAAGAATATGAATATTCTTTATCTACAAGTCAACTGCCTCCAAACATTTCTAAAATTATAAAACAAACGTTAAACAAATATGAATGCATACAAAGATATGTATACAAAAAAACATTCAATTTTGTTTTTTTTTCCGCAGTAAAATTGTTTATTGCCTCCCCGCTTAAAAAATGTTTGCATCCCTGGTCCACAGTCAATTTCCTTTTTTACTTCATTGACTTTCTTTTTTACTCTATCAAATCGGTAAGTTAAGAAATTTTTAAATATCCCATTTATATTCATTGTTTTCATTATTGTGACGTTCCTTTTAAAAAGGTGCTGAAGGATATTGTTTAACTTAAAATCATTTTATTTTACAGGATTAATTGCATTCAAGTCTGTCGCAAGATTTCGGCGCTTTTAAAATCTGCGATTCTTTCAAGCATTTTTTAATTTTTAATCGTTGGTTAGAGCCCTTGCCTGTGAAGTTGGGAGCATGGATTGAAATTTAAAAGTACCACTATTTTTTAACTAAAATTGTTATTGATTGGCTATTGCAGCTATAGTAAATTGTTGCAAGCCAAATTAAAATTGAGTGATTAGAACATAAAACGATTTTGTAAAAAATTTTGTAAAAATCATGCACGAAGATTCGATGATGAAATTTTTTTCAACTGCACAACCATGCCCTGGCAATACGCAATACGTACGATTTATTCTGGCCAAGAACTGCAAAGCTCTTATTAATTTCAAAGAAACTTTTTTTAAAGAGACTGGCTTTTAGACTCTTTGATAATTTTTTTGGTCTTACCATGGTTGAAACTCTTCTGCAAACTATTTCGGAACTAACACATGACAATTTTGGTGAATTAATTCGTTTCGAATGATCCATAATGTTTAAACAACTGAAGAAAAATGTCTGTAAGAAAACATTTCTGGTTTTGTAAAATAAATTAGCCAGACAGCTAAAACATCGCACTAAAAGAAAACTATTCGATAGTCGTATTATAGATTGATATAAACTAATCAAAGCTTCTAAATTGGGTCAATGTTTCAAACGTAACAGTGCAATATGCTCGAAGTAAAGATGTTGCCGTAGGTCTACATTTGAATGTACTAAGGCATTTTTTGATTTGAAGATATTGAAAAATCTTTGGAAGCTTTTCGCCGGTGACAAAAATGAGTCTACAAAATTCGACTAATCCATTGAACTGTATGCAGCTAACAGAAATCTAAAACAGCAACGACATTTTTTCTTATCTCTCCCGCTGTCCATTCTTCCACGAGTTACAACTTAACGAAAGCGTACGAGTCAGCGCAAAGTTTTTCTTTGTTTTTAATTTCGATTTCAACGCCTTCATGGCGATAACATTCGTTTTGCTTAAAATCGCAATTTACTTCCGCCTGCTCCACATTCCAACAATGCCGCTGCTGACTGCCCACTTCGCTGTGCCATTCCCACCACATTGGTTTGTCTTTTTCTCTTGGCGCGAGGCCTTTGATGTGTGGTCTTTTGCATGGGAATGACATTTCTGAGCACTTGTTAATTTAACCGCACCAATGACAATGACGCCATATTTTTTTTGCGTTTACTTTTGACAACTCGTCATAGGTGGCGCTTTTGATTGCAGAGCACCCAGGTTGAGCTAGCGATGAAACTTAATGTCAGAGGTGCCAACAGCAAAAGAACAAACTCACAGGAACAGCAATGACATTTACTGACGTCTTGTTCTTCTTCTTTTTCTATCGCTTATGTTTGGTAGGCAACGACGATTGACAGCTGTCTGCGTTACGTCAGTCAAAATGACGCATCGTGTTTCGGTAGCAGGAAATCATAAACTCCAGCACACATTCGAAATGAATTCTAACGTGAGCAATGCAAAGCGACGTAAAGCAAAAATCGCTGTGGTTCTTGGCGCGGCGACAATCTGTACTGAACGTTATGCGTCTCCCCCGAAAAAATAGAAAACAAAAACCGACTCCAAATGTGAATCGTGAACGAGACAACGAAAGACACAAAAAACAACACACATTACATGTAGTACATACGTACATCCATATGTTTGTGTTACATGGCAAACGGTAATAGTTTGTCCGTCCGTTTTTGTTTATCTGTCCGCATGTCTGCCTCCGAACTGTCTGTCTATTCATTCATTTATTGGCTCTGGTTGCGTTCGTTCTTTTCATTTTCATTGCAGTCATGTCGCGCGATTCTGTTGTTTTTTTCGTCTATCCGGAGTTCTGTCTCACGTTTAGATAGAAAATCAACCTAACGTATTGCACCGTAACTTGGCAAATGTTGGCCCAAATGGGAAGTAAGGAAACAAAGTCGATTCTCGCAAACAAAGTTGCATGCATGGGGGTGTTGTGTTAGAATTGCAAATGCAGGTAATGTTAACAACTTCAGCGTTGACGCTGTTCTTTTCCAAGAACACACTGACCTGCGATAGTTCTTGGCTAAAAGACAAGTTTTGAAGTTAAACGAATTAGTAAATTGAAATATGATGTGCAGATGATGGAACGTAATAACGCCCAAACAAACCGCTACTTAGGTACATAGCATCATAACTGAGGCAGAGCACCCAGTGTCATTTGTAATTTGGAAGCCACCTGAACTTCTTAAAGTTTATATGTATTGAGATTTATCGATGTCCTTTTGTCGGCTGCTCTTCCACAAGTTTTGTTGGTGGATGTGATTGAAGGATATGCACTAAACTTTCCGTTCTTTCCAAACTTATCGCGATATTTCAAGAATTTTGTTGTCAATAAAAATAATATGTAATTATTTTTTGGTTACGTAAAACTTTTCATTTTAACGTTGTCACACCTTTACTTTTTTTGTGAAAAAATCGTGGAAGGGCCATATATAGTTATAGACTTTTGAAATTCAGTTCATATTCTATGAGCCACCATGCTTATTTCAAAAATGTTAAATGTATTGCGATATCTTTCACAGTTTTCAAGTTATTGGAGAATGGCAAATAAAAGTGGCCAAAAATATTTGTAATGGCACTGAATTCTTGAAATTCGGTACAGGTGTTTTTTGTGTTAAAACAACAAAAATTTGTGCATACGAAAAAAAGAACCGCTAACGTGCACGCCTACCTCCTATAAAAGGAGGCTTTTTCTTCAAAATAGGTATTAGTTTCTATTAATTAGGCAATGCTCACTTCAAAAATGTTAAGAATTGTATAATATATTTTATAGTTTTCAAGTTACTGTATTAGAGAAAAACCGTTTTGAGGGCTAACCTCTTGTTTCTGAAAATCATTTAAATTTATGTCTTTTGTCCCAAAGGGATGAAAAAACCCAAAAAACTACTTACCTCGCCGAGTAAGAAAAAATTGATAAAAAAAATTTGAAAGATCTGAACCTGTGGATTTTAATTCACCATACTTTCCCACATAATAGATAAAAAAAAAATTCCAAATCTGTGATGCATATTTTCTTCTTTGCTGTCAAAGTTTGCAAATTTATAACTTTTACTATTTTTCATTCTGATTTTTGAAAAATCCCTAAAGCTTATATAAAAGCGATAGAAGAAAAAATAATTGGTTTTTATAATGTGGAAACAATGAACTTTCCTTCATCAATATGCTCTATCATACAGATGCTTATATTAAAAGTTTCATAGAACAATTTTGGTATTCAAAGTTCTACTTTGGGCCCACTGTGTCAATAAAACCAAAGAAATTTTATATTATTTTTTCCCCTTTAAATAATTAGCACTTTTATTTTCTTTCAATTTATGGCCACGATCTCCCACTGTGTGCCATTCCTATTGTTACCATATGGCTCTTCTTCTTTTCGTATAGCTTGGGTTTTTAATCTCGGATTTCATCTTTATATAAGACATAACGGTCCCCGATTTTGCTGATTAGGCATTTGTTTGAGTAATAACTTCACCATTGGAGATAATAGTCACTGGGGGCTAAGCCCGGAGAATATGGTAGGTGAAATACCAATTCATTGCCCCATTTATGGAAATTTGCCATTAACACTTTCATCCCCAATGTTGCGTATAAGTTTTCTAACTTTGAGCCTCTTTTACTGTGTTTTTATTTTCACACAGATCTAGTGTGGAATGACTTTTTTTAATTTCTTTGTTTTATTTTTATTTCATTCCTTTGCTTCAGTTAACGTTTTTCAACCGCTGTAAAGATATCGTCAAGAAATTGTTAGTGGTTCTAATTATGAAGAAATTTTTGCTTGAGGTTAGGTTTTTCAAATGTGTTTATTTATTCGTTTGACATTTTTTCAATGCAATTAATTCACTTAATCTGATAACAGTACTGAGAAATAATGCAATTAAGTTCACTCTGTAAGAACGCAAAGTCTTTTAAATACTGTGGAATTTTTATATGTTAATATTGCGTATACGTCATGTCGTCGTTGGAACAGAAGTAAAAAACAATTCGAACAAATTCCACGTCCAGCATTTATTTCTGAGGACTATAGACTGCTTTTCCCGAATCACAACGGATCGTTTTTGACGTATCATGTATAAATAAATTTTATACTTGTCATTTATAAATTAATATTGCATAGAAGTCATTAAATAAATAATGAAATTTTATAAAACAGTCAACAACAAAAATACTACCCTTAGTACCCAATATTGCGTATACCCAACATCCTCTAAAAACAGTTTCAGAGGTCCAATTTTTATGAAACTTAAAAACTATCTTATTTTAAATCAAAATAACTTAAGTAAACCTAGTTCATATTTTTTCTCCTGCTAGAAATTATTCGGGAATCAAAGGGTTAAGACTACACACGTCTCACTATTGCGTTTATGGTCAATTGACAGCAAACGCGGCACCCATCTTGCGGATAGCTTTCTCAAAACCCAAAAGATCGTTTAAAATCGAAACCACAGTGCCATATGAAATGTCAATGGCATCAGCAATCTTACGCACTTTCCGAACTGCCAACACCATATCGTAAATTTTCTCGACATTTTCGTGTGTATTGACCTCAATTGACCATCCAGAACGCTCAGCGTCACTAGTGCTTGTGCCATTGAAGTTAATAATGCAGAGTTCCCATAGTACTTGTCAAGCTTTTTCTTGGTTTGTGTGACGGTTTTTGCTTCGAAAAAAAAAAAATGTTTTATAACAGATAAATAAAAAACAGGGCATTTTTGATGTCAATGTTACAGCTTTATTAGATCTGATGCAATTTGCCGAAAAAAAAAAATGTATAAGTTGGTAGGATAGTTATAGGATGCAACGCATTGTTTCGAAGTTTCACCTCCTCTCCATTTGAGATATATGAAAAAACTGCAATCGAAATTGAATTTTCAGTTTCTGAAAAGACTTCGTTCTGGAAACCGCTCTTATCGCTTAATTTTTTTTTTTTGCATACGAGTTTGGAGCAATATCGCTTTATTCATATCCCCTTGGAAGCTTGCCTCAATATGACAGCATAAAACATTCACCACTCTCCTACTGGGATTTTTTTTTTTGTTTTGTTTCAATTTCAAATTTCAGAAAATGTCAAAATCATTTCAATATCATTCTCTGTGCAATATTTTTATCCAGCTTCAAAGAAACATATGTAAGTGTCATGTTTTGGATTTATATTGGGAGTGGACACGGCCGATTGGTAGCTCAAAAATATTTATCGTCAGCGCATAAGTATCTACATCTATATTATTGGAAAAATTGGTTTCCGAATATTTCACCCATTGAAGACCGAATGCGATTTACCTGCAACTATTTAAATATTCGTTTCCACAGGTATGTAGTTCATATTCATATTTTAAAAGAAATCGATGCACTATTTCGCTCTATCGATTTTGCCTTTTGCATCAGATATAATCCAATTTGTGGCGTTCAATATTAACTTTACCCAACTGCCGACGCACTAGTTCTTCTTTGGTACTTATTGTGTCCAAAAATCCTTAACTTGTGAAACAGCTGCTGCATTTAGAGCACAATTGTTGGCCTTTCCTCCATAGGAAGAGTTGTTCATAACCAGGTGTTCTTTTTCATCTGGATAAAATAGAGTTATGCGTTACCCCTTGTTAACGTGAAGGCATTTGGTTGCAAATCAAAGTTAACCAAAATGTTTTCATAAAAAAAGAATAATATATTATTTTTTAATTGTAGTACGAAAATAAATCTAACAAATTGCAAAATTCTTGTCACCCATTGTGAAGTACCAAAACAAGCCATAGATATTTTGGAACGTTCTTGTGATGTAATCAGATGTGAGTTTATGCCACCGCAACGTTTCGAAATTTTGCAAAAATGTAAAGGAGTGCATGGTCTCTACTGGGCTACAGGTGATAAACTTGATGCTGAAGTATTGGATGCGGTTGGACCACAATTGAAATCAATTTCCACAATGTCCGCTGGTATTGATCATATCGATGTAGCTGAATTGAAAAAACGCAAGTTACCACTTGGTCATACACCAACCGCGTTGACTGATGCTGTTGCTGATGCAGCTATGGGACTTATGTTGGCAGCTGCAAGACGTTTCCATGAGGGACGCCAGAAAATTGAAAAGTAATGGCTTAGCTATGTGAAATTCATTAATTTGTTTTAATAAAACTTCAGTTTTTCACAGCTCCAAATGGGAAAATTATCACATAAAATGGATGCTGGGTCAGGATATACGTAATTCAATAGTAGGATTCTATGGTTTCGGACGTATTGGTCAAGCTATAGCGTTACGTTTATCTGGATTCAATGTACGTTGCATTCTCTATAACACACGGAACGAAATTGATAAAAATGTTGAGAAGAAGTTAAATGCTAAGAAAGCCTCTTTTGATGAATTGTTATCACAAAGTGATTTCATTTTCATTGTTGCACCTCTTACCACAGAGACACAAGGGGTTTTTGATGCGGTGGCTTTTCAAAAAATGAAAGAAACTGCTGTACTTGTAAATACGGCAAGAGGACGTAAGGCTATTTAAATTTTGTTAACTAAATAAGATTTGTTGAATCTCTTTTTTTAGCGATTGTGAATCAAGATGATCTCTATAAGGCTCTGAAATGTAATGAAATTTTTGCTGCTGGACTTGATGTCATGGTACCAGAACCTTTGCCTGCTGACAATAAATTGCTAACTTTGCCCAATTGCGGTGAGCTTAGAGAATTGCAAACATTATGGATAAGACTATGCCCCAAGCCAGCGGTGGGCATGAAAATCAAACAAAAGGGCGCAATAACAAAATCAATCATTAAAAAACTAAATTTTACTTTTTTTTTGGGTACATTGCCAAATTCGCCAACAGCACAAAAAAAAACCAAATTTTACTTCAAACAAAAAAAATTGCTATATTCGTCGAGATACAATACGTCACCGTCGCTATTGCTCTTGTGTGTTTTTATTTTCATTTGAACTCAAGTCAACACTGTGCGTTGATAACTTTGAAATTCAGCGAATTATTTTTTGATTGCTTGTGCGGCGAATAACGGTTCGGGCCATGAGGGCGAAAAGTGCAACTACGTGCCCATCGCTGCCCCATCTATATCTATGATATCAATTTTAAAAAGTAATAGCCACAGATAAGGGAAATATCACCAAATAATAAACTCTAAAATGGATTTTGAAATTCTTATGCTAAGGCAATAAAGTCTGAATTTGTATGACCCATTAGCATAATAAGATAAGGTTTTAACTTCAAAATATTCTCTATTTTGCAAGACCTTTGGTGTTTAAAATAGTATACCAAATATCGGAGTTGTAGGCATTTAAAGTCAAAGCTCAAAAATCGAGTTTTCTGTTGCCCGGATAAAGGTTCTAATAGAAAGTATAGATTTTAAAATTTAAAAAATATATTTAATAATTTGTTTACTTATTTGTTTACTTATTTAATTTATAAATAATTATTTACAGTTTTACTTCCACATCTTGGATCTGCCACCCTAAGAACGCGCATTGATATGGCGATTACTGCTGCCTGTAATGTTATAAGCGGCCTTGCTGGCAAACCAATGTTAGCGCCAGCTTATACTCTGAAGTGATATTTTATATCAATAAATATTTTGTACAGAACTGAAAATAAACCTTTATACCTTTGAATATACTCGTATAATCGTTGGTACGTCTTTTAGTAATCGTGTAATTTCTGAATGACTTTGAGTTTGAGTTCATATTTTCTTTTAAGAGTATTTTAAAGTTTTTTAGATAGTTTGGTTTGAAAAAATTGGGCGTTGACACGCCCCCAATTAAGAAAAAAAAAATGAAATTCACCATAACTCAGCAACTATTTGACGCAGATAAATGAGGCACGTATATAAAAAGTGAGAACAAAATTGAGTTTACATAAAAAAATAAGTGATGCCACACCTTCCATATGAGAAAAACCGAAAACCGTTTATCTGTCGCATATAAGCTCGCGAAATGCTCCACGGATTTTTATAATTTTATTTTAAATGCTTTTTATGGTCTGTGAAAAGTTTTTAGCAAAGTTTGGTTTTGAAAAATGGGCAGTGCCACGCACCCTAAAATCACATTCATCATATCTCATCAACTATTTAATGAAGATGAATGAGACTTGGTACATATATATCTAAAAAGTACGAAGAGAAGAAAGTTTTAACAGAAAATCGGTGGTGCCACGCCTATCATAAGTTAATAATCATTTATCTCAGCAGCTATTTGACGCAAATGGATAAAATCTTATACAAGGTTCGTGGAAGGATCTTAGTAGAGTCAAGTTCATTAAAGTGAGCGTTGACACGCCCCTAAAAATAAAATAAATAAAATTCACCATATATTTTCAACTGTTTCTCGAAGTTGAATGAGACTTGGTACATACATTTATAAAAGATGATGTCTATTACTTATCGGCAAGGGCAGAACAGTGTCTGCCAGGTCTGCTAGTTATATAATAAAATATATTAAGGGGTCATTCATTCAACTATTAGATGAATCTAAGCAATGACTTTATCTGTAGTCGAGAAAAATAAGGCTTTTAAGAATTAACAAAATTCAAACTGTAACTGCACTTAAGTCACTCGCAGTGTTGAATTTTAAAAACTTTCCAACCCAATAGGTCGTAGTCTTTTTGTTGGCTGCAATCAAATATTTTTAATATTCGCCACTAGCCATGTAACACAACCAAATTTGGAAGTTTCCCAAGACACGTAATTTCGAGAATTGGTGATATCGATTGACTACCAAGATAATGCGATTTGAGACCGTTGAGTTTCTTATACGATTGTGTTAACGAAAGCAGTCTTTTAACTCTAGAGCAAACACAAACGAACTATCGTCTGCTATAGGCGAGTTATAGCTCGAACTCAGCTGATATATTATCGATAAATAACCCAAAAGAAATGAGTTCTGCAGGATATCTTGTGACGACCACTTAAATGACGTTGTATTTTATATGTAATGGTGTGGTTTTTTCTTATTTCACTTTCCAAAGCACAAATTAGGTATCCCTGTATTTCGAAACCTTTTCGCATCAAGTATCCAATAATTCTTTCTTTGGACAAATGCATGTAGGTATGTGCTTATCTTCAGCAGAGCACACCTTTATCTGCCAAGTGCAATGTGCTAATATGCTCTTTCGTTACTTAATCGAAATCGTATTCATATTCCACAGAAGGTTCCACCCTCTGTGAAGCGAGCTACATTAGCAACTAGCAACCACCGCCGTGCCGTCATGATTTTGTTTATTTATCCTACTTGAAATCGTGTATCGTCTGCTTTTCCTACGCTTCTTTTCAATTATCGAGACGGATGTGAATTTCAGCTTCATTTGTGTAAAACGCTATCTTTATGTCTGCAGACAATCAGCCGTGAACAGCACTACTCACTCATTTTGATTTGTTTCTGTTTTCTTCATCTCCTTCTCAATCTTTCAGAAAGCAACCGCAGCAGCAGCAAAATTTAAGTTATTCCCACAGGAAGCTGGCTGCTGTGTGATTCTGATTCCCTGCTGAAAATACCAGTTGGGGATTTCCCATGTGACTCGCGTACGCACACACCTACATGACGCCCTCAATGTAGGAAGGGCCAAACGGTGGTGTTGGTGGAGCATGGAGTTGGCAGTCCAACTGGATCCCAATTGGATCCAATTGCGGAGCAACGACAGCTGCTTTGTGGTTAAAATTCGCTGGATGCGCGTAACATTTCTGTTTGTTATGGAGTTGGAGCAAAATTTTCTTTTTTTGAGTTTTGCTGTTTGTCTGTGCTGTTGTTGTTGTTGTTGCTCATCGCATCGTTGGAGCAGGAGAAAACAGTAGAGCTTGGAATGCGCTTTGCTTTGCCTTCACTTGACTGGGGGAAGAACCTAAGCGCACGCGATTATGTTGACTTTTCCCTTCTGATGCAACATTTTGCACTTTTTCTCCATCGTTGGTTGCTTTATTGATGTTGGTGATGACCCTGTGCAGCAAAATTTCGTGTTTGTAAGCAGAATTTCTCAATTTAGTCCGCAATTGAATGGGCCAACAGGATTCGCAAGTACATAATACGAACAAATGTGAGAATTTTATATTTTAAAGTTGCTGCAACAAATTGTTTGAATTTGAATCTCATGGGAAGGGGATCTGCATTGCTTACATAGTTATCTATGTAGGTTGCAGTAAAGAAAAACTCAAGAAAAATCTGTGTTGTAATTACCAAGTGGGGAAATTGTTCCCCGTTAAGTGTTTACAACTTTTGAGCATTATGACCGCAAAGAAAAATTTTCCGCTTAAAAATGTTTGTACAAATTTCTGCCAATATACCCTAGTGGAATATTGCTCTCATTAGCTTTGTTTCTCCATATATTGGATATGAGTGGGAAACTATACTTAAGCAGTCTGAACTACTTTCCAGAATGTTTTCAAAACTTATGCGAAATGCTTCCAAGTGTTAGCATTTCAAATTTTTCTTAAGGGCTGTATCTCTTAATTTACATCAATTTTCTGCATCGTCTTGCATATGGGATATTGGTTGCCAAAACGAAAGTACATAGTTGGAGCTTGCCACAAAATACTATTTAAATAGTCAAAGGTTTACCATAAATCAATTCGGCACAATGCGAGTTGCGCTACATTTTTTCAAAAAGATTTTTTTTCACTGGAAATGTCGACTCTAAAAAAGTTATTAGAGCATAAATCGTTAGTAATATGTTGCTGTTGGAAAAAAAAGGTCTGACGTTAGTTATGGTTTCTATCCCACAATCGTACTCGATTTGGGCCCATTAAACCACAGATAATAGCTTACAGTCTCAAGACATTTTATTGACAAGGTTGCTAAGTAGCTGGCCAAGCACGGAATTTCATATCAAAGCAGGGTTGGAATTGAAAAATTTCGGAAATAGCCGATAATTGGTGGATTTTCTTAAAAGAGCAAAAAAAAAAAAAATTGTCAAGTTGCCACATAAAAAAAAAAAAATAACTCATTAAAAAATATTTTATTTTAGTAATTATTTTTCAATATTGTTGACCCAAAAAAGTCATCAAGTTTTTCCCAAAAATATTTTTACTTTATATCATTTCAATTTTATCAATGTTTTTATTCTGAGAAGACCTTTCTTAGAATTAAATTTTCAAATGGCTATAGATTCTATATAATTAATGACATATCGTTAATCTTAGTTAGCCCCCTTGCGCGTAGAATGAAAAAGAGACATTGAATGGATTATGGATCAATATCATGTTGACGCTGATTCTTTGAACAAAATTATTTTCAGCGAAGAGGCTAATTTTTATCTACGAGTGATTGTTAAGGAATATATACATATATCCGCAACGTGCCACTCTTTGTGGCGGATTTTGGGCTGGAGGCATCATTGGACCATTCTTCTTCGAAAATGCGGCTGGGAAGTCAATAGAAGATCGGTGCTCGGTATATTGTGACATGATAATAAATTTTTTTCTGCCTTTGTTGCAATATAGGGATATGGACCACATGTGGTTCCAACAAGACAATTCAATTACTATATGAGTCGTGTCATGCGATCAAATGGCGTTGGAAATTTTTCTTTGAAGTTTATGCCAACAAGCCCATAACCACCCATCAACGCCTTGTAGAAGGAAATTCACCAATATTTATGCAAAATTGCCATGAAAAATGTCGACTAAAGAGCAAAGCCGCGTAGACCATTTAGCCGATTTATCTTCTATTTATATAAAACAAAGTCGTATTAGTTACAACATTTATAACTCATGAACGGCTGTAAGGATTTTAGTTATGTTTGATTTTTCTCCGCTCTGAATAGGTCATAGGCTAAAAACCTTTAATTTAGGGTGTCCCTCATACACAAATATTGTTAAAATATGATTTCCACGAAGATCGGTTAATCGACTTATACTGAATTTCCACTACAAAGCTTTTATATTAAGAGAAATAGCTTAAGCTTTTATGTAGGACCCATATTTCACACATGGAATTCACACCACATCTTTTTATGTTTAGCGGCTTAGGCTTCAAAACTATTATTTATGGGACAAACTTAAAGTGGCTTTTATATTAAGAGGCACAGCTTAGGCCATAAAACTTGTATTAAGGGTGCATACTTAGGGTGGCCCTCATACAAAAGTTTTATTAACATAGAATTTTCACGAAGATTTCATAATTGTTTTTTAAATAGAAGGGTTTTGCAGAGTTTGGTTTAGAAAAATGGACGATAAAATGGCCTCAAAAATCAAATTCATCATATATCGCTGGTCCCTACGAAGACTATTGTAACTCAAATTATCATCGAAAACTATCGTAGTTCAGATTTTGGAGGCGAAAACTATCGTAGTTCAGATTTTCGCACCGAAGAGCATTGCGTATTTATAATTTATGCATAAGAAAAGTATTTTCATCTTGAAATTCCGTTTTCCAGTTGCAATCCACTTCTTTGGCAAATCAGCTTTCACTTTGTAAAACATTGGTATCATCTATAAATTTTAAGAATTTTTCTTTAAAGCTAAGACTAGTTTACCTGCAAAGTGTTATTATATCAGCACTTGTACTTACATTCCTTATATTCTAATTCAAACATTTTAATATGTAACACAAACAGAATGACAAAAAACATCTAACAATTTCATCTAAAGGTTTTGAATAATGGCATGGAATACTCAATCAAATGCTGTCGCATAAGCTTACGATAGTTTTCGCGGCGAAAATTTGAATTAAGATACTCTTCGCGGCAAGCATTGAACTGCGATACTCTTCGTAGGGGAACTGAACTGCGATAGTTTTCGCTGATAATTTGAGCTACGATAGTCTTCGTAGTGACAAGCGATATCATCAACTACGCTGACGCAGATAAATGGGACTTGATATAAAAGGTAGTTTAGCTAAAAGTTAACACGACATTCAGTGACTGTTAGCCGGCACGAAGTTCGCCGGGTTAGCTAGTATACCATATATAATCCTATATAGTATACTTTATTAATCAGTAAAAAAACTTACAATTTTGAAACAAAAATCTGTTGTTTCTATCAAAATTATTTCTATTGAAACTTACTTCTGAGTGTAACGCTATTATAACTTATCTTATTTTTCAGTTATGAACACTAGAAGTGCACCAGGCAACTTCAGTTATTTGTCAAATATATAAAAATAGTGTTTATCAAAAAAATTATTAAGCACCTTTCACGCAGCAATGTACTTCAAAATATTATCAAAATTTTCGCATATAACAACTAACTCAGCTGTTCACAATGCGAAAACATGTACATATACATGCATACATACACTAGTATTTGTAGATATAGTAACTAATTGTGAGAAAATAATCGTTGTTGTTATCTAAAAAAAGTGTGAGCGCAACTAATAGAGATAGGATTAATAGAACCAAAACTATGAGTAGTTTAACATGCCAAACACTTCATTATAAACATGAAGAACTTGCTTAGAAAGAATTCAGTATTATTTCAGTTGTGTTAACGTAGCGTTCGATAAGGTTCAATAAATAAGGTAGGTAACTAACATATTTTGATAAAAATCTCAATGGAGTACAAATGATTGAATTGAAGGTTAAAAAGCATTGGTTATTGATAAACGTTGGATATTTAAAATTATTTCACTTAGCTAACTGCTCGGTGTGGGGTGTGACAACACCAAAAAAAAAAAATACAAAAAGAGAAAGAACGAATAACGAAAAACAATTAAGCTAGTAATACTTCTATCATACACTGCTAAATGGAATCATCAGTGACCTTTGAGCCGATGCAATGAAGCATTTTTTAACACTGATATTTCCGCTCTTACAAAAATTTGTTGAGAACCCAAGCAGAAAATAAAACAAAGTAAAGTCAAAATTCTTTTTTTCATTGTGTCTTTGTTTTTGTTAATCATTTGATATTACACGTGTTGTAATTTATATTAAGATATGATGTTGAAACATTGACATTGAACATAGAAAATGATATTGGCCTAATTTCCGCCATAAAGAGCATTGCAGATTTGGGCACGTTTACGTACTATGCTCCCATTGTCGAGTTTTTTTTTTTTAGGGGTAAAAGCAAAATCATAAATTGAATGAAAAATGTCGCTCGGATCTAGTTTCGTAGACATAAAAATCATCATGAGTTGTTAGTCCAGAACCGAATTCGGTAGCCATAGCATTTCTACATAAAAGTTAGGGTAAGTGGGCGCCTTTCGGCCGCGGCAGGGTTAACATCGTCCAATAAGTTCTACACCGGCTTTGCTAACCATAGTAATGCTATATAAAAGCAAGGGAAATTGGTTGTTATGTCCATTTTCATTGTGAAGATAACACCCAAAACTATTTGGCCTCTTAGCCTCATGTTTTTGGGGACAATGTCCGTTCATACAAGTGGTGATAACCCAAAAAAAAAAAAACATGGTGATTATTACCAAACAAAAAACGAACATGACCATTGCGATCATAACCGGGTACCATTTTAACAATCAAAATGCGTTCTTCTGTTGAATATCGATGCATAACTAAAAATGTCAGGCGTAATGTATTGGCAGGCTTAAGCTCTAACCTCTAATTGAATCGCCCTTTACAAAATATGCATATAATATTAATGTATAACTTTTTAGCACAAAAATGTCCGAATCAGGTTTCAAAATCTTAGTAACCCATTCTGAAGTACCAAAAGATGGCTTAGATATATTGGGACGCTCTTGCGAAGTGATCATATGTGAGAGAATGCCACCGACACGTTCAGAAATTTTGGAAAAAATAAAGGGTGTACATGGTCTTTTCTGGGCTACACATCATAAACTTGATGCCGAAATATTGGATGCAGCTGGTCCACAATTAAAATCGATTTCCACAATGTCTGCTGGTATTAATAATGTCGATGTACCTGAATTGAAGAAACGTAAGATACCGCTTGGACACACACCGACTGTGCTGAATAATGCAGTAGCTGATATAGCTATTGGACTGATGTTGGCAGCGGCAAGACGTTTTCATGAGGGACGCCAAAAAATTGAAACGTAAGTTATTAACTATTTTTATATGATTGAGAAATAATCGATAATTATATATTGTATAGCTCCACTTGGGAAGTTAATCAGTTGCAATGGATGCTAGGACAGGAAATACGTAGTTCAATTGTAGGTTTCTATGGTTTTGGCGGTATTGGCCAAGTTATAGCTACACGTTTATCTGGTTTCGATATCGATTCTATTCTCTATACAACACGCAAGCGAGTTAGTAAAGATATTGAGAAGGAGTTTAATGCAAAGAAAGCATCTTTTGATGAGATGTTAACACAAAGTGACATAATTTTCATTGCTGCACCTCTTTCCGAAGATACTAAAGGGATTTTTAATGCAGCCGCATTCAAAAAAATGAAAAAAACTGCTGTGCTTGTTAATGTGGCAAGAGGATGTAAGGCTCTAATGAAATATTGAACAATATAACTCTTTTTAAATCATCTTAATTTTAGCAATTGTAAATCAAGAGGATCTCTATGAGGCTCTTAAGAGTAATGAAATATTTGCTGCAGGACTTGATGTTATGGTGCCAGAACCTTTGCCAGCAACTGATAAATTAATGACTTTATCCAATTGTGGTAAGTTGTGTGGAACGTTGAAATATTTCAGAGTTACATTAAAAAAAAAATCTAAAAAATTTCTCAAAGCATTGCGTATATTAAATTCTGGAAAATTTAGCTTATGACGCATTTTGAGAAAAAACCCACATAAAAGTTAAACTAAAAAATCACATAAAAGCCAAATAAAAGTTTCATCAAAACTGTAGAAAAAACATAAAACGAAAATCTGTCCAAAAAAAATTCTCTATAATGGATATGTTTAGGATCATGTAAATCAGCGTATCAAATGATTAATTTTCCTTCTAAGTCGAGAATCCTTGCGCAAAAATAACTCAAATAAGTTTATAAACTCAAAATACGTGAAAGTCATAGTGTTACCAAACATGACCGATCTAAATACGTGGAACTATGGGTATTTAGATCGAATTGGCTGAAATATAGTATGACCAAAATATTATGTATGGTCACGCTTAAAAGTTTAAGGACACCCAACATTAAATGAAACCCATATAAATTTGCTTTGAAGTAATCCTAACTCAGGTTTGTAGCCATATAGACTTTTTATTAAAATGATAAAAACAACGCCATACTAACGGGGTAGCGCAGCACGTTTTTTTTTTTATCAAAAAATTACCTTTCAGTCAAATCGATTGAGAATTAGGTATAATGAAGTTTAGTTGTATTGGTCAAAAGTCTGATTTATGGATAGTTTAAAGATATGGAAATTGCTATAAGAAACTATGTGCAAAGGATTCATTAATTTCTGACCGTCCATAATTATGTATTGTAAAATTTAAGAGTTATAGGGTATCCAAAATCACTAAAACCTGAAAACTTAGTCGTATATATGATTTTTCATCTATCACATCTCTTAAGCCATTTATAACTCATGATTGTGATATAGTATCTTTTGATTAAAATGATATAAACTATGTCATGTTCAAAGGACGCACTACTTTTGTTTACGAATAATGTCGTCTTAATCAAATTAACTGAATAAAAGATCGTTTTGATCAAAAGTCTATCACGCGTCTAAGTTTTGTATAGTTTAAAAAATATGCTGAATCAACAATAGAACAGATGGCTCATTAATTTCTATAGGTTTCTTTGAAATATTAGCCACTTCATTTAAAAACCTGGTCAAAGTTTTAACGAATGCCTTGTAGCCATTTTCCGAACACAAACTGCGAGATACTTTGCATGAAATGTTTTGTTTAATTTCTCTTAAAATTTTTATGTAACAATTTTTGAAACGAATACTTTCGATTGATTTTTCCTATACTTTATATGCTCAATAATTATATCAATGAAATTGTCTAACATTCTTTATAGTTTTAATTCCACACATTGGATCTGCTACCTTGAGGACGCGCACTGACATGGCTGTTATTGCCGCACATAATGTATTACGTGGTCTTGCTGGCGAACCAATGTTGTCACCAGCTTATTAATTCAATTGAATTTAATACTGATATCATCAACTGTATTTTTTTTATAAAATTAAAAATAATGATCACAATAAAATATGTTTAAATGTCTTCAATTCGATTTATATATCAAACAACATTTTTGAATTCGTAGGTGATTTTGGAATTATGTCAGTCTTAAAATAATTAAGATAGTGACTATGTGTCTTACATAGACAATATGTACAATTACATTTATTTTCAAAGGCACACAATCATCAATTAAGATGGCCTCAATTCAAATTGAAAAGTTAATAGTTTACTAGAAACTTCTACATGGGTCTGACATTGCTTGTAGACCTAATTTCAGAAACTATTTTTTTTTTGCCAAATTGATTTGAATTTTCAACATCACTAGTGACTTTCTTGAACGCAGTAATGGATTATGGTAAAAATATGAACATTCACTTTGCAAAATAGCAAGAATAAAAATAATAAAGTCCCGATCTGAGAAAGTTAAAAATGAATTTTGAACACCTTAAGAGGCTTGTCGAAAACGGACTCATATAAGACCCAATGACAATTTTTTCCAACCTAAGCGAGTTTCGTTTTGCAACCGTGGTTTTTCTCAAACACATGAAAATTACAAATGAAAATACGTCTGCCCACCAGTTGAATTCAATTGAAGTTACAACTAAATAAGCTGAGTGTAAACTTTTGGCAGAGAATGGATTTACGATTAACTTAATCGTATAAGAAACAATTAATATCGATTATTCAGCGAGGAACAAAACGACTTTGAACTAAATTTTGAAGTTGAGTCTTATAAATTTATTGCAGATATATCTTGCCCAAGGATCGTTATATCGTTTCAAAAGCTTGATATACTTGTGTAGCATTTGGTCTTTCTTCCAAGTACAAAAAATTTCCAACGCAATCCTAGCTACTTTAGATCAGCAGTATTTATTATTTTCAATATATAACTATTGCCAAATGTATCATGCTGGAAAACGTCATCACGGACGAATCTGTTTCAGCCTCTATTGCTGTCGTGCAACGTTAGAAGTCAACACTACTGAGGGGGCGATTTGTTTGAGTGTAGCTGATGTGTGTTTTTTTGTGGGGCAATTGGGTGTTGGATTAAGTCAAACATAAAATGCTTCAACCAAAATTCATAACTCTTAGAATCAAATTCAATATGTTTGACTCAAGTAAGCATTTGATTGCTCTGTATGTGGTAGGCACCCGACTGGATAAGGTCAGCCACTACCGTAGAACCACTACCGCAGAAAACCATTTGTGACCGCATTATATATTTTACTACTACTTCTGACTGGCATCTACCCGATCGGATGAGAACAGCCGCTAGCGCAGTTTGCAACTTATGTTCTGCTTTTAACTATAGCTTTCGCATCTACCAGAGCAGATGAGGTCCGCCGTTAGCACAGATTATGATGTTCCAGTTATGATGTTTTCGTTACATGTACGTACTAGTTTTCACCAAAAATTTAAATTGAATCTATATATTTATGTATGTTAGAAAATGTATCTTTAATGTTTGAAAATCAAATGTATTGATTATAAAATATGTATTATGTGATATATTTTCGATGATGTACTCGAAAGACGTGAGTCTTATGTACACTTGAACATATAAACAAATAAATAAATAAAATCCTAGATATCGTCATTCTGCACATCACTGTGAAGTTAATACTTTTTATAAGCGATCATAGAGGGACCGCGAGTGCCCCAAAATTGCATTATGTTCATAAAACAGAGAAAAATATATAATTTTAAATGAATTTTACTACTCAGATAAAAAGTGCAAAGTTGACCTTCATATAATTTATCGAAAGGGAATGTATATGGGCATCCAAAATAAAATTATGAGCGAGATCTATCCGTACAAATATGTATCCGCATCGATTATATAAAAAAGGACCGAAAATTAGTAATTTTGAAGCACTCCATGATCGCTTAAAAAAATTTTAGCTACACAGTGATGTTCAGAATGACGATCAGTGATGTTCAGAATGACGATATCTACGATTTTAAGACCCAGCCGAATAAAACAAAAAGTTTCGACCCACCCTAATACACATGTATCATATGTTTTGAATGTATATTTTTGCATGTATACTTTATCTACATGGAGCATTTGTAGAATTTTCGAGTTTTTTTTTTATTTTAAGCAAAAGTTCAAAGCTTTTAAGTTTAGTTTTTAACCAGGCCGCTTACATGCAATTTCCATAAGAGATCTTTGTTTACATTTAAGTCGATAACAATTAATTGAGAGCAGTCACTTTTATACTCTCCCTACACAACATTTAACTCAGTGACTTTTTTGTATTAAAACCAAGATCTTGATTGCTTTCGCTTAATTGATATGCAGCACAAACAATTTCTAATGAGAGTAACGGCCTTAATAACCCCTAGCACATGACTGTCCCACGCTGTTAACACTAATTTCATTTTCATCATTTTAATTCATCTGCGCACAATTTATTTTCAACCTACTGCCACACCACGGACGGAACTGAGTTTTCAGTCGTTAAATATTATACCCTACGCTCAGTATATTATGTTCATTCTCTCATTCCGTTTACATTATATAGAAGATATCATGACAGGTACAGAAAAGTATGTATGTATATTCAGCGTCACCAATTGAGTCGATTTAGTTATGTCCGCCTGTATGTTTGACTATCTGTGGAAATTAAGGTTACGGGAAAACCTGTATCTTCAAATGTAGCTCACGGGGTTGAAAATGAGTGAAGTCGATTCATATACAAAATTTGAAAGGTTATTTGCTCTGGACAAAAAGTTACCAAAATTCCAATACAAGCAAAAACTTCAAAACGCAATACTGAGGGAATTATTTAGGGTAATGATACCAAATTGCACAAAATACAGTAAGAATGATTCGAGAATAGAAAATGAGCGTCACACCTCCGGTTCATGTAATAAATTAAAAATGCATCCGAGTTTCACACAAATATGGTTTAATCAAGCGCTGAGCAAAAATTAGGTGAGTAATTACAAGAGGGCGTGTTACATCCTATTCAAGAAAAATACTTCAAAACTCTATATTGATACGAGTATAAGTAGTTATTGCAGGCGAAGCAAGCAAATTTCACTCACATTTTGGGAACGCTTTGAATCATCACTTTACAAAAAATTACATTTTGTATTGTACGCACAGTTCTAGTGTTAATGCGGTGTAGGGTATTTGATTTTCGGCAAAGTCAAAGATACATCCTTACAAGTTTTTAATAAAGTTCACAACAAAATGAAACATTTTCACAAAATTTTGATCAAAACGGAACATTTCCATTTCAGGCACAGGAAAAATTTCAATATCTAAAATAAAAATTAAATACTTCAAGAAAGTCAGCTGACGCGGAGTTCGCTTTTGCAAATTTATCATAACAAATTAAAATATTTGAAAATAGTGGCAATGTTTCGTTTTGACCGCCCATACATCAGTGGTCCAGAGTAAGAAGACGCTTGAATTTAGGAAGCTGGCATTTTTCTCAATGTTTTATGGGTAAGTCTCCTTTGTACTTTTTAGTGATTTTTTAGCAACTGAAAGTGATGTCATAGCACTTCCTCACTTTCATAGATGGCTACGAATTTTATTTAACTCTATTGTTATCCCTTTCATTTCAGCTGTCATTGTTTGTAAATATTTAAAAAATAAAAAAAAATTATTCAGGTAAAAGGATTTATGGATAATTTAGTGAGTAAATAAACATCCTTAAGACAACATTATTTATGAAATGGGCCAACTGTTTTTCACGTCGAAATTACATTGTAATATTTTAAATTTTCATATGTCTGCATTTTGTTCCTTTTTCTATGAAAGCGCACTGAAAGTGAGATGTTTGAAGTAACCAGAACATACAAAATTTTAGTCACCCATCCTGAAGTACCAATGGCAGCGTTACAGTTATTACAACGGAAAGCTGAAGTGACCATGTGCGAAAGTGTACCACCGAATATTGATGAAATTCTGTCTAAGGCCAGAGGTGTTCATGGGCTGCTGTGGGCATCTTCTGATGAACTGAATGCTGAAGTTCTTGATGCCATTGGTCCACAGTTGAAATCAATATCCACAATGTCTGCCGGTATTGAAAATATTGATATAAATGAAGTACAGGAACGTCAAATTGCTTTGGGTCACACAACTTCTGTGTATGCCCATACTGTTGCAGATTTGGGTATAGGTTTGATGATTGCAGCATCCAGACGTTTCACGGAAGGACGACAAAAAATTGAGCGGTAAGTTAGTGATTGGAGTGCAAAAAATTATGGAATAATATGATGGTTTCATTCAAAATAGCTCCAGTTGGGAAAACTATCATCACCAATGGATGTTAGGAAAAGACATACGTTATTCAACAGTTGGCTTTTATGGTTTCGGTGCCATTGGGCAGGCAATTGCTAAACGTTTGTCTGGCTTTGATATTAGTCGGATAATATATACGACACGTCATAGGGTGGATTACGATATTGAGAAAAAATATAACGCTTCGAAGGTACCATTTGATAGTTTATTGTCAGATAGCGATTTTATATTTATTGCCGCTCCATTGACCAATGAAACAAAAGGAGTTTTTGACTCCAAGGCGTTTGCTCAAATGAAAAATACTGCAGTTCTTATAAATGTTGCACGTGGTGGTAAGCAATGTTCTTGTTCAATAGAAATTTCTTATGGTCTTAAATGGTTAATTGTCTTTTTTAAAACAGCAATAGTAAATCAAGATGATCTCTATGTTGCCTTAGAATCTGAACAGATATTTGCTGCCGGTCTTGATGTTTTGGCATCTGAGCCATTGCCAGCTGATGATAAATTGCTGACATTACCAAATTGCGGTGAGTAGATATGTTAAAAAAAATCTCATGTATTATATTTGGATTTAAGTTGATTCGAATGTTGATAGAGAAAAATTAGTTTGTCACTGCTTTTCGTAATCGATTACTTCCCACGGGATTTCTTATCACTTCACACTTTAAAGTCTGATTTGCTTCATTCTGACCTTACTCGAACTTATTACCGTCTGCTGATTTCACAAGAACTGATTCTGTGCCACTTGCACAAAATTTTTTCATATTAACCCTTTCTTAACGGAAACAATCAATATCATTCTGATGTATTTTGGCAAGTTTTTTATATTTTTTCGACAATGTCACCGAAACCGATGATTGTTTGCATAATTTTTTTAATTTAAAAACACTATTTGCCCCAAAAACATTAAAAAAAAATTGGCAAGAGGGAACTAAAGTTTGTCCGACTTCCAAACTGCAACGAATTTTTCGGTAGCTCGATATTGGCCGTAGATCCAGGGTTTCTTGGACAAAGTTTCTTAGAATTGAGCGCAGATTATTTTTTTGCTATACTTTGAGTCAATTGTTTTCCTTCCAAAGAAATTGACCCGGCCTAATGTACGCATATATAGCTGTGTTGGTCCAAAAATTTATAAAAAATTGGTTCTGAATTTTACTTGATTGAGCTCAGTTGACAATTTATGTCTTATATTTTTTAGTTATTGTTCCACATCTTGGATCTGCCACGTACAGAACACGCAACAATATGGCCGTCATGGCTGCCAATAATGTTTTACGCGGCTTAGATGGAAAACTAATGATTGCGCCGGCTTTTTAAGTGTTGGAATTTTTGTAATAAATAAAATTTTTTATGATTTCCTTGAAATTATTATGTATATAATTCTATAAATACATATATATATATACTATATGAAGAAAGTGCTATAGGTTTGTATGTATTAGCTGAATTTTATCTTCAGAAGCTAACAGGGTCCTACTGGATCCAATTGGATGCAGGATCTTTCCAATCCAATGCGATCTTTCAGCAAACAATATGATCCTCCAGGGCTTACTGAATTAATATCTTCCACTAAAAAATATACTCGCAATTCAATTCTTCCAGGACTCTTTATGACGCTAAAGGATTCTCTAGAACCTTCAAAAATTCTCTTAAGCTCTCTGGCTTCCATCGGGTCATTATGGAAGACCACATTATACTTTGCTGTTAATTTTTGAAAAGAGAATCACATTTTTTTCTCCTTTTTTGTGAAATAACGCTTAAGCTTTAAAATCGTCCAAGCATCATATAGTATTTTTAAAAACAATACAAATCGAACATTCAGTAACACTAAATAACTTAACCGGTTTTTGGTACTCATTTCAATTGAAAAAAAAAGTTATTTGATAAAAAAAAAACCAAATTGTGGCAACTGTGAAGAGAATTGAGAAGCGACTTACGAACGCAAAGCTGTTGCTTATATACTCCATTGGAAACTCTTGATAGACTCAGTATAAATCGTTGGTTGCTTAGTAGAGATTCACAACGTGCTGCAGCGCAATATCATGAATACCGAAGAGGTGGAGGTGAGTACGAAATTAGTTCAAAAGAATAGCAACATCTTGTCGAAGAGAACGAGCACCAACTGATATGAAACAGAGCGAGCACTAAGTAGCCTTGACGATAAGCTCCAACTTCATCTAAATTCTAGACAACTATCACAGCTTGAGATCAATAGTTTATCGAAAGTGCGGCTTTCTTCTTGGCAAAAGCAATCTGTACAAAATAGTCTTCTTTGCTTGCTTGGCAGTGACGGTCTACAATTATTTTAGTTCAGTTTTATTTCACAAAATAAGAAAATGTCAAAACTTTCTTTGATTTTACTTTTTTTAACGCTTACCACCTTACATTTGACAACTGCGGCACGAAATTCCAAGGGTAAAAAGGATAATGCTGTGACAACATTCAAGATATTGGTCACCCATCCTGAAGTTCCACTGGAAGCTTTAGAATTGTTGCGCGGCAAAGTTGAAGTAACCGTTCTTGAAAGTGTGCCACCCAAACGTTCGGAAATTATAGCTAAAATTAGAGGTGTTCATGGTCTCTATTGGGCATCACATGAACCGCTTAATGCTGAGATACTTAATGCTGCCGGTCCACAATTGAAATCGATATCCACCATGTCAGCGGGCATTGATTATGTTGATGTGGATGAGTTGAAAAAACGCAAGATTCCATTGGGACATACACCAACGGTGCTAAATAATGCAGTTGCTGATATCGGCATTGGCTTGATGATTGCAGCAGCTAGACGTTTCAGCGAAGGACGCAAGAAGATTGAGAGGTGAGTCTATACAGTTCGCGGAAACAGCATATCGTATATATTTTTTTTTATAGTTCCACTTGGGAAAACTATCATCTGCAGTGGATGTTGGGCCAAGATATACGTGATTCCACGGTTGGCTTTTATGGTTTCGGTGGTATTGGTCAGGCGATCGCTAAACGTTTATCTGGCTTTGATATTGATCGTATTCTCTATACAACACGTACAAGACTTGATAAAGATACTGAAAGTGAATTTTCGGCCACAAAAGCATCATTTGATGAGATGTTGTCAAAAAGTGATTTTGTGTTTATCACTGCTCCTTTATCCAATGAGACAATGGGAGTTTTCAACTCCACAGCTTTTTCTAAAATGAAAAAAACCGCTGTTCTAATAAATGTGGCACGAGGACGTAAGTAATCACGGTATCTCTTTTAGCTGGATGTGCTATTACTCTCTTTTTTATTTTTAATATAGCCATCGTAAATCATAAAGATTTGTATAACGCCTTGAAGTCTGATACTATCTTTGCTGCTGGTCTTGATGTTATGGTACCAGAGCCATTGCCGTCTAATGATAAATTGCTAACTTTACCCAATTGCGGTAATTATTTTCAATATATAGTGTTCAGTTCTTATCTCGGTCAAGTTTATATGCCAATTTTAATGCTTTATTTCAGTAATTATACCACACCTTGGATCGGCAACTTTCAGAACACGCAACGATATGGCCATTATTGCTGCTCATAATGTCTTACGTGGCTTGGCTGGAGAACCAATGTTTGCACCGGCTTACTAGCTTTACTATTTGAAGTTTTCATGAAATTTTATAATAAAAAAGCTTTCAGTGTATTTTTCTGTTTGATTTTAAAGTTAAGACTAAATAAACCAGGAATCGTAATATTGAAACAAAAATTACTGCATATTCAATCAATTTACCAAAAGTAATTTTTGCACCAACTAATCTAAAATGTTCAGAACGAATTTTGGACATGCAACATTGGTGAAAATCTTGAGCAGTTCTGCATATTGTTTTTATCCAAAAATAATTTTCGAAGTTATTTACATCAACCGAAGGCGAAAAGATCAGAAAGTGATTTTGAAATATTCCCAGATCTCTAGTGGGCCCAACTTCGGAAAAATACTTGTTTCAATTTTTCTGGAAAGCTCGAAAATCCATTTTATATACTGTCACCAAAATTAATAAATGTCAAATTCGGGACCATTTATCGAAAAAAAAGTTTATACTACTGACAAAAGAAGATCAAACCTTATTGGGGCTGTTCGAAAAAATTTACTTCGCACTAATCTTCGGTATTGGATAATGCAATATCGCATTTTCTGCTGCGTATTTGCATTATCCATTCTGCCCTCAGAAGCGAAAAGGGCGTATTTCGAAAAAACTCATATTCATAATGCTTATGGCAGCGGATACATTAAGAAATTACGCATCTAATGAACTACGCTAAATGCGTAGTTCAAACCTATAAAAAATCTCCTAAGAGAATTTCTTCTACCTCAATTTTACATTTATTTCTACAAATTGACATAAACAAAACATCAATTATCTCGAAACGCGTTTTTTTTTGAGATACGGCTTTAGCGCTTCTCAGGGCAGCATTGCTTGCGTAGTAATTCACAGAATATTTTTCAATACTCATAGTTTTGGTATCGACAAATTCATTTTCGTCTCGCCTAATCTACATATGTACATATATATCGTATATGTATTCCTGAAGGGTTATTTGTGACGTCAAAGTGACAATATGGCACAAATTTGAGCAAAAAACCTCCATACAGAATCTACATGCCCGAAATCGCAAGTTTAAAAGTTTTTTATTAGAAAACTTATTTGCATTTAGCTTCAATCCAAAAAAAATCAAACAAAATATATTAATATAAAACTTAAACAAAAAGTTCTCAAATAATGAACACACCAGTGTCCAAATTTTCCGACTTGGGCAACGTTATGTGTTCTCTTCGTTTTTCTCTTTACACAAAGTGCTTGCTCATTTTCTGTAAATTTTGTGCCGATTGCTTTTGACAACAGTTCAGTTCGCTATGTCAGCTGCGCGTAGTGTCCATAAAATTTTAATTTCACACCCGTGTGTGCCTGCTCCTGTCTTGGAATTTTTGTGCCAACATGGTTGTGAGACTATCATCTGTCAAAGTGTGCCCCCATCACGTGCTGAAATTCTACAAAAAGTACCTGGTGTGGATGCCATCTTTTGGGCGCATTATCAGCCATTAAATGCAGGCATACTTGACGCAGCCGGGACGCAATTGAAGGCAGTCTCCACCATGTCATCGGGTATTGATTTTGTGGATGTTGCTGAATTTAAGCGCCGTCAAATGCCACTTGGCCATACGCCTGGTATAGTTAAAAATTCAGTGGCTGATTTAGCTATTGGATTGATGATAATGGCGGCAAGAAGATTTCATGAAGGTCGCAAAGAGATTGACAAGTAAGTGGTGCAATGCAAAATAATTTTGTTTATTTTGTAAAACAGCTGTTCGGTTGCTTGTGATAACAGCAAAAAGCTTTTAACACGAAGCTTTTTTGTGGGCACTGTTATTTACAGTTAACCAAAAGCTGTTGTTGTCAATAGCATTGCCAGCTGTTGATTTCAACTCGAAATATTTTTATTTTTTCATTCTTAGCTCACTATGGAAAACAGAACAAATTGACTGGTTGATGGGTCACGAAATACGCGATTCTGTTGTGGGATTTTTTGGTTTTGGTGGCGTTGGGCAGGCTATAGCAAAACGCTTGCAGGGTTGGGATGTTGCGCGATTTATTTATACAACAAGAACACGTAAAACAAATGATGGTGATTTTAAGGCACAGCATGTACCATTCGAACAGCTTTTGAAAGAAAGTGATTTTTTGATTATTGCATCACCGTTAACACCAGAGACGAAAGAAAAGTTCAATGAGGACGCATTTTGCCAAATGAAGCCTAATTGTGTATTTGTAAACGTTGGACGTGGAGGTAAGAAGTTTTCAAAATTATTTACATGTATTCAAAAAATTAGGGCTTCTGCAGTATGAGGGCTGTTCGGAATTGGTTTGGGAAATGCGTCCATTTGGGTTTTTCATTCGAAACTCTGCTAATGGAAAGTTAAGTTATTTTAAGAGTACATTCTTCACTCGAAATCTGAAACACTGCCCAATATCAATTTTGTGCATGTAGTTTCTGATATGAAATAAAATGGATCTTTGTTCAAGATCAATACTTTATACGGAGGAGGTTATCCACAATTTATGGGGCACCTTGTACATAAAGCTCAATGTGTTTGTTACTTATGCACTCCGTTCAACCTATCGCCGAAAGACTTCGTTCATATATTTCTTATGGATTATGGAAGGTCCTTACAATCTTTGGCTTCGAAAATATATCATCAATTCTTGACGCAAATGAACAAAACTTGGCACGTACATATATAGAAAAAATGAGAAGAGTAAAAAAATGGGCGATACTGCCGAAAATCCAAAACTTTTATATCGTAAATTAAGCTCTAAGGAAAGTTATTAAAAACTTAGTAATCTTAAAGTAGATGTGGAACCGCCTCTGGTGGGAGAAACCGTTACCACGGCTGAGCTGCTACACCGACTTAGCTGAAATTTACTATGGATGTAGATTGAATTCTGAGTAAAGATTTTTTTTAAATGGGTAGTGTCACGCCCTTTAAAGGAAATTACGTTTTCACTTCTATACTAATGAACCGATTTTGATGAAATTTGGTACAGAGTTATATTGAACATGTTTTTAGTTTTAAAATAGATGAAGCCAAGCCCCTAACAGGAAATGAACCGATTTTAATAAACTTTGGTACGGAGATGTTATCACAGTTTAAATTACCTACCTATTTTGATGAAATTTGATATGGAGATAGATTGAACCCTAAGGAAGGAATACAGGGCAATACTATACGAATATATTTATTTTTGAAAGCAATGACTTTAACTAGGTATAATGGCATTGAACTGTTTCTGTTGTCACTATATTGTTTAAATTTCAACTAATGGGCGATCTCTAAAAAAGTCGGAAACTGGTCTCTTAAAAAAGTTTACTGCCTACTTGTGGAGGATATATGTATATGTAACCACAAAGGAAGCTTCAGCTGATTGAACAATTTAGTATAAAAGGAAGGAATTTATATGAAAAATTCGGTAATTTATATTCCTTATGACTTTAAATAGTCAAACATTCGGTTGGGTTTTGTAGTCTCTTGATAATTTCAAGTCGTAGGTATGAAACGCCAAATCTTAAATTGAGCTGAGCATATTCTTCATTTAACATTAAATTAACATATGTTGCTTATTTTTTTAGGTATCGTTGATCAAGCGGCCCTATATAATGCTTTAAAAACAAAACAAATTTTTAGCGCTGGCCTAGATGTAATGACACCAGAGCCACTGCCAGCAGATCATCCGCAACTCAGCTTGCCGAATTGTGGTTTGTATCATACAGAGTCTACAAAATAACCATTACCAGTTTTTCTTATTTTATCTTCAGTTGTTATACCACATTTGGGTACCCAAACGATGAAGACAACCACGGAAATGGGCTTTGTAGCAGCTAAAAATATACTACATACTTTAGATGGAAAACCGATGATATCACCTGCTTATGTATTGGACTAAGCGAAGATTTATAGAATAAAGTCTTATTCGAGTAATTTTTTATTGCTGCTCTTTGTCTTTTATATTAAGCGATAGATATAAAGTGTCCCATTCTTCTCTTCCAAGAGCTTTCAGATATTTCTTACGCTGTTCGAGTACGGTATCCAACAAATCAACTTGATGTTTCTGTGCAATCTCTAAGGCACGTCGCCAATTATGCATACGTAAGCAAAGAGCTACTGCTTCCATAAATTTTCGATTGTGTATGAGTATGGTTTCAGCCTCAATCAATCTGCCGAGCATAAGTGAATTTTCAGCCATCTGTTCAGGACTTGAGGGTGGTAAGCTCTAAAGTAGACTTAATTCAATTAAGAGTCTTATTCAAATCGCGTAGAACATACCTTGATATGCTGTAGATAGCTCACTTTATCAATTTGCAGAGCTGCCGAGTAAGCTTCTTCGCTAATTTGCAACTGATTCTTGCGTGTGGCAACCGCAGCTAATGTGGCCCAAAGGCTTGCATTTTGTGCCATACGACATATTTTCAATGCTTGTTGCCACTGACTCTCCATCAAAGTGCGATGAAGTGTCTCGCAATAAATGTTGACATTAACCGAAAGCAACGAACCCGAACAGCGAAAGGAAACTATGGCATCTTCAAAATATTCAAGGGCAATATTCTTTCCAAATTCTCTAAAATTAGATAGAGTCTTTCAAAATATCTTATGTCCCAGTAGATAAACTTACGCAGTATCGATAGTTACTGTGGTCAAGGCAATAATTGTGGGATCATTTGCACCTTCACCAGGACAATACCAAATGCTATAGCAAGCATCGTGCACACCCACCAATATGTTGGCCTCACTGGCCCATTTAACCGCTGTTACTTGTGTGCCTATTTTGTAGATTTCCCCATCATGTTCACCACCATTTAAATTGCGTGTTTCAGTGATATACAGCTCCCGATTGGTATCGATGAAGACGACAAATTGATCGTCGACTGTGCCCGCACGGCAGGCAGATATCTCAGAGAGTTGCGTTTTAGCACGTAATGTGTGAGGCTCATACTGACGCGATGCACCCGGTATGAGATCGAAGATGTGTAAAACTTTTCAGAAAAGTAGCAGAGCTGTATTAAAACTCAAACTTTCCGACCCAAACTCACCTGTGTTGTCTGAATTGTCACGTATGGCGAGCACATCTAAACCTAGCGATAAGCCTTTATAGGTCAAGAGTGGTATTTGCGCCTGCGAACCTGGATATCTTGGATTCAGATGTAATCGGCCTGTAAATGTGTAAACCCAAATCGAAGTGGCATCGAGCACCATAAAGAATCTAAGAAATATATAAAATCAGCAACGAACTTGCAAGCTCTTCAATGGTTTCAGCTTACTTCTTTCCAACTTCAATGACCCTAACATCACTGCGACCATCCACAATAATGGGTGTATTAATATGTTTCTCATTGTAGATGTGCAATTGATTTGAGGTGGCCACAATGAGATGACTATAGCCTAGCCCAAAATTTATAACACGCTCCGGAAACTCCAATATATCTGATATGGAATTTGTTATGTCTTGCAACACAATAGATTTGCGTCCAGTTGTTGTTGCCTTTAGATTGCGTGATATCAACTGTTTCTCCACCATATAACCAACAATTAGATTTCCTGTCGAAGTACCACAAGCTACTTGTGTGCCATCAGCTGACCAAGAGAGCGTATAGAATGAGCCAACCACTGGATCTGTGAAGCGTGTGCTGCTATGGGACCACTAGTAAAATAGCAGTACGATATATAATTTAAGATATTAAATGGAAAACGTTTGACAGAATTTACCCCTGCGCTTGAGCATAATTTCAGCATATTAAAGGAGCCCACAAGCAATACGTCTTGCTCTGGATTAAATGCAACATTAGTAATCGCATACTCTTCCGTAGAGCTGGTAAATAAATTGGCACCTTGTGCATCCCAAATTTTAAATCGAAAGTCTTCACCGCCTGAAGCGATTATATTGGACTGCGTAGACCAACTCAGTGAAAGTACTAGACCATTGTGGGCACGCCACTGAAAATTAGTAACAAAAATTTAGGCTTTAACCTCACGACAATGAAGATAGTGAAGTTGAAAAGAAAAAAATGAGAGATTTTTTCAAACGGAATTTCGTAACTGATATCAAGTTGAGTATCTTAATGATCAGACATTTCAATTTAGTTTTTTAAATTGTGTTGCCGACATTCTATTTGAAGTGAAAATATGGAAATAAATCGTAAAAACATTTTTTTTTATAGTTTGTGAACTATCGTGAAAAATAAATAAAGCATTTTTTTATCAACACTCAAATGTGTGTTTTTAATTGCAACACATTCCAGTGAATTGTGAACACTTCCAATAGCGCCTAGACACAATACTACAAATAAATCGAAAAAGTGTCAACTACATAAGAAAGTGTTAGGTAAATAAATTGCCAGTAGTGGATACCAGAAAGATTATGCCTGCATACTCACCCTTATCAATTTGCTATTGGCGGCTAAAGGCTTAACTGAAATATGGCCACCCTGACTGAAAATAATTGATGTTGAATTGGGTGACCAACGTGCGCAGCGTATGGGTTCATCACTTTGCACCACTGTTGAGCGTAACATACCCGATCGTGACCAAATTTTAATAATGCCATCTTCGCTAGCTAACAATGTCAATTGATAGATTCATAAGCTCCAAGAAACAACACACCAACTTACCCGTTAGTAAGCCAGCACCATCTGGGCTCCACCGGCCTGAGCTAATGGCAAGTGTGTGTGCTGATATATTACGTTCTACACGGGCACTTTTATTTAAAATTATGAAGCGTCCATCATTGCTAGAAATGAGCAGTGTATCACTACCCTTACCACCACCACTACTGCGTCCACCAAGCAACAACCAATGTAAATCGGTAGGTATAAAGTCATCAGGCAGTTTGGCAACTTCCACAGAGTCTCTGGTTGTGAGACTCCACTTGTAGATTTGATGATCATCGCTATGTTATGGAAATTATGCTTACTATATTGCATTATGGTTGAGGAGTCTCCACTTTACCTGACATAGTATATCTCTTCGTTACTACTCCAGTCTGCACAACTCAAAGGACATTGAGAAGTTGTATTCACCTTAGCGCTGCTTGCATTAATACTACCTGCGGAATTTCTTTCCGTTGCTGCATTTGGCTGTAGTCGATAATCCTGATTGGCGTTTGTGGATTTCTTGCAAATGTGGGTTTTTAACTTCATTATTTTCTTAAGTTTTTTAGTTTGAAAATCGCAAAATAAAAAATTTATCCTCAGCTGTAAGAACTTTCTGATGTTTGGTGTTATATGGGTTGCTATAGCAATCGTTTAGTTGCACCACTATCACTTGAAATCATAGGGGTTGATTGGTTACTTTTGAACACTTGTTGCTATTATGTGTTTTTTGACAACAACATGATAGCAATAACTCCACTATGCAACGCTAGGGGGCTCTCTCTTACCACCAAAGTTTTGGGAAGACTGTATTGCAATACATCGTTAACTTTTATTATTCAAATTGTAATCTTTTATAACTAATGACAATCATTTGGGTTATGCTTTCAAAATGAAAAAAAAAACAAACGTAAAGTTGTGTATCATTTGCCAGCTAGCAGTGGAGATTCTGTGATCTTAAATATATTGACGTCATCAAGACCATTGTCATATGAATTTGTTAAAAGAAGTGATAACTTATTACCGAATTAAAGGAAAATGATTTTATAATAACCGCCATAATACAACTAAATGAGTATTGTGTTTAAGCGGAGAACTCTATCAATCTATCCAAAGCCATTCTAGTGCCATTTACTAAGGAAATATATCTGTTCTCCATTAGTCAACGTGGTCGCAATTGAATTCTTATCTGAAGTTAAATATGCAGGAAATGTCTTGGAAACAACACGAACTATTGCATATAGTATCAGGAGACCGCCCATAGTTCAGTATTTTTTTTGTGGTTGAAAAAGTCGAAAAAATATGGAAATTGTTGAAAAAAATTGAAAGAGGTTGAAAAATATTCTAACAGTTGAAAGATGCTGAAAATATCGGAAAAATTTTAATGAGGTTGATAAAGTCGAAGTATCGAAACAAATTGAAAGATGTTGAAAAAGTCGAAGCGATATGGAGAATGTTGGAAAAAGTTGAAAGAGGTTGAAACAGGTGAAAAAAGGATGATAAAGTCGAATTAAGTAAATGGCGAAAAAATTTCAAAGAGGTTAAAAAAGTCGAAAATAATATGGAAAATGTGGAAAAAACTGAAAGAGGTTGAACAGTCGGAATGAGGTTGAAATAGAAATAAATCACTGGAAAATTCGAAAAAATATGCAACTAATAAAGAACGTCGAAAAATTTGGAAAATATTGAAAATTGTTGAAAATTTTTGAAAAAAGTTCAAAAGCCGAAAAATGTTGAAAATATTGGAAATGTTAAAAAAATGTTGAAAACAGTTGAAACAGGTAAAAAAGAATAAAAAAATCGATAAAACTGGCATTTTATGGTCAAATCTGGCAACTCTAATGTCATTTATGTTCAGTTTGGTTTGCCATTTCATCATGAACAGGTTGACAAAAGAACAACGCTTGCAAATCGTGCAAATTTATTTCGAAAATAATGGTTCAGTTCGCGAAGTTTACCGCAAGCTCCGTCCATTTTATGGTCGACATAATCGTCCATCAGAGCAATTAATTCGGTTAACCATGGATCGTTTTCGCACTACGTTTACTCTATGTGATAATACGCATCCGCAGAGACGTCGAACAGTGCGCACCGAAGAAACAATTGCCGCTGTAGAGTAAAATGTTGAAGAGGACCCGAATGAATCGATTCGCCACCGTGCACAGCAATTGGAGCTTTGTCCATCAACTTTATGGAAGATTTTGCGCAAAGATCTTGGCTTGCGACCTTACAAGATCCAGCTTGTGCAAGAATTAAAGCCGCGAGACCATGCAATGCGTCGTGATTTTGGTGTATGGGCCGAAAATGAGATTGATCTCGATGCTGATTTTCATCGCAAAATTTTGTTCAGTGATGAGGCTCATTTTTGGTTGAATGGCTACGTCAACAAGCAAAATTGCCGCATTTGGAGTGAAGAGAATCCACATGAGACCCTTGAGACGCCATTACATCCACAAAAACTGACTGTTTGGTGTACTCTATGGGCTCGTGGAGTCATTGGGCCATAATTCTTCCAAAATAATGCTGGAGAGTCAGTTACCGTTAATGGATACCGGTATAGAGCCATGATAACCGACTATTTTGTTCCCGAATTGGATGGCATGAATGTGGATGAGTTGTGGTTCCAACAAGACGGCGCTACATGCCACACAGCGCACGTCACAATCGACAATTTATTGAAGGAAACATTCGATGAGCGCATAATTTCGCGGAATGGACCTGTCGATTGGCCACCAAGATCGTGTGATTTGACACCATTGGATTATTTTCTTTGGGGATATGTGAAGTCGCTCGTCTACGCCAACAAACCAGAAACGTTAGAGGACTTGGAAGCCAACATTCGTGGCGTTATTGCCGACATACGGCCCCATATGCTCGAAAAAGTGGTTCAAAATTGGACCTGTAGAATTGGTTTAATTCGAGCCAGCCGCGGCGGCCACATGCCCGAAATCATATTTGAACATTAATGGCATAAAATTATCCTTCCAATAAAGCCAAATTGATGGACATTAAAAAAATTTTCTTGTGTTTTATTTCAATTCGAAGCTCTATACCTCTAAAAAAAACACCCTTTATATCCTCCAAAACCTCAAGTTTCATCAAAATCGCTGCCACCGTATTCGAAATAGAGTTTTTCCATATACATACATATGTATATATTTAGCAACCTGTGAATCCTTACTCAGGTGATAAGGTAACTCTCTAAATGCTACAGAAATATTTCACGAAGTGTTAATGCCCGGGCATAAATATACCGAGAGCAACGAAGTCGTCAACAAACTTCACGGGGAAAGTTCTAGCACTCATTTTGTTGAACCAAACCTCTTTGAAGAGCCGCTGATTGCCAACATTTTCAGCAAAAAAGTTTGTGCATCACATCCCAGCATTAGAGAAGTCAAAAGAAATTTAAATTATTTAATGACATTTTTTACTGGGGAAACTGCCCGCCAAGGTACATCCTAGAAAATTAAAGAAACTAAAAAGCGCACATACTTAGCGATTGTTTCGCATTTTGCCATACGCGAAGCAGAATACTTTTTAACCCTTTCGTGGGCACACGAAATTTAGAAAATGTTAGCAGAATGACACATGCAATTTATTTGGCTTATAAAACAGATAATTGAATTCAGATTTCAGTTTTGTGTTTGTGGTTTATTGAATATTAAATTTTTACTAATATTAAAAAAATTGGGGCACAAACTTAAATCTGATTTCTTCTGCAGTGGCACATAATATGCTTCTACATATAAAACCAATGCAGTTGACGTCGCCTATGTCCGACGTTATTATATACGATTTTTTTCTATGTCAGCATATACCGACGTTTCCAATTTAAGCCATTCGCAGTTTCGGCTTATGCCGACGTGTCCGCGAAAGGGTTAAGGAACTTCTTAATCTCACTGACATTGAGCAATTGCCTGCAAATGTAGTAGGCACTTTATTGAGAAAAGTGAAACATAATTTGCTTAAACTTTGTTCTGGCACAAAGATCTTTTAAGCTTTTCCTCTAGTACTGAAAGAAGGTATTGGAATACAAGAAACCGAATTGACTATGATACAGTGCTTTAAAATATCTAATGTAGTGCTTTCAAACAGTCTTTTAAAAATTAAATAGTCCTAGATGATACATATTTTTTAACTTCTTATTTATATCTCTTATGCCAATTGTGTATAAGTTTTTAAAAAACGCTCGAATTTTGTGTGTTTAATTTTCTTTTTCTGGCGTGCTGACTAAAATAGTATAAACTAAATATCTAATTTTCTACGCATTATGCTTAAATTGGAGCTGCGTGTTTAAGTTGTTGTCTAAAAGTTAACTATCTTTAGAAACCAATTAAACTAATCACTGTTCCGAAAAAAATGCTGATGTTATTATGAGGTTCGGTTACAATATTGTTGTATTGTGTCATTATGTTGTATGACGCACTCAAATAATGTTTTTAAATTAAGTTGAAACTTTCAATTGTAACATTTTTTTATGCTCAGACAAAAAGTATCTCAGATTTTCCGCTATGCAATTAGATCTAATTTTGATAAAAATAAAATATGAACATATGTATGTTAAATAGCAATATTTCAGGTTCGTTGTGGTAACAATTTTTTATTCATTTGTGAATTGAATCCTAAATTGTTTGATTTCTTAATTTAAATTTGTTACTCGTCTAATATAAGTTAAAATCAATCAAGTCTCAGCTCAAATTATTTACTATTTTAGAGTTGAAATCATAAAACTCTGAAACACCCCAAAAAAAATTGATCTGTTATTATCATAATTTAGACTAACATATATCAACAACTTTCATTTTACACAAGTTCAAGCACTGGAGATTATATTTCATACGAAAACACATATGTATTTTAATGATTTAAAAATAATTGCTTTATTTACTATATAAAACAATTCAAAAGTTTTAACAAAACTATTCAAAAACTTTAGCTGTGCGTTTCACAAAACTTAAAAATTGAACAAAAATTTCGTCGTTTTGGGAAGAGTTCGAAGCGATTTTCCGAATAGTTTCTGCAATAATTAAAAAGTTTACATTTTAATTTTTATGATATGGTTTAATTTCAAGGAGGGGGAGCTTAACCCACAAATCTAGGGTCGTCCAAAAAAGGCGTAAAAAATGGACAAAATTGGACAACCACAGGCGAGGGATCGAGACATTGCTGAAACACATTTTTTCAAAAATCACTCACAAGAAATGAAAAGAAAAATCAAACGGGGGTAGCATAATACGTCGAGCACATCCTTTAAGGTGCAGAGGGGTAACAAAATCGGACAAAAGCGGATATCCAGAGGGAGTGGGTAAAAGTTCCAGAATTTTTGCGTACGTCTTTTATTGACGACCCACCTTTAAGAACGCTTTTGAATACGCCGCTGACTATTGAAAAAGAAATTTCAAGCACGCGGTCAGTTCATCTTCGGAAGAAGTTGGTCTAAAGCCGTTATTAAAACAAAAACATGTCCATCCGCCAATGCCAGCAGTAGCATAGACGAAGTGAATGACTTCACTTAATTAAGCAGCGTCATAATTTTTGACGACTGTACAATTGAGAGTGTCTGTGCTAGAACTAACAAGGCGAGAAGCGTGTCCGGCCCGTCTTCGTAATACATATATGGCTATTTTCGTTCCAGTCAACGACAACCAAGCTCGAAATCTTTAAGTTAAATGTAAAGACAGAAGGTTGTAAAATTTGATTAACCCACATAGCTCTGCTATACAACTCACAAGTGCTCACCACCATTTGTTTTCGCTGAATTTTGAAAGTTTAGTGGTCCAGGACTACCTCTATTCTCGAATTGCTTTTAAGATGCCGACAAGATTCGATATTCGTCTATATCAATTGGCGAAAATGAAAACAGATAGGATACGAGTAGTCCTAAATCACATCATGGAAACGATCGCTAGAACAGGAATTACGTGAATCGGAAAAAATTCAAAGTGAAATTGATCGTGTACATTAAAAGAGTTTTTTGAAGGCCTTATGCTCTATGTGGAGATAAAAACCACAAGAGAGATAAAAAGACACAAGCAAATTAAGAATAATTTTGCACTTTTTTAGTAAGTTTTATTATCCTGGCAGAGATGTTTTCACCAAGCTTTAATGCAATTTTAAATTTAAGTAGATGATGAAATATTGTACAAAACTACATAAACTTTTTCTCTGTGTAGCATAATTAAGTGTCCTATATTATCGCAAATTTCGCTTGCCGCTAACAATGAAAATTACTCCTATAGTACGTGTATGTCTCCCAGAAGTATGTCCTTTATTTTAAATATATTTACAACTTAACTGAACTGAGAACAACACACATTTCATTTGAATGCGCATTTCCTTTAATATAGATACAATGGACGATTTCCTCCAATTTATTCTTTGCTTATCAGTTATTAGGAAATATTACATGTTGACATATTTCCAGCTAATTTCCACCTATGGTGCAAGAAGTGTCAATATAACACACTCGTCAGTAGCAGCTTTCAGGTTTGATTTGTCTACGATGCAGCGTGTATCCTATCAGTAAAAGTAAATCTACTAGCTAGCGCTATTTGTCTGTGTAGGTCAATAATTAAGGCGCATGGTGTTATTATTCTTGGCCACAAATTGGAGTTGGTAATGGAACGCGATTTTATTACAAGGGAAAAGTTTCACTTAAATACGAGAATGTTGATTTTGCCTAGAAGACCAATGAGCACCACCATTGTGGCAGTGACGTTCTTCTCACTCTCCTCTAGATGAAGGGAATTTCTTATTAAACTTTGTGTGGGTGGAGGAAATAACAAGTCTATGTTTGTTTGTGCTATCGATTGGCTTAATGTATGGTCAGCAACCATAAAAAAATGTGTCCGTTTTAATGATTTGGAGTTTTATGTACTTACTACACAATTTTGAATGTCACTACTATTACTACTATCCACTCATTCTGAACATGTGTGTGTATTTTTCTGAAATCATTACATTTAATTAACGTTCACATTACTCATTTTATACGTGACACGTGCCACTATTTGACATTTTTTAAGATACAACAGTAATGGATTTTTCCCTCCACTTATAAGTTTCATTTTAAAATATTATCGATCTAGATATATTCGTATCTATGAAAAGAATTTCGATTTGCAAGGTGGCGAGAATTATGATAGCATAAGTGAAGTCTACCAAATGTTTATTGAAGGTCCATAAAATTGGTAGGAGAGAACCTAAGAACACCTCCAACACAGCCAGAAAAAGATAAGAAATTTCCTCGCTTTATGAAGGACTGTACATTTGAAGTCCTATTATATAATTAAGTTAATAATATGTAAATATTAGGTGCTATTGATGATAATGCTAAATTATTTGATCCAAGCGAAAACCAGTCAGTTGTTTTCGAATAGGGCAGCTCCAATTTTTTGCTATCTTTCTTGAGTACGAGTTTAGTCAATACCTCGAATGGGATATGATGATGATATGTCACTCTCTTTTTTGAAATTATTTCAAGATTTATGTAGCTTTCAAGCAGGCGATCTCGTTTCCGAATACAGATGAGAACTTAATATATAAGCTCAGCGGTGAACTTCAGGAAACTTTGAATATTTAGGCAACTATGCGATCTGTCATGTTATAGCCTTTCCGATCTTCGTTAATGAAGCTGATCACTAGAATAGTTGCTGCTGTCTTGCCGAAGGAATTTCAAATACTAAAAGGTGGGTGTAGAATGTTGATGATCTCCAAAGAATGCTGTTCACAACTAATTAGCTGAGTTACTTTTTTTGTAGATAGGTTTCCGTATTTGCTCTTGATTGGCGGATTTTACTTGAGTTTGTTATCGTGTGACTCATTTCATAGACCGCGAAATAATCTCCAATTTCTGTGCCTTGTTGGGCATATTCTTTGAGGTCGTTTCATATTGCTCTTTAACTCTTACACCTTTATTAAGTCCATTATGTCTGTGTGGAATTTCGCCTCTGTTCTCTCTTCCATGCTTTATTAATTGAACTTTTGTGATTTTATTCTACGATTTCCCAGGCTGTGTTACTCCTCTAGCATTTTTTATTTTTTTTTCGTAGTATAGTCTGGTCAAATTTGCTGCTAAAAATGTAAGGTGTAAGTGTTGCTGTTTAGTAGTATTCTTACATGTTGAGCCACAACTAGGTCGGTGGTGATGACAGCCAATGTCAGCGCTTTTAATAACGTGCACGTCAAGAAGGGTCTCTTCATACAAAAATGCTTTATTTGGATCTTTGTCCGCAGATAAGAGAAATACTCGCATTTTTGTGGACTTGCTTATGCTAAAGCAATCCAATCGTATTCTAATGCCAAATTAAGTTTCTTACTTTCGCCGTTTTATTTCTGGGAGTTGGGTTAGGCTAGAGAGGCGGCTTAGTAGCTTCACATCTCGGACGTTGGGTCACGTGGATATTTCAATGTTTATTATTGAAAGTAAGTTTTCATTGAATATACATTTTTCAGGAGCCAGGCCCACTCTGGGAAATGACTCTAGATACACCCATAAATATGAGCGCGAAGATTTTCGATGTATTAGCAAAGTACTTTAGCGCTTTGAGATCAGTACTAGATAGGTCCTCAAGGTTACTGGAAAATATCGGTCCATGTATTTTCGTCTTAGTAGCAGTATGAAAATAAATGTTGCAAAGTTCTTTATTACTCCCGAATCCGGACAAGTGAGGCTGATTTAAGTCCAAACTCAAGTCAAAAGTAGAGTTATGAGCTATATAAAGTGCAACGTTGAGGTCATGTTAAGACAGGAACCAAGGAATGAAAACATAAGTCTTGAGTAAAGTAAAATGAGGAAAATATAAAGTGCAGTGAAAAAAAGTGAAAATAATTAAAGAAATAAAAAAGAGAGAGTTAAAAACCTTAAGGTAGTGGAAGTAGAGCGCAAAACAAATAAAACTCTAAGTTCAATGACAGACATTAAAAATGTTTGTAATCTTCGCTTAGTTTGTTTAAAAATTACATTTATTTCTGTCCAATAGATATATATACGATGGTACATAATTATAGCTTTAAACATACATGACGCAATTTATGTCATTAGCTTAAAGGCGAATGTCCTGTCGTATATTTAATTGTGCCATTAAAATCAACTTCAAAATAATAAAAATTGTTAAACCGAATTTTGGTTTCTAGAAGACAGACAGTCATAAAAAAAAACATAAAAGTTCATAAAATAAAAATGTAATGTAGATAGAAAGTTAATGAGAAAAATCAACAGAGAAAATAAATTGCCAAAAATTGATTTACAAATTGTTTTATTAGCAAGGAAATAAAGACAAACACGCCATAAACGGAAGGTGAGAGCCGGTATAATCAAACACGTAAATCAATTTTCTTGAGTAAAAATTACACAGGGGCGCATTTAAGTTGTAAAAATAAGCAAGGGCGCCATCTGGCAGCGCCCTGATTAGTTTTCTGAAGAAGTATAAAATTTTGCGGAAGTTTTGAGAGATAAATATGAACTATTTTTTTCCACTCAACACATTAAGCATGGCGGCATTAAATAGTTCTGTTAACAAAAAAAAATTGTTAGTTCAAGGGAAAAAAAAGTTGTAAGCCGCTTGGAATATGTGACGCCTTCTGTTAATACTCCTTTAGTTTCGCCACTGAACGAAACTCTTGGAAAAGGTGTGGTTAATTTGAATTGATAGCAAAATAGATATATTGAATCCAACTGCGGCCAGTATAAAATTGTATTCTTTTTTTTTTTAACTCCGCATATGTCTGTTATATGGAGAAAATTCATCATTCGTCTTACAAGATATGAAAATCTTTACATGTCTACAATGTGCAACATTACAACATTAAAACATGTTACATTAAGGGTGCCTTCGATTTCTACGATACATGTGGTTTCCTTCAAAAATGAGTCATCCTTGCACCGCCGCACAAAAGAAAAGAGAAATCAATTTACTAAATTGCTTTTTTAAGTTAAAAAGTATTTTTCCAATGAGATTTGGCCTTTTTAATGCAGAATAAAAATCAGCCAAAATCGAGCAAGAAATATCATACAAAATTAGAGGGAACACCCTTAGAAAAATCCTCTTTAAAAGGAAAAATCAGCTTTGTACCTGTGGTAATTCGATCAAAATTTTATATAATTTTTTACTTAAGATTATTTTGGCAGATGTTCCAGGTGAATTCACGCACTCTGCAGTGATATTGTACATTGAATTACTTGAAATTTAGAGAATTTCTTTTGATAAAAAATTTCAAAATCAAATTAAAAATCTTAGAAAATTAATTTCTCGGTGACCTTTTAACCGATATATTTATTTGTGGGCGCATTGGAAAATTACTTTGATGAACTTTGTAATAAAATTTCTTAGCTTTTAGTGAAGAAAATTTTTTTCTATTATTATCTCTATTCTTATTCTTATTCTTAATGCAAGCATTTTATGTAATTTTAAAGGATAGTTCTATATTTTTGCCTTACATCCTGTTACTCTTGGAAGGATATTTTTATTCTTTATTCTGGAAAAAGTACTACAAAAATTTGTATGCAACGATTTTAACGTTTTAGAGTTACGTTTAGAGTTGCCAGCTGTTCGAAATCTTTAAAAGGCTAGATTTTTTAAGCATACCTTCAAAGTAGGCAAGGTCTACTACTATAGATATAAACTATGTTTTTCTACATTCATATTTATATTTATTGTTTCGTGTCTTCTTTAAGTTCTCAATTTAATTATGGAAAATTTGTGATAAACAAAAATTTGTAACTTACAACTAGTGGATACAATATTTGATACAGAAAGTAATATTAAAAATGTACCATAGATATCGTCATTTCAATGTGTACTTGTTATTTTGTATCAATTATATATGTATATATGTGTGTGCCAAAAATTGCATGTATCGATAAATTGTCAGGATATAACAATTTTAGCGCAGATATTTTTTTTTTGAGTTGACGAGAGTACCAACCACATAAGAAAGACGTACAGACGAAGGCATTTTTTTGGAAAATTGGAAAATCCATCCGATAAATCGGACAACAGATAAAAAGTTCTAAGCCCAAAAAACAATTAAAGCAGCAATTTTATTTATCCAAAAAAAGCAGACCTCACTATCTCCCTTCTTTTTGTTATTCCACTTAGAAGTGAACATGAAAGCCCTATTTCGCTAACATTTTTTTTTTTTTAAGCGAGAGCGATGTGACATCGTGTGGAAAAAAAAGAATTAAAAACACAGCATAGGTACCCAGTAGGAAAGGGCAGGAGCTTGCAGGCCTTCTAGCAGGCCTTCCTTGGTAAGATTAAGGTATTGCCACCTCCTTTCAAACTTACTTTCTTTTTTATATGAAACGTCCCGATAAGTAAGGCCTCATTTAGCAGGCCTGATAGAAGTACTCTTCGAGCAGGTCTTCCTACATCGCTTGCGTCAAGAGCCCTTCTAAAAGCGCTTACCGTAGAAGGAGTCATAGAAGTACTTTGAAAAAATTAAATCTTAATACGTCGTGAGACTCTTAGTTAAATATTTTTTTTTATCTGCGTCAACCTCCCTTACGTTCATATTTTTAATGCTTATTTTTTGTGACGATTTCTTAATTTATAATTTCACATTGAATACACAACACTCTACCACTTTGGCATAACATGAAACAGAAGACCAACCTAGCAACATGCACACAGTTCCATACTTCTAACCATTTATCTACTTTTGATGTCGTATAAGTACAATGCAATGACAAAAAAGTAATGTCGAATCATAAAACATTGCAATACATGAAATAAAAAAATACATGAAGTCCTTCTTTTTTGCCTTCTATTATGAGGCCTTATAGCACTGCTGCTGTGGGAAGGCCTTATAGCACTACTGCTATGGGAAGGCCTTATAGCAGTACATAATAGCATTTAATGAGTATACACTCAATGGAGTGTAACTATTCTGCTAATTAAAAATTCACTACTTATTAAGTTTACTTATTGTTAATATTGACAGATTGTAAATAAAAACAAAAATCATAGTAAAAAAAAAACATTTTTTTGTTATTTACATGAAAATTTAGTTTTGAGAAGGCCTCTTACAATCGGAGCAGTGCTAGCAGGCCTTCTCTGGGGAAGGCCTTGCTCAATTGCCTGCTGGGTAGTGATGCACAAAGACGGCATAAATGTTTGTTTTTTTTTAACGTTTCGATTTCATTATGGGCATATAAAGAACAAAAAAAATGTCACCTTTATTTCAAGGATGCACAGGTCGAAGCTCGTTTAGCTCTTCCAGCTCGTACAACGATAACAAAAAAATATCCAGCTCCTTTCGAGCTCGTTTCGTTATTCGAGCTAAATCATTTTGGTTCGGAATCACCGTATGAATTTTGTTTGTGTAGTTTTGTCTTTAAGGCTTCAGCTCATTCAGCTCTTCCGTTGCTAAAAGAAAACATTTTCGGTTCGCAAACGCTGCATAATTTTTGTATGTGTAAGTTTGTTTTTGTTGTTTCTTCAGCTCTTGTTTTTTGTTTTTTATTTCTCTTGTTTATATGCAATTAGCTTGCCGCAGCTAATTAAAAATTTCAAAATCAAACTGATTTTGATGTAACCAGCTCCCAAAACAGATTCATGTGTACACCTCTGCCTTATATACCATATATACTGCTTATATAAATAAGTGTATACAAATAAAATTTAAAACGTCAGTTAGTTTTTAAGTAAAAATTTTAGTAAATTTGGTTGGAAAAGCTTTAGTACTTTAACATAAGGCGCATTTCATTGGTGACAGAAATAGAAATTGCTCCTGGTAAAGCTTAGGTAGGATATTTCAACAAACTTTGACAGTATCAGTCTCTTTGTAAATATTAATGCCATAAAAACTAAATTTTTAACGCTATATACATACTTGTAGGTATCATAAATCAAGAAAAACTATTTGTCCCGATTTTGTGGTACAAAAAAAAAAAAAATGTAATACATCATTGGTAGAGAAATCATTGCCTTCGATGTTGGGTAGTTGATCTTTAAATATATCAAGTTTTGACTTTTAGGGCCGAATATACTGAACTAATGACTTTATCTCCTTTCTGATATTTGTTTTGTCATACTTAAAAAAATCATTGTCTCTCATGTTTGGTCTTTGATCCTAAGGTTTGTATATTTTAAGTAGTAGTTAAAAAATTTTCATATAAAAGTTTTGATATTACATCGTTGTTTTCAAGATATTTTGATGCGCCTTACGAAAACTAAACAATTTTTCCATGTGCTAATTAATAAATAATTCGGTTGGAAACTGACTGAGACATTTTTTTTCAATGAGTTTAGTTTTAAGTCAGTCTTTGAAAATTTGCCAGAAGTAGAGCTTCCATATTTCGATAAACTCCACGGGTTTCGAAGTTTTGTTCACATTATACTTTTTTCATCAAAATAGCTGATGTCGCGACTTCAAGCAAAGACTTGGACATAAAGAATGATATTCAAAGTTTGGAACGTATTAGATCCTAAAGTTCCTAAAGGTTCGAGTACCAAAAAGTAAGACATACGGCGGAGAAGAAGATAACGCCTAAAGCTTATAAAACGTACCGCAGTAGAATATAAAATCGATTCTACTTATTCATTTGATCGTAGCACAGAAAGCTTCAGAATTCAATATGTTTCAATCTCTAAATATCGTTCTACATTAAATTGCCCAAAAATACAAAAAAGGCTTTGATACTCGCCCAAAAAACTTTGACAATTTTGACTACCGCTGAAAATTGGCTCATGCCATTCATTAAAACTTTCATTGAGTGTACAATTTTTAAATCTGACTTCCTGAATACCCCTAACCCGAAATGCATGTTAAAAAGTTTTTCCTATTAAAGGAAGTACAACAACCGTTTGTTGCATTTTTGTATAATTTGTACGTGATTTTCTCCCAACTTTTGTTGCAAATTTTGTTTGGAAAAATTTTTTCTTCTTCAATGGTCGGTCGACACTTTGTCGCCGACACGTTGTATTTGAACCCATGCCGACTGCATTTTTGTAATAAATTTTTTTTTTTAATTTTTATTGTTGCTGCTATTATTGTGTTGCTTACACGAACATACCGCTATAGACATTCCCCTTCAAATAGTTCAATGCACGTCAGACGACAACGGTTCATAATTTGCACCGTAGTTTTCGTTCACATTTGAGTTGCATTGTATGTAGGAACTCAGGGGGGCAGAAAACTCCAACGGGCAACTTGTAGTGAAACAAACATGACGACAACAACGACGAAATTGTAATTAAAGAGGTCAAAACATTGACCGAAGAAATGGATTTTTTGTATGACTGAGAAAAAGTATCATAAAAATTAGAGTTGTTGGTCGTAAAAAGTTTTCAAAGCTGTAAGTTAAATGAAATAAAAACAATAAAAACTAATCCAAAGTCATGAATTGAAACAAAGACGATTTCGTTAAAAGATCAAAAGCTTAAGAGGACATTGAATGATAAGATTGGGAACCTCAAAATATATCAAGTTCACTAAAGTGCTAAGCCAGGAAACTCAAAACGACTTCTGAACTATGATAAAATAAATAGAAAACGGAATAAAGTTTTTAATTATTTTATGACCAGAAAGAGACTAGAATCCTCTGTATGCAGATCCCTATGTATACGTATGAAACCTGAGTAGACGGCAGACTGGTAATCGTTTGATCCAAAACAACGACCACCTCGAAGTACTCAGATCGAGAAAAACCAAATTTCAAACTATCTGACTTGAAGGTAGAGTACCAGAACCAATCGCTCATTACAGAAACAATAGAGAACATTTTAAGAACCCAAAAATCAATGACGACTTTTGATATGTAAAAGGTTACAGAAATAGGATACTTGCACGGTCAAACCCTCATCAAACGCAACTATCTATATCAAATCGCCCTCGAATTTCAGCTTGACAACTTGGAGCCAAGAGAATTTCACTAAATACACTCAGAATATGTCAACCCGAACATTAAAGGAATAGGATTTCTCCTGAATAAGAAATCAACACGGTCGCTAATAGAGTGGCAGTCAGTACTCTCTAGAATTACCACAGCTCGATTCAATTCCAGAGTATAAAAAGTCAAATTCTTGGTGAGGAACATTATACCAAAGAACATATTTTAGACAAGCAGGCACTTCCTATAGAGCAAATTTTCATTTCATGAAGGTTTTCTATTGGAATATAATGAAACTTGAAACGAATGCCTCTTTAACAGAAGCACTTAGGTGTGGCATTGAGTAAAATACTTAAACTTATCATATGACAAAGTTTTCCCAAGAGAATACATCGGAGCACGCGACAAGTGCACTACATGACAGAAATACTTTCCATTGAAAAGACGGCGTGTTTGGACAAGTAGTCGTTGAGCCTCCCATAAAAGAAAAACCTTTAAATTATCATGTAATGAAAGTTTTCCCAGGAGATAATACACATTGTGAAAGAAGCATTTTTTGTATGAATGAATAGAGGTCGTATTTAGACAAGCTGAAGACAATCGATTCGTATGGTGTTCGAAAGGAATGCAACAATAGAAAAAATTAACGTTCTCGAATAACAAACATAGTATTCTTGAGTTACTAATTTTAGATAAATTAACTAAACTACACAAATTTAATCAAACAATTCAATCGAAACTTTTCAATCAATCAACTAAAACTAAAAATGAATTTGTACACCGAAAATCAAAACAATTTGGATAAAAAGTTTATTCAACCCAACTTAAATGGCATTGAATATGGGAACATTTTAATAAAAATGTGAAACTTGATACGCTGAATAAATGTTGTGAAAATAGTAAAAGCAAAACAATTTCTTTTTTGCCCTTCGTCTCGCCATAGGAAAATCCAAATAATGCTCACAATAAATAAATTGAAAAGTATGCGAAACTACAAAACAAAAAAAAACCGCCTTCTAATGCCACTGTTGCCAGATGTATCAAAAAAAAATGTTCATGTAAAAAAGAAATTATTTTAGATAGAATAGAAATATTAGAAATATTTCGTAATGGGGATATTTTTTGACCGCAATGCAATCAAATTAATTTTGGTATGCAAAGTTATTTCGCCGTTTAAGGAAAAACGTTCGCATCTCTTTACAAGAACTATGTACTCAAAAAGTTTTTTGGGAAACATTACTTCGTCAAAAAATGGTGGCCTGTTATTACTCATATAACCAAATTAGGAGCAAGATTTCAAAGAATGTTTCAAAAATAGCTTTAAAATGAAATCACATCGAAAACTTAAACTTTAAGTCTTGCCAAGCAGTCGACTTTCCCAAGAAAACCCATTTTGCTTGTGTGAGAAGTGACATGCCATGCATTTAAGTCTTTGAAAAACTGTTTCACGTTACTTTTATAGAAAGACCAAAGTCTTAAAAAAAGTTTTAATTTTAGTCTTTCCATAATTGTAACTCACCCCTGAAGATGAGGAAGGATCTTCCTCGAAATATTCGGAAAATTTTAAATAAATATTGAACTAAAGCCAAAAAAGTGATTTTATTTTGTAATAAAATCGTCGAACAAAATTCTTAAAAAGTATGTAAATTTCTCAGCAAAATGCAACATGTTTTTTGGGAAAAAATTGATGATTTTTTTATATTTTTTGGTTAAAAATGATACATAATTTCTACAATGTAGTACATTATTTTCGTGAACGAAATGTTTGACTTTTTTTTACTTCTATGGAATAAATTTCACCACCAATTGACGGCGTCTTGCTAAATTTTGGCATGAAATTAATGTCAAATGCGGCCACTTGGCAACCCTGTTTCACACCCAGTTGCCAAGTTGAAAGGAAGCAGTTTATAAACTTCCCTCAAATGGTAAAAAAAAATTTTATTTTCTTTTGGAAAATTGATGACAGTGTATACAAATGCTATATCGAAATATATATTATGTACGTTACATACGGGACGTTTCACATCATACGGTTCACTTGCCTACACATAACTTGGTGTGAGCGATCAGACGTTCGACGTCTTAAATTGTTGGTATAGCAAAAGCTTTTCAAAGCAAATCGAATCTTAAAGATTCCAGATGGTGGATCGAATATGGCGGAAACTCAATAACTCAATCCACTATAATGGGTTCACCATCCTAAATTTTAAAAATCTGACCTCGGATTCACGATCACTGACCCCCATCCGCCATCTTTAATTTGAGAATTTTGGGAATGTAACCCTAGATTCTCAAAACCCAAAACAATTTTGTGTTTCGAAAATACACACTTTGCTTTAAGAAGCCTTTTGCTAAAACGAACATTTTGAGACGTCGTGCGTCTTGATCGGTCAAACCAATTGTTGTGTAGGTAAGTAATCTGCTTGACGTGAAGCGTCCCATATGTGGGTATATGTACGTACCAATTTTATTTTATTTTGATTACACGAAATGTTATCAGAACTACATTTTCATCAAACGGGTGCGACACTCCAAATCGAACATTACGAAATTTAAAATTTATATACCATGGTGATGGTAAAGACGCGGAAAAATTATAAAATGAACACTCGCTTATTTATATAGCTGATAAATCGTTTAATTCAAACTTTATCTCTAATATAATCCGCAATGGATTTCACTATAAAGCAAATAAAATGCAATCTGGCATCACTAGATCACCCCCAAGCATGCAATTACTATGCGACGTACCTACCTACGTGCACATTCAACAGGGCGTTCAATTACTTTCAATTTTCTATTCAACTAAGAAAAGTCGTACAACTTATAGTAATGGCGTTGTTGCAGCAACTGTCGTAGTGATTTTTCTGTTGCTCTTATTACAATGCCCGCCATCAATGGAGTCTCAAATGTTTGTTTAATCCTCCCTATCTCTTGTCGACCGGCTCGGGTCAACAGACATAATATTTTGTTACTTTTGTTGTTGTTGTTGTTTTTTTACGTATTTCTTTTCAACTGCAACAACGAGTTCCACAATGAAAAAAGCGATCAGTTCACTTTTGGTTGTCAGCGAGTTAAAGACCGTAAAATCGGGAAGCTTAACCTGCGGCTATTGGTAGTATTGCGGATTTATTTTGGCGCGAGTTTTTCTAAGTTGAAATTTAAATTCAAATATTTTTTTTGTGGGTGCAAAATCTTTTGTGCGAATTTCATAATAAAGGGAATAATTTTTTAGCGATTTTGTGTATATTTTTGTGAAATTTCACCTCTTCACTAAAGTAGCAATAAAATTGCAATATTTAAATTTAAAAATAAATTGTGATTGCATTGCATTCGTCGCGTTGCCAACTACTCGTAATTTGTTAACTGCACCGCATCAAAGGAATATTTTACGACATTCTTCAAAATAAAGAGCAAAAAAAAAAATATTAAAATATTTATTTCTGTTGAAAAAAAATATATTGTGCATAATGTCATCCAATGGATTTATTTTGGTCTTGCTGCTCATCTGCGCCTTCACATTAACATTTGCAGGTACACAGAGACAAAAAAATATTTGTTTTCAATTTAATTTTCTAATATCAAATATTTTGGAAAAAGTTAATTTAAGTAAATATTACGTTATTTTATTTAAGAGTCTAGATTTGAGTGTAAGATAATAAATTGTTCGAGATGATTTATATAAAACTTATTTTTTTAATGATTATCAACTTTTTCACAAAAATTAGGAAAAAAATGCATTTCTTATAAATTTTCAGGAGCGGAAACTTGTTTTAATAAGTTAAAATTTTGCTCATATCTTCTTCTATTATACAGAAATCTTGCACTTAAAGGCATTTTGGCGTTTCACGTTAGTTTCGTCCATATAGCAGAATGGTCGGATATAGCATTATTATATTCGCAATCTACATATGTACTCAGAATCTATAAATTATTTACAATGACATGGGTATCATTTGAAAGATAAATTACTAAGATTTCAAGTTCTCGTCAATTGAGTCTACGAAAAGATCAATATTTTTCGATATATAAACAATTAAAAAAAAAATTTAACCAATTTTTTGAACTTTTGTTGTAAGGCTTTTGCACGAATTTTTATAAAATTTTTTTCACAAATCTTAGATATTCCAATGATTTAATTTATCTTAACTGTATATGTACATAAGTATGTTCACACACATGTATATATGAATGTCAATTTTCTCCAATGAAAAGCAATCTAAGGAACTGGTTCGATATGGTTGAAGCAGCTTGCGGTTAGCATTCAATAGCAAGCGTTCCTTAACGTCAAGTGTGGCAAAATAATATGCCTTTCGCTGTATCAAAGGCTAAAGTCTCTTTGTATAGGTTCTTCGATTTTTAGGATCTAAAGACTATTAAGCTTACATTTTGGTGACAAATTTATTGCAGTATTAGCTATACCAATTAACAATATACGCAATTTTACTACACGAATACACAAAAACCGTACCAATGTTGATAAACTACGTGTACTGCAAACCTTAAATGGCTTTAGTCATAAACTTCTGCCTAAGATACACACGGAAATGTTCATAAGTAATATAAAATTATGTAAAAGCAAACAAGTCTTGCTTCATTGTTTAAAAAATCTGAAACAAAAAATAATTAGACCGTTGGCAACGATTGTCATGAAAATTTTATTAAATATCGGCTTTCTAATCAATAATGATTTCACATTATTTAAGTTATTTAATTTCTTAGGTAAGCCCAACTTCAAATTTGCAAGCCAGAGTAGTCTAAGCAAATAAATTTTTTGGGGATAGCAATCATTAGTGGCAAAATTATATAAGTAGCAAACATGCCAAGTGTCTGCTTAATTTATGGTATGAGTACATATATCAAGCAAATAAATATGGATATATCTCAAAAAAGCATTCCAAGTTGATATTTTATTGAAATTTTTATTCAAATGACAGTCGTGATCAAATGTTCCCAAATTAATGTTATTTATAGGAATGCTATCTTTGACCTTTCATATTCCTATGTAACCGAAACCATTGCTAACATAGTTATCGAAAATTCATTTGTCAAGGGATTTGTATGCAAATGAAGAAACTCCCAGCGAAAATTGTGCTCAATCAAAGGTTTTTCGTTTTGGAAGGTTTACCTGTCTGGTTTAAAGTACATTACTGTTATGGTGCAATGTGACAAAATTCCAAAAAGTATACAAAATAGCAATATCAGTTGACAGCAATTCAGGACATTAACTTGATACAGTGGAAACAAACAAAACTGACAAAAATGCAAGAAAAGCCAAATTCTGGTAGGATATTAGGTAATGTCCATGAACTGTTACGCTTTCTTATCAAAACAAGTCCAACATTAACCTCCTTAGATATGGTCCTCATACTTGAAATATACCATACAACTGCTATGACATACATAGAAACATTGTTTGTGTTAGAGTACCACGTGTATTAATCGACAAAAAAACCCCTGGCACTGGTTTTTGTTAGAAACCCCTCCCCGATTTTGGAACAAATAAAGGTCCTAAAGAAAATAATAAAAGTATAATCTGAAGTTGAGGAACGCATTCAGTATCGGTGATATAGACATCGGAAGTCGGGGGTATATCTTTTAAAATAAAATGTTATGCACTGAGAGTCCCTAGATCTATGGATGACGTATGAAAGGTAATTTATGATACAAAAATTCGAAATTTGAAATTTTTGATGAACAATTCAACGATATTTAGAATCCACATTAAAGTTAGTAAAGAAAGCGATTTTCCTTAAAAATTTGGGTTGGCAATAAAAAAGCCTTCAATAAATAGCACATCATTTGAAAAGACATAACTTATAAATAGTGTTTTCTTAATAAAAACATAAGTTAATAATAGAGTTTTTACAAAAACTACCGATTTTACAAAAAAAAATATTCCCTTTCATATGACATCAACATTTTGAAAATCCACTTATGTTTGTTTAAAGTTATAAACGATTATTTGAAAAGCTATCGACTTATGATGTCTATGTACATTCAATTGTATATTTTTAAAACTAGATGTGTCCTCCAACTTCTGATTTCATATTTGTTTTCGATATTTGAAGCCTTCGCCAACAATTTGTGCAATAAATTGAACGCTCTCACAGCATAATTAGCCTTAAAAATCATTAAAGCGGTCAGAAATTTCTTCGTATCGCTCTTATTGCAGCTGACTTTCATGCAAGATAATTAGATTAGATTACTCTCATAATCATGACTAAAATTCATAATATTTACATTAACAGCTTTCAGCATTTTATAAACACAATTTTATTTTATAGGCTCTTCATTTTACGGATGAATCTTCAGTGATACTTATATAGATTTTGATTAAAAAAAACACATAAATAAGTTTACGAGATAGCTTTGAAAAATAAAATGTACTTATTTACATTTTTGAAATTAATTACAAATAACATTTATTAGAGATAATAATTTATTGATGTCTTGACCTGCATCTGTTATTCGATGCTATCAATAGCAGGAAAAGCAATAAACTTATACTTAAGCTAAATAATTTTAAATAAGTTAAACAATATGTGTAAAGGTGAAAAGAGCTTGTTTCAAAAATTTAAAAAAAAACAATCACATTTTTTAAATAATGTATGATGCAATTCCAATATCAATGTGTTGTTTTGATATGATCAGAGCCTATAAATTTAGGGCGCTTTGCAAGCTCAATAAAAATATTCATTTCATGAAAAAAATTTGACCCCACTCGAAATTTCATTCGAAAAATATTTCTTATTTGACAAAGAGAAATTAGCTCTGATGATTCCGTAGTATGAGCTTTTGAGATTGCAAAGTCTCTAAAATTTCTTGAACTTTATTTTGCTTTATTAGCAGTTGGATGGTAACGAACAATAAACTTTTTTGATTAAATAATCTCTGACATAATGTTGAAATATAAACATTATTTATCGAAAACAATATCGGCGAAATGGCCGTCAGGTACAGCATTGTACACTTTCGTTTTCTGATGAAAGTTTTCATTACTTTTTGGCATAAGCCCTGTGGTAGTCAGCGAATAGGATATTAACTCTTAAATTAGTTTGGGGTCATTGGCATAAGTTTTTTGCGTAATGCTCGAATCGTGTTGGTTAAGTTTTCAGAACTTTGGAAATAGGTTTTTATAAATAATATGTAGTTTTCTGTTGAATACTGCACCATAATTAAAAATATCAATTAATATTAGCAGCGTTTTTTTGATATCAAAAAATTATCGCCAATTGAAACTGTTGACATCAGTATTAAACTTCGAAAAGAAGAATCAATTTATTTGCCAATATATCGATAAATTAAAGTATGTAATCTCAGCTTATTTGCATAAAGGTGTCTTAATTGAACTAAATTAGAAAATATAAAAATCAAAGCCAGATCAAATGTTACTGTCCATGTGATAATTGAACAGAATCCTCTACAGAGTCCTTGCATTTCCATTTTAGCTACGAGTATTTCTTTTTATTGAAATATTTTTGTTTTTATTGCAATCCATTTGAACTGAATGCTTTTTCAGCAGAATTTATTTTAGTTTTTTCAAAGCAGGACTGAAATTAACTTCCTTTCAGTTGTATGAAAAAGTATCAAATAAAAATTTTTTATAGCTCATATCAAAGCAAGTAGTTAATATTAGAAATTTCTAGAATATATTATTTTTTTTTTGTTAAAGTCGCTGGCTCAATTAATTTATCTCTTTACATACACATTTGTACATATGCATTATTTTGTATGACAACTTAAATAGTTAGATACTAATGACATTTCTAGTAACAACAAAATAGTAGTAGGAAAATCAGTTCTAATTCACTTTGTTATGCATGCGAAACTTGAGTCATTTCACGGCTCAAAGCCGCCTGAGGAGGTGGATACAGATGACTCAATTTCATAGAGATACTTAAATTAACAAAGACGACAGACTGATGAAAAATAATAAGACAAAAGGCGAGACAATAAAACTTAATAACGCATAGTGATGAAGATTAGAATATTAATACTTATATTTTTTATTGTTTTTATTTAGCTTTATAAGACTTTCTTTTGAGTCTTAGATAGTGGACCCCGCATAATAGATGCGGCAATTCCCCTGATAACTACAGTCTAAAAAACACAATTAAATTTTCCTCATTTGAAATGTGCATCTAAGTCCCTTGTCAAGTGATTCCCGCTTAATTGATCTTCCCGCTTATATAATCAGAAAAAATATTTCCGAAGTGAAAAATATATGTAAAATTCCCCTTTTACGAGATCAGACGAAGAAGAGGAAGACACGACTGATAGAGTTCCAACTGTTTGCGATCTACTTCAAAATATTCAAGCTATGCTAATATTTTTTCTTCCTCACAAGAAATATTGCAATTAATTAGAAAATATGGAGTGAGAAATCGTTACCAATAGACTGCAAAATGAAATACAATCGTCCTTAACCGATTTTTTAAGCAGATTTATGGAATACGTGCATACATATATACATTCTTTTTTTGTGAAATGCTACAGATACCTGAATTTATTGTTAATTTTATTTATTATATTTCAAGTTGAATTGAAGCTCCTTTTACTTAAGGAGTTATTTTACTCTTTTATGTGGTATATGGGTCATTCCATCTGTAATGGGACTATCATTACCCCCATGATTTTTAAATAGGCTGAAACTTTTTTGAGTGATGTCTGTCATGTAGAAGATATAAAAAAAATCGATAAAATTTTTTTGGCCAACATTATTGTTAAAAAAAAAGTTTTTAATTGTGTTCAAAAAAGCTCGTAAGTAAGCAACAACATCAATTGATGAATATAAGCAACCCAACACAATTCATATTAGTTTTTATATTATTTTTAGGTAGTTGTGTACTAGTAGATGACAAAAAAACTCCAAATCTGAATAAATGAATGCTTATGTGCTAAAAGATAAAAAAATTTATTTTTTCAAGAAAACATCAATTTTCCAAATACTCAATGAGCGATTTTAGCCTTTTTAGGCTCAAAATCTTCAGAGCATACAGCAGTACCATCTCAGAAAATTTTATCCATGTTTTTTCACCCAATTTGATTTTACATGTATTTAAATTTAAGATTTATGATTTGTAATGTAAATTGAAACCTTGAGAATGAGAGCGAGAGAATAAAATTTGAACTGGTTTCAACCTTTTTAGGCTCAAAATTTTCTGAATATACAGGAGTACAATCTCAGAAAATGTCATTCATGTTTTTTCATCCTTGGATCATATTACCTCATTTTTTCACTCAAGCATCCTTAGACGTCAGTTGAAATTACCGCAAATTCTTATTTAAATTGCATAAACAGTTTGGGCGTTATTGATTTTTGACCGTAAATTTAAAATTCGAACCCATTTCCAAACCGTACATCATGTTGTGAGCTGATAGTTTTGGAAAGCACAGCTGTGTGACTGTAACCTTTCATTTTAATTGTCTATCCTGTTAGTCATACTTTTGGAATACTATCGTAGCTATCCTTATTGATACCGCGTACAAGTTGTCAAATGATATAAGATCAGGATATTTATACTATCATGTCTTCTTCAAATGTTTATATAGTATGCCGTTTTTTGTTCAGCCTTTTTTATCTTTTCTTTTAAGAAAATTTAGGATCATAATTTTGAAGGCATTATTTTCAAAACAACCCAAGCGATTTTCAAAGCGTTAGGTGTTTCACACATTCCCATAGAAAATAAGCCAATAATCAACACTTTCGCTTATATAATCGATATTTTTTTCGGCACATGCAGCTCTGCAACTTGCTGTTGTTGTTGCATCGAGTAATTGCTCGATGTATCTCCATAACATATCACAGCTAGACATGGTGGATATATGCCTATTTCCAAACAATAAATGTCATAATAAAATCTTTTAATAAAAAATTGTTTTAATTTCTTTGATTTTCCAGCTCATTTCTCTGCGAGATATGCGTATATTTCTTATCTCATAATAACTCTATTATCTTTTAAAGGTTTTTGAAAAACTGGAATTTCCCGCATTAACCAATGTGCCAGAAATGTGTAACCACATTTTCGCATTTTTAAAAGTTGTTTTTTCTACATTTTTTCTACAACAAACAAAAATAAAAGTAACTTTTATGTAATATTTTCCATGGCGTGTGTGCCTTGTAATTGTTGCAATGCCATTTGTTGCAGATTTTAATCGTAAAAATGCATTTGTGCCAATACGAAAAGTGCAAATAGAGAGATAAAAAAACGAAATATAAAAACCAGACAATAAATGGCAACAAATTGCTGTACTAGGAACGTGAATGGTGTGCAAATCATTTATTCGATTTATTTTTTTTAAACGCACCTTGACTGGCAGCAAAGCCCTGATTACAAAATTAACGCATGCCAGAAATTTTAGATATGCTGTTAGATTTGAGTGAATTGAATTATTTATGAAATATGTACTTAAATTGCAAAAAGCTACAAAATGGCATGCTCAATGGGAGCACAAAGGGAGCAGTTGTTTTATGCTAAAATTTTGCATTTTTCATAAATTTTAATTTTATTAAAATTATTTCTAAAATATAAATATCGCAAAAAATGGTTAAAAGCGCAAAGTGAGCAAAAAAGGAGCACTAAGCGAGCAGAAAAGTAGCTTTTATTCTAGATATATCAAAAACATATAATTACGACTTTAATTTTTTTGTATGTTCCGATAGTTGCTGGCTTGCTTAAAAATACAAAATAATGCTTTCAGTGTGCTCCCTTTGTGCTTTATCTATTTTTAATTGATTTCACTTTAAAGTTGCTTTAAGTTATTGGCTTATTAAAGGGTGTTTTTTTTAGAGGTTTGTTTTTCGAATAGAGATAAAACTGGCATTTTATGGTCAAATCTGGCAACTCTAATGTCATTTATGTTCAGTTTGGTTTGCCATTTCATCATGAACAGGTTGACAAAAGAACAACGCTTGCAAATCGTGCAAATTTATTTCGAAAATAATGGTTCAGTTCGCGAAGTTTACCGCAAGCTCCGTCCATTTTATGGTCGACATAATCGTCCATCAGAGCAATTAATTCGGTTAACCATGGATCGTTTTCGCACTACGTTTACTCTATGTGATAATACGCATCCGCAGAGACGTCGAACAGTGCGCACCGAAGAAACAATTGCCGCTGTAGAGCAAAATGTTGAAGAGGACCCGAATGAATCGATTCGCCACCGTGCACAGCAATTGGAGCTTTGTCCATCAACTTTATGGAAGATTTTGCGCAAAGATCTTGGCTTGCGACCTTACAAGATCCAGCTTGTGCAAGAATTAAAGCCGCGAGACCATGCAATGCGTCGTGATTTTGGTGTATGGGCCGAAAATGAGATTGATCTCGATGCTGATTTTCATCGCAAAATTTTGTTCAGTGATGAGGCTCATTTTTGGTTGAATGGCTACGTCAACAAGCAAAATTGCCGCATTTGGAGTGAAGAGAATCCACATGAGACCCTTGAGATGCCATTACATCCACAAAAACTGGTGGAGTCATTGGGCCATACTTCTTCCGAAATAATGCTGGAGAGTCAATTACCGTTAATGGAGACCGGTATAGAGCCATGATAACCGACTATTTTGTTCCCGAATTGGATGGCATGAATGTGGATGAGTTGTGGTTCCAACAAGACGGCGCTACATGCCACACAGCGCACGTCACAATCGATTTATTGAAGGAAACATTCGATGAGCGCATATTTTCGCGGAATGGACCTGTCAATTGGCCACCAAGATCGTGTGATTTGACACCATTGGATTATTTTCTTTGGGGATATGTGAAGTCGCTCGTCTACGCCAACAAACCAGAAACGTTAGGGGACTTGGAAGCCAACATTCGTGGCGTTATTGCCGACATACGGCCCCATATGCTCGAAAAAGTGGTTCAAAATTGGACCTGTAGAATTGGCTTTATTCGAGCCAGCCGCGGCGGCCACATGCCCGAAATCATATTTAAACATTAATGGCATAAAATTATCCTTCCAATAAAGCCAAATTGATGGACATTAAAACGATTTTCTTGTGTTTTATTTCAATTCGAAGCTCTATACCTCTAAAAAAAACACCCTTTATTAAATCTTGATAAATTTTAAGCAACCCAGTTTTGTTGCCAGTACACGGCTGCAGCTTTTATATTCTTGATGTGCTCCCTTTATGCTCTCTCTTTTAAAATTTTTTGAATTAACTTAAGAAGCAGATAACTTGAGCTAGCAATCAAAGTGTGTTGAGTTTCCCATTAAAGTTTACAATTAACTGAACACTTTTATAAACGGTCCCACAAGTCGATGTCAATAATAAATGTGCAAGAAATCATGCAATTTCACTGTTCGTAACTTCTATTTCTTGAAGTTTTCTCAGCGATAATTACACACTTGTACAAGTACTTTTCTATTTGGGTCAATTTCCATAAGTGTTCCCATGAATTGACAATAGTTGAATGAACTATGCATGTATTGTCATTGCAATAGTTGCATATGGCACTTAAGTTAAGTATCTGTTCAATGCATATGCTTAAAGTACTCGTAATTGAATTGTATTCAATGCAATTTTTTCCATTTCATTTTACAATAGAACCAAGTTGCTAATGAAAAAATTGCGTGATTGGACAATTTTCTAATATTCGTTAATGGCAAGAAAATTTTCTTAAAAAGGGAATATGCTACTTCCTGAAAAATTGGGATGGCCTATGAGGTAACTGCTTTCTATTCAAGTGAGTATTCAAGTGAGAGAATTGAAAAAGAAGCACATTTATTTGCAAATATTCAGTATGGTGTTGCTGTGTGCGAACTTTTCGCTTGAGCTGTTGTTAAATTTTTAAAGTTTTTGCTATTCTGAAAAAGCTGTACTCTGCGAAATTAGACGTTATCACACTTAAACAACTTTCTTATTTGGGAAAGCAAATGAAAAAATTCTTACAAAATAATCAGTAAAGAGCTTAAAAACGTGTCGATTTCGCCCGCAATAGAAATAAAGAGCTTATCCAAAAATAAGTCGAAGAGTCCCCCGAAACTATCTTTTATAAAAGTTCACATGGAAGCATTGCGCTTAAATGATTCAAATATTTTAGAAAAATAACCAAAAAATTCACCCTAAATCCGGCTATATTTGAAATAAAAATGGAAAATTTTCTTAAACTATTTTTGGGATATATGCGTGTAGATTATGTTGAAGCAAAATTTTGCATACAATTTTTGGATCTTTTGAATTTTCTTCGGGATTAATTTCGATTTTGAAAAATTTAAAGCACCAGAAATCGCTCAAAAGTCTCCCACAAAAGAATGTCAAATTTTAAGCAAATTTGTCTTCTGAAATGACGCTATTCATCCAACTAGAGTGATAATATAAGTCCTTTCTTCAGGCTCAATCTATTCCTCACCAAATTTCATCAAAATTAAGCCATTAGTCTAGCTGTGAAATCAAATTTTCCAGTTAGGGGCGTGGCACTGCCTACATTAAAATAAAAACCTTTTTCGTCAGGGTTCAATCTATCTTCAGACGAAATTTCATAAAAATCTGTTCATTTGCCAGCTGTCAAAACATATTTACTGGCTAGGGGCGTGTAACCGCCCATTAAGAATAAATACATATGTTCGGAGTTAAGTCTAACTTTCAGTCAAATTTCATCGAAATGAAACGTATTTTGCTCTCAGATTCCTGAATCCGCCTACCATTAGAAAAAAATTACACTCGGCACTGCCCCTCTTCACAATCTTTCAAACAAAAAATAAAGTGAAGCGAGTATGTTATGCAATGGTGGTTAAAAAGCAATGGAACTGTTTTACCATCGCCTATTTGTATACTGATTAAATTTATCTTTTATTTTTCAGTCAATTAAAAAAAAAAATTCGCACGAAATTCAAAAATAAGTGGAAAACTGACGAAAATGGAACTTCACCTAAAAGAAAAGTTAAAATGTTCTAAAAATAAAATGTTTCCAATCCCTTCTTCAAATATATGACATTCATCAAAATAGGTTCTTCGAGAGCTACTTATTTTCTTAAAAAAACTTCGTCAATTTAGTATCCGCGGTTACAAATTACTTTTTGAAAGAATTACATTTTTCTTATGAAAATCTCTTAAACATCAATATAGATAATGATCCAAAAAACATGAATATGAGCCCAAAACTTTTAGTATTTTTCTCAGTAATTCATAAATTAGTTAATGAATCAACAAACTTTATTTATTGCAAGTTCGATTACTTGCTTATGTCAAAACCATTGAACAAACTTGTGAATTTAAACAAAAAAAAAACAAATTTATTTATGTTCCATAATAATTCCCAAGCCTGTTTACACACCTTAATCCCACTTAGTCAAATTACCATTAACTTAGTTCTGGACTCAACTATGCTCTACTATTGAAAGCCAAGATTACTCTAGCAATTATTCTCTTTCCAACTGGGCATATATTGACATTTCATGCCATATATGTATGTGTACATACATATGTATATGTACTATGAAAGTAAATAACAAAAATGTTATATCAAATTAAAATGCCGTGAAATATGGCAAATTTAAATGGAGTAATCAAAAGCACTATTTTTTGGAGGTCTGGTTTGTAACGCCTTAGCACAAAATATACAGAGCTAATTTTAATAATTTATTTTTTAAAATCACATATATGTGCTTAAGAAGGATATTGGATACATATTTTTTTTTTGTTTTTAAAAGTAAATATTATAGGATTAATAGAATTAAGTTAAAGCAAAAATTGTCGTTTGATTTTTTGTTGCTTATGCTTATGCTGATTCTTGTACCGTTTTTATTCAACTTCGAAGCTTAAAGGACAAACTCTCTCCAATTGTTTGGTTTGAGTTAAGAAAATAAAATGAGATGTAAGGAGAGTTATTTCATTATGAAAAACACTACGAGACGTTCGCGTGAAAGCCGCGGGTACCACTAGCCTACAAGTCAATTTTTATAAATTTGTCTTTTTGCAAGAGTTCTGAAACACAATCTTAAATGCACAAAAAATTAGAAATTAGCCGTTCTTATGGAAAATGTGGTTTTTTTTTGTCATAAAAAGATGTAATTATAATTCAAAAGCATTCTTTTACGTTGTTTTTTTCAATATTTCTCTTTAAGTTCTACGTTATCTACATATCTCAAAATCCAGACGTGATATGAAAAAATATTAGACTCAAAACTGGAGTAGGGTTCAGTGGAGTACCTTTGACACTGGGTCACATTTGACTTTGCCAATTTCAGTGTGAAGACGGCTTAAGAGACAAAAAGTTTAAATGCAGAATGAATTCTAATTTGACTTAAAAAAACGTAATGAACTTTGATAGCTCTCTTCAACCCTTTTGGAGAAAGGCGTTTTTTCTGTTTTTGGCTAATGTAATTTTCGACACCCACAACGCAAACTTTTTATGAATTATATATGACTACTTTTAAAAATCAAGTCACAAAATATGTTAGCACTTCTTTTAATTATATTTGTAATTAATCGTTCTGAAAAAGACTTCACAAACGAATTTTAGATTTAAAGAGTCCCCACCCCGTGTTGGGGAACTTTTTACATTAATTACTTTTTTTGGGAAAAGTTTTAAAGAAACCGGTGAAGCAGTTTTTTCGAGGTTTCATCGCAAATAGTCATTGCTTGAAAAACAGTAACAATTTTGTTATAATCCATCCATTCTTTTGGGAAACATAGGCCTTTAAAAAATTAAGCGTCAATAGTACCTTACTTTCCCCTAAGACCCTGTTTTCTCAAAAACATAAAGTTTCCTTATTTTATGTTTTCCTTAACACTATTGAGTATACTATTTTGAATAGAAATAGCGTGTGATACAAAAAATTTAATTTCGTAAGCCCCTTTGTTTCGTTTTTTTTTTGTTTGATAAAATTCATTGTATTTAAACACCTTATAGCATTACAAAAAAGGACAACAGGTTTTGGCTAAACATTGCAATTGTCATTTGCGCAACAATTATCTTGTGCACAGAATTGTGACACAGAATTCAAGAATATTTTTCAAAACAACAACAAAAAAAGAAATAAGACGACATCACATTGCAATTTTGAAATTTAAAGCTGCGATTAAACAAATTGCCTACTGACAAACGGCTCTCCTAACCGTCAGTTAACCATCGTTTAACCGCTGCTTAGCAGTAGCAGCAGCATGCCGTAACAGCAGCAGCGCAACATCAAGTAATAACAATAATTTAGAAGAATTTATGCGCATGCGTACGCCAACTGGTTTGGAACACAACTAAAGCGCTGCAGTGCTGGACATTTGATGTTGTTGTTGTATTTTCTTTGCATTTTTGTTTCAATTAATTTCAACTTATAATAAAAATTAATTATGAAAATTTGTTGCACATTTAAAAATCCATTCGAATGAATTTAATTGACAATCAATTGGTTATTCATATTGGTCATATCGTTTGCAAATGTCGCTATTGAATGTTGCAAAAGTAATTTATTTATGCTGGCAACACTGTTATAGTCAAATTTAAAGTACGCTATGTTGGTAATAATATTTTTATGTTATACGGTGGTATGTACATTATGCCAAGTAACGGGTGATTTTTTTTGCTATTTGTTTTTTCAGTATAAGCTTTTTGACAATTCACGCGTGATTCGTAACATTTGTTACTGCCAAAAATACTTTGTAAGGTTTGCCATTTCACCATAAATAGCCTCAGAAACAAACAGCGCTTGCAAATTAATGAATTTTATTATAAAAATTCGTGCTCTGTGAGAAATGTGATTTTATCGAAAAATATTCTTCAGCGACGAAGCTAATTTTTGGCTCAATGGGTACGTCAACAAACGGAATTGCCAGATTTGCCAATGCAACCTGAAAAATAGGCTGTTTTGATTGCGGTTTTTGAACTGGCGGCATCATTGGACCGTACTTTTTGAAAAATAATGAAAATCGCATTATTACAGTCAATGGAGCAAGGCACCGTGCAAGGATTGCCGACTTTTTTTTGCCCAAAATGGCAGAATTGGATTTGGTTGACATGTCGTTTCAACAAGAGACACCATATGCCACACGGGGCGGGTACCATGGACCTATTGAGAGGCTAGTTTGATGAGCAATTAATCTCACGTTTCGAAGCAGTCCATTGGTCGCCAAGTTCATGCGATTTGAGCCAATTAGACTATTTTTTGTGGGGCTACGTGAAGTCTTTCGTATACAGGAACAAGCCAGCCATAATTGCAGCCTTGGGAGACAACATTACAGCTGCGATTGGTGAAATATCGGTCGAAATGCTGGGAAAAGCATGCAAAAATTGGAGCTTACGGATGATCCACGTCAGGCGTAGCCGCGGGCCACATTTACATGAAATATTCTTTAAAAAGTAAATGAAACGAATTGAGGTATCGCTACAAATAAATATATCATTCACTATTGCAAATTTTCTCTTCTGTTTTCAATTTTCAAAAACCAAACGCTAAAATAGTGTCATGTTATACAAAAAACATTTGTTTCCTCCGAGCAATGATTTAGTAAATAAAAATAAATATATGTATGCTGCTAGGTATCAAATAATATATGTATATTTTCTTTTTGCCAATGTCAATATTTTTCAAAAAATATCTTTACAATACAATTCATCGTCATTCAATTGATTGATTGAGTTACCTTTACTAGCTGGCAATCACTATCAACTAAACGATAGAAGTACAGTCCTTTTCCGATATTTAGAAAATTTTTCATCTGGCTCTCTTTTGATAAAAGAAAACAGAAACTTGTCTTCATTTAAGTTCTTGCAATTCTTTTATCGATGCCCTAAGCTAATATATTAGGGAAAACACTAAGATTCTGACCATCATTATTTGTAAAACCGACTACATTTAACAAAGCTTAAAAAATCGATTAGCTAGTTTTTTAGTAATAATTGTTTCAAGTGCGACGTAGAGTTTCTTAGTAATTAGAATTTAAATAAAAAGTTATCTAAATTACTACAACTGCAAAATTTTAATGAGAAAAAAGCATTTAAGTGCAGTCGAGTGTATCAAAGAAAAAAATGAATTACTAACAAAATGATTCACTAAATCTGACTCAATTTGGCGCATTGAAATGAATCAACGCATTGCAACTAACGACACGCCTTTTTAATAATAACATTTTATCTATTCTACACACAATAGTCATTAATTAATAATTATATATTTTACTCATGTTGAATTTCAACTAATGTACTCTTTTTTCTAAAACCCATTTTTTTAGCGGATAGTGTCCTTAAATGTTGGCGCTGCTCTACAGATGTTTCAAATGGTGAATTCTGCAACGATCCTTTCGATCCCGATTATATATCCGATCAACAGCGTTATTGGAGTTATGTCAATTGCACGTATTCGGTGGGTGTGAGATCAGTTAATGCGCGACCTGTTTGCAAAAAGCTTGTGCAAGAAAGTAAGTTGAATTTATTCTCATATGCATACTGATATTACGCGGTTCCTAAATAATTTATGAATGCATATCACTAATTTGTATGCATAATACATATACGATTATTGCATTTCAGTGCTTTTGTCGGCACGACTTTATATGCCTATTTGAATATTGAAAGTAATTAATAAACAATTTAATTCAATATATTTATATGAAAAATATTGATAAACAGCTCACAAAGTAATTGAGTCATTCCAGGCAAATTTGATAGATGCAAAACTTTAGTTAATTGCACTGTTTTTTTTTTAAATTTTTTGATGTATGACCACATTAAATATTTGGATTAAAATGGCTGATTCTGTAACGTTGCGTAGTAAGCCATTCCATTGCTAGACTTAAATAAAATAAGGACTCATAACTCTCAAATTAAAACAATTTTGATTAAAAAAAAAAAATTTATCATTCTTGTAGATTATCTTAAGAGATAAAGATCAGAATATTAGGGCTCCAGAAATCACTTCATAGCGAGAAGAATCATCAAAAATATGTCTTATAATTTGATACGTCTTAGGTTCTTAACTACTAAGCCGATTTCGACAAATAAAGTGTGATTTACCTTACCAATACTACAGGCGACAGTGATGTTGCCTTTAAACTACCTTAAATAACTATCGTAAGCAACGAAAATCGAGCGCTTCCAATATACATATGGTGCAATGAAGACGTAAGGCGGACAAAATATAATTTTGCTCAATAACTGGAGCATTAAGATTTAAATAGAAAAATATAATCAGTAAAAACAAGAATTTAAAGATGAAAACACATCGATTTTTTGCCAGAAAACTTGATTTCATTCATGTAGACAGCAAGCCAGCTCCCATACAAATCGCTCATCTATCATATTCATATTCATATAGAACTCAAAAAGGCATAAATATAATTTAAGAGGTTCCATTGTCTTAATTTATCCCAAAAATCGATGTCCACCGGATTTTTGGGCTATTTTTTATTAATATATATTAACGCTTGAAATATGTGCCAAACGATAGAGCTCGAAGAGCCTAAAAAGAATATATCGGATTGGTTTGTCGATTCCTCACTTAAACATGTGTTGCCACCCGTTTTTAGGACCAATTTTTCTTACATGAGTGGCAATCCATGTTTAGGACAGGATTCGACAAGACAACTCTATATATTCTATTTAGGATCTTTGAGCTTTATCATTTGGCACAAATTTCAAAATTTTATCTTAATTAATGAAAATTGACCCAAAAAACTGGTGAAAACCCATGTTTGAGACAGAATTCAACAATGCAACCCCACGTATTATATTTAGGCCGCTTTGGGTTCTATCATTAGGTATACATTTCGAGCTGTAATATCATACAGTTTTAATTAAAACAACGAAATTGGACAAAATTCGGTCATTTACGGGCATCGGGAAGGGTTTTGGCAAGGTAATCCTGGTTGGTTAGTTTAATCAAAATGCATTACTATCTTTCACGTATATCTTATCGTGAAGTCTTATACACTCGACTTTTCAACAGCGGGCTATCTGCCAGTGTCGGTAAAAAACTGCTTTTTTAGACATATTGATGTTATTCGATACGTTCGACATTCGTCGAGATATTTAAAGCGATTCGATACTCTCCGAAGTTTTCTCGACTTTGTCGATTTTTTACAATTCTTTTCAATATATTCTGACCTTAGTATACATGCATCGATACATGCCGACACATAAAATGTTTTCGAAATTCTTCGTCTTTATTGAGGCTATTTGATGTCTTCCGATTTCTCTTATAATTTTTGATCTTACTTTTTCGAAACATTCTGACTTTTATCAACATAATTGTTGTATGACGTATAACGATATATTTTTCGATGCTTTTCGATATCACAAGTCTTATTGACTTTTTCGATGTATATATTTTGATACTATTCGATTATTAACTATTTTTGTCTTAATTTCCGATGATACTAAATTAGACAGCATAAAGTTCACCTACTAAGCCATGACTGCTTGTCTTTACTATAGTTTTTTAATGGCTAATGATTTTCTTTGTTGCTAACTATAGGACTTCTTGACCGAACCTAGCCACTTCTAGCAGAACACAAAGTATTTCTGTCTTGATTTCCTCGCACTTAATCTTGAAACATTATTTTGATAAAGCTCGAAGGTATCAACACTTGTCCAGACGCACCGTTTCACTTGCCAGAACAAAGGTAGTTCCATTTTATTCTTAATTCTTTCGTACCCGCTGTATTTTTTTTTTAATGAAATTGTTCTCTTAGCAACTTCTATCCTCTCCCTTCAAAAGTAACAAACACAAAAACAAAAACAATTGAGTTTGTTTTGTGAATTTCGGAGTAAAATACAATTAGTACGAAATAGATGAAAAAAAAAACAACAATAAAAACACAGAGTTCAAGAAGCAGCATAAGCATACTCAACGAAAAACCAAACGAAAATTTTTGTTTAGAGGTTCGCAAAAACTTAACCCTAAACAAAGAATATTTAATTTTGAAAAATTAAAAAAATAAGCATACAATAATCTTTTTTATTACAAATATGTTGTTCTAAAAAAGAAATTATTAAAATTCGTGCAGTATACTTTGCGCCAAAGCGTTACAAACAATTTGCAGTAATTTTATATAAATAGTATTATTACACCTTTCATTGCGTTCACATTGAAAACTTTTCTGAAATGAACACTTGAGTTTTTCGGTTCTGCGAGAGGTGTCAAGCACTCTTCAGCAGCATTTCGTATATTTGTATCAAATTTCATAAAAGGGTTTAATAGTAACACTCTAAAGGTATGTGTAAAAGCAAAAAAAAAAATGTTAAGAAAATATTACGTTAAACGAAAATTCATTCAAATTTGGTGCTTACTGCAGATGAAAAAATGGCCTAATATTTTACGAAATGAATTGAGTATAGGGACATACTATCGCCCAAAAATTCCAATTAAATTTTGGATAATTTTCATATTGAAATATGGACGAAGATCTCACTTTCCTCCGATAAAAGTTTTTTTGTTCGATGAAATGGTCAATAAATTAATAAGAAAGAATCACTCAGAATAATCAGCAAAAATAATTGTGAGTCGCAAAAATGTTTATATGTTAAGCTAATCGCGTCTCACAATTTCACAGCTGCATAGTGTCGGCATCATTTAAATTTATTGACATTTAACAAAATCAACAGCAAAAAGGCGTACAAGTAACACCCTCGTTGCAGCAACAACACAAACTCAAATTGAAACATATTAGAAAGCCGGTGATTTTCAGCGGTACAGTGACCACAACATGGGGTCACTCGGGCACTGGCACTTAAAAACAACAGCGCTTCAACGCCTCTAAAAACAACAACAATAAGCATCTAGCAACATATCATTTACCATCTCACTTGCACTCTGGCGCTAATTTGTTACAATTTATTGCAATCAATTTTATATCTCGAAAACTACAATATAAAAATGTTGTTACCATTGTTTTTTTCTTATTTTTTTTTTTTTTTGTAAAATTCCTTGTGCACTCCGCTGGTTTCAAAACAACAACAAGAAAATTGCTGTTGAATATGTTGCTAAGTATTTCTGTTGTTGTCTTGTTCTTTTGTGATCTTTTTGTATTTTGCCAACAATCACAAATCAAATCAAGTTTATTCCAATTGTCACTGTCAAGTTTTTGTTATTGTAACTTTTGTCATGGTTGTTTGCGTCTTTGTTTTTATTGCGTTTTGACGTTAAGTGTTGCATTCCCCGGCGTCGTTATGTTTGCAATTTGCATTTGAAATCTCGTTACACGATCTCTGCATTTGCTTACGTTGGTACCTGCTGTCTCAAAAGGTGACGATTTAATTTTTGTTGTGATTTTTATGCTTCAGAATTTGATGTTTGCCATTTTGATGTTTTTTGGTTAATTTCATTGATCTTTTATATTAAAAAAATAAAAATGTCGATTTGATTTGTTTGATAAGTACAGTATGTAGTGATCTTCACATTTAACATAGTCTTGATTTTGTGTTAAAATGTTAAATTGCACATTAAACGCAGCATATCAAGTGTTTAATGCAAAGATGGGCAAAATTTTGGAAGCAGGAACTACTTACAACGAAAGCAATTCAAACAACATCTACAACAACAGGAAAAACCCAACGTTAAATTCGATCCCGATAGCGAAAAAAAAATTCTACATACCATAAACCAAAAGCCAATTCCAAAAATCATACAAGAACAACATGAGCATAGAAATAAAAGTACACTGATCAAACGAAACGACCCAGCAGGCAATTGAACAAGGCCTTCCCCGGAGAAGGCATGCTCCGATTGTTAGAGGCCTTCTCAAAACTAAATTTTCATGTAAATAATAAAAAAATATTTTTTTACTATGATTTTTGTTTTTATTTACAATCTGTCAATATTAACAATAAGTAAAATTTATAAATTGTGAAATTTTAATTAGCAGAATAGTTACACTGCATTGACTGTATACTCATGAAATGCTATTATGCCTTACCACAGCAGGCGTGCTATTATGCCTTCCCGCAGCAACAGTGCTATAAGGCCTTACCAGAGCAGCAGTGCTATAAGGCCTTCTCACAGCAGCAGTGCTATAAGGCCTTATATTAGAAGGCAAAGAAGAGGACTTCATTAGTTTTTTTTATTTCATGTATTGCAATGTTTTATGATTCGACATTACTTTTTTGTCATTGCATTGTACTTATACGACATCAAAAGTAGATAAATGGTTAGAAGTAAGGAACGGTGTGCATGTTGCTAGGCTTGTCTTCTGTTTCATGTTATGCCAAAGTGGTAGAGTGTTGTGTATTCAATGTGAAATTATAAATTAAGAAATCGTCACAAAAAATAAATATTAAAAATATCAACGCAAGGGAGGTTGACGCAGATAAAAAAAAAAGTTTAACTAAGAGTCCCACGACGTATGAAGATTTAATTTTTTCAAAGTACTTCTGTGACCCCTTCTACGGTAAGCGCTCTTAGAAGGTCTCTTCACGCAAACGATGTAGGAAGACCTGCTTGAGTATTCCTATCAGGCCTGCTAAAGAAGGCCTGTTTTATCGGGACGTTTCATATAAAATAGAAAGTAAGTTTGAAAGGAGGTGGCAAGGCCTTAATCTTACCAAGGAAGGCCTGCTAGAAGGCCTGCAAGCTCCTGCCCTTGCCTACTGGGGAGTGAAGCTATCCTCAATGTGCACATTGTTGTTTCCTTGTTCACTTGCTTCTTTTTTCTGAACGATGCAACAACAATGCAAATCCCAATGGAAGTTTAATGTAAACGCGTGTAAAAAACCACAACAATAAAAATTTCCATAGCAGGATGGAGTGGTTGTCTTATGTTGTTTTGCTTATTTTTGTTTTAAAAAAAAATTACGTGTTTGTTGTAAAGAGCCACAATTGGTTCATTTTTCGTGCTTTGCCCATCACTGGTTTATGTCATAAGAGAACTGCCTAGCGAATCAATTCGTTACTATAGGCATACAATGTATGTAGTTATTGCTAAGTTTATGAATAAGCACTTTGAACTATCATCCACTAATTTCGAACGATCTCTGTGAATGTCAAGTGGAAGAAGAAAAAGACTCCATCTTCGATAATTAGATAAGCTTGGTTTTAAGCACTCATTTATGCTTTTAAGAAACTCAGAGAACTAACAAGATTTATAAATCTTATTATGAGACTAGAGGTCTCTACAAGTTTTTAAATCTCTCGATCTATGGTTAATATAGTTCAAAACTCTAATCAGCTTTTCACAACTACAACGGATATAGCTGACATCTGAATTTTATCAAAAAGACATACTGTGAAGTGCGCGAAGATGGCTGTTACATATTCTTATAACCGTGTAATCGATTATTCAGAGTAATTCTTAGCGCTATTTTAATATAATTCAAATGAGTTTTGGCATTAATTAAACAAAATCGCTGCAACATGAAATAATCAGAATGTAGGAGAATGGTTATAATCTGGTGCAAAATTCAACAATTAGCTGGTAAGAGTATGATAATATCTATGGTTTGAAGTAATCTTCGAAAGAAAAGTAATAAGAACATGTGATGTGGTTTTGGATCAATTGAACGATAAATTTAAGTCAAAACAACCTACCGAGAAAATGTGTAATTTTAATAAAACACAGGTCACAGGTCAAGACAAGTTAAAAATGGCGAGAAACATAATTATTTTAAAAAACTTCGAACAGAAAAATTTGGGATATTTTGGAAGTCCTGAAATCATAAAAATCTTTAATGCCAAATTATAATTAAAATCGTTACATTGAACTAAAAAGAGTTAACAATTTTTTTTTAAAAGTGATGTTTTCTTCACTTGCATACCGGTAACTTTTCAGCCCATTCGGTATCGAACGTACTTACATATTTCAAGGTTATGAAAAAAAACTTTTAAAAGCACACGGTTTAATGACTTGATGTTATCATTATTAGTAATTACCTATTGTAAAAAATAAATAAATAAATTGCTCTCTACTTTCAAGCTCGAATTGCATGCAATGTGCACTTACTGCTTTCCCTTATAAGTATCACATCATCATCGAATTGCATCTTTGTGCATGCTAAGTAAAATTGATTATCTACAGGAACTACCTCTTGTTTATTATCTTATAAGAAAAACTTAATTAATGTGATTCAGTGCAGTGATGCAAGAAATTTAAATGTTTTTTTTAAGGTATCAAGTTTTCATATATTAGTTATCACATAAGTATCATAACATAAATAATAACATTGCTGGAAAACAACCAGATACTTTAAGTTAAAATCCATATGAATAGAAATTAAATTGCAATTTGCTTTCTAGGAGCCACAGCTGTGATATATTCAGTAGAGCGATATTTTTCATCTCCGCACGAATTTTTGGAACAAATTTTATGATATATCTTTTTCACATGAATTTAGAATAGTAAATAAGATATGAATATAGCAATTTTTTACATAAAATTAAATGAGAAACTCGAATCCACGTTCAAATTTGCAAGACAAAATTGATGGAAAGCTCTATAAAACCAACGAAAGTCAAAAAAAGTTCAAATAAAATATAAGGTCATCAATAAAAAAGTAGGTTTAACCTAAGTTCTGATCTCAAATGGAAAATTGGGCACATATTTCATTGCCAAGGATTCTACTACATAGAGATGTCTTTGAAATCAAAGTATATTACAAGGGCTCAGGCCTGAGTGTTGCCATTCAGGCTGAATTTCCCACATTGAAGTTTGTAGCTGTTGCGTGGCTGCTCGCATGTGCTGTATAAATGGAAAAGTAGCGAACAGTCTTTCTTTGAATCGTTTGTCATTCCTTCAAAAGAAATTAAAAAGTTATACGTAATGATATAGAGCTGATTAAATAGACTTTAGTAGTGCTCCACCGATGCGAGAACGATACCGTAATTCAAAGATTATCGTATCGTCCTAGTAGTAACGCCAAGCTTATCGTCTCGTACTCATGTTCGTACGAGAAATTTTAAATCTGTATCGTTACCGTCTCGTTCTGTTCTCGTTCTCGTCTCGTTATCACCAATAATTCTCAGTTATTCTCGTTCACATTTTTATGTATATAAAACTCGATGAAAGAGCGGCTTTCCCGCGCAATGTCCTAGAAACAACCCCGTCTAAATATACGTGTCCTTACTGCAGACAATTGGGTCCATGTGCGATCTTTCACAACTTGCTATAAGTTCGCATTTAGCGAGTTGCTTGGCACAAACAATTTACATTTACGTATCAGATTTCACAACTGTAGCTGCTATAGATATCAAGATATGGCGTTTTAAGTAAGTTTGTTTTATAAAGGTGCCACGCCTGTTTATCTAATCTTGATCAGATTTCGTGAGGTACTTAACATAGACAATATACATCCTAGCGCCGAATTTCAAAACGCCTGCTACCATAGGTGCCAAGTTTTAAAAGTTTTTGTATTATGGAAGTTCGGGAGAATTTCGTTCTCGGTGATAATGTAATGCCTATCGTATGATAACCATTACATTATCGCCGAGAACGAGATATCGGCCCGACCCATCTCGTTCTCGTCCTCGGTCGTAAAAGTAATATTTCGTTATCGCTCTCGGTATCGATAACGAGAACGATAATGATATTAATCGGCTCTCGGTGAAGCATTAGACTGTATTGGTTCAGACCCATCGAGATAATGGAGAAAAGTCTTGGAAAAAATTATAAGGCTGCAGCCTGCATTCAGAGCTTAGATGATCGCTATCCTTAGATTATTTCGTATATCATTATTTAAGCGTCTTGGTTGTTACCAAGGGCAGGAAATCTGAATCTTCGGATAGATCTTAAAATATTTTTTTTGACTGTCCCAGAGATATCACGAGATTTCATAATTCTAACGATACTGCAGCACTAATCCATTCAATTGAAAAACCGATGTGTAGTTAATTAATAAATGATAAAATAAAAATTTTGTCAAATGAGAGAAAAAAAAATAATAGTTTTCAACATGCAATTAATTAAGTTGTTCATAATAAATTGCAACAACAATGACTGCAGTCATTACAAGTTTCACAGTCGATCAACAAGTAACGCAGATCATTCCAATCAATGTAGTTTGATCAGTTTTTGCCGTTAATTATTAATTAGTACTTTTAAATGAGTTGGTTTTTTCTCAATTTCCATTAAAAATTTTATTGTGCAAAGCTTAAAGTTGCGATTGCGACATAATTTTGTAGCCACTGGTTAGCAATTATAATGTTTTGTTTTGAAGTTTTTTTTTTTTACTTTTGATCGGCCAATGATCCTCTGCTCTACTCCAAAATTTATATGCGAAGTTAAGAAAACAAAAAAAAAATGTTTGCGAGTATTTACGCAATGCAACGCAATCAGAAATCCGTGTCGCACAGCAAGACGTTTGAAATTTTTATGGCAACATCGTGTTGCAGTTTATGGTAACTTCTCCATGTTTTCTTAATTTTTTTTTTTTTGGTATTTGCGCTTTTCACTATAAAAAAAACTTGACTATATTGCAGTCTGCTTGTTGTTTCTGTCAATTTGTTGGAATTGACACAGTCCGCATGGATTAATTATTGGAAAAATATCTTTTGAATTTTTTTATTAACTAAGGAAGCTTTTCGCAAATGTTTCATTAAAAGTTTTATTGCAATGTTTATAGCTTTGCAGGTTTATTATTTGGAATTTTTTTTTTTCATTTTATTACGAGCAGATACAATTTTTTTCGCTTGAGAAAATATTTATTTATTTATTTATTTGTTTCTTGAATATATAGTGGAATAAGTTATAAAATCTTATAATTACACCACTAGTAACTCACATAGCCAACATTATCATATAAATACAATTAAAACTTTAACTGTAGTTATTAGTTGTATGTATAAACATAAATTTAAATATAAACATGAAAAGAAAACCACATAAAAAACATAAAAAATCGTATCTCTTACGAGATTTTAATTATAATAATAATAAGTCCATGAAGATTTGAAATATAATTACAGTCTATATTAATATTATTTATTTCATTAAATTAAGCGTTATTGCATCAAAGAAAAGTGAGTGAGTATTGCGCTACTTATTGATCTCAAATATTGAGGAAGTGCGTTCCTCTAACGAATAGAATGTATATAAAATTGACGTTCAGATGTCAGGCAAGAGTGTTGGAATGGAATCAGTATCGTATTTCTATTTGAACGAGAAAATACAAGTCTATCATATAAATAAGACGGTTCAGCTGTATGTATTAGCTTATGCAGAAGGATAATACAAAGAGATTTGAGCAGGCTGCCAAAAGTAATGCCATATATCTTTTTAGCATGCTGCGAGACATGATCGTACCGCTTCAAGGCAAACACGTACCGTGCAACATTGTTAAACATAACATTAAGTCTCCCTCTACTTACTGAGTCACAATTGGCAAAAATTTCACAGCCATTTAGTATGATTGGAGTGAGATATGTTTTTGCCAGAAGTATTCTTATGCGTAGTGGTGTAAAATGTTGCGTTGACCATAATGCTCTGAGCATCCCATAGACCTTACCAATGCTATTATAAATATGGTTATTCCAAATTAGCGTCCTATTAAATATTACCACCAAATTTTTTCCAGTGTCCACATACTCAATGCGATAGTTATTTAGTTTGAGTTTTGGGAAAGATCGATTATTAATAGATTTTCTAGTTATAACAATGCACTTCGACTTCCTTGGGTTTAGGCACAATCCATTTTTCGATGCCCAGTGTTGTACAGATTTAAGATTATTGTTGAGTTCATTCACACAAGAATATATTTCATCATTTGCGCAGCTTACATACAATTGTACATCATCTGCGTACATATGGACATTACAATTTCTCAAGACCTGTGGAAGATCATTAACATATATAGCAAAGACCAAAGGCCCCAACACCGAGCCCTGTGGTACACCTCTACTGACAGGGAGAAAAGACGATGTTATATTATTTAAAGAAACTGCTTGAGATCTATCCGATAAATATGTTGATATCAATTTAACTGCCGTAGGAGAAAAGTTAAACATTTTCGCAAGCTTAGTTAACAGAGTACCGTGGTCAACAGTGTCAAATGCCTTCGAGTGGTCACGGAGGACTAAGAAACTCACTTTATTACGATATATATATATATATTTTTTTAGGGATATTTTTTTAAATGAATAGTAATATAAAAAATTTTAAAATTATTTATATGACAGTACACTTCAAAACTAATCCTGGTATTGTCCGACAAACGCTGAAAAAAAATAATTACCTTGAAACCCTACCAAACAGACAGCATCAACAATTTTTGATGAATATAGGCCTTTGAAGAGATTTAAGCCAAATCAGCTTTTTTAGTTCATGATATTTTGCTTTTAAAATTTTTGTAGATAGCCCATTTCTCATTCTCAGTGATGCTTTGCTTCAAAAATGGACGTCAATGCGAAAAAAAAATTTCTTTCTATAAGAACATGTGAATTTCATATCTCGAGTTTTGAGTGTGGTTTCACGTAATCATGAACGATCGAGTTCGATAAATTTAATCTTTCAGCGATCTATTGAGTTGCTATTCGGTGGTTTGCATCAATCAATGCCACTATTTTGTCTTGATTAACGATTAATTTAAATCTTGCTCAAACAGCATTTTTACCTTTTCAATAGTGTTACCGATCTAGCGAACTTTTCGATATAACGAACGACCCTGGACATTATATTTATCTTTCATTATGCTGGACTAACATTGTATTCGATAAATAAAAAAGGGTCCAGGTCAACAAAAAAAGGTGCGCAGCGGAAAAACGTTTTTAAAGTCTTAAAATGTTCGTATGCTCAAGAGCTTTCATCTGAGAACGGGAGTTTTCATATTTCAATATGGCGGCCGGAAGCAGGAGGAAATCGAGTGTCCACTAAAAATGCTTGTAAAATAAAACTTTCCAACCGATTGGGTCAAATCTTAGCTCAAATTGTAGTTGATGAACGACTCTAAAAATCTGATGTGGTCACAAATCTAATATGGTGGCCAATTTTTTGAAAGTTAAGTGATTTCCACAAAATTTAGTATAAGGAACTCTTGGTGGTCACTGATCACGAATCCTAGGTTAAATTTACCGAACTCAAGATGGCATATCCAAAATTTTCGTATTCAAGATGGCAAATCCAATAGTCCAAACGTCTGCCACAGACGTATTGTTTAAAAATCAACCGATTTGCAACAAATTTTGCATACGGTGGTTTTTGGGGTCGCTGAATACGAATTTCAGTTAAGGTTTTCAAAATTTAAAAATCCACCTAATTGGTTTCGCCATCTTGAATTTTAAAATACTGAACTCAGATTCATATTTAGCGACTTCAAAAACTCACGCATACCAAATTTGGTGCAATTCGGTTAATTATTTATATTACGTAAAGCTTCTTAAAGATTATTATTTTTTAAATATTATAAAAATGTTTAGCTAAAAATAATTGACAATAAATTTCTAAAAAAAATGTTTTTTCGGCATGCGTATTCACCCAGAAAGCATTTAGAATGTATATCATATTTTATTATTATTTGATATCGGCACATAAATTACTGTTCATTCCAAGGAAATGTTTTTGTTTTTTTAAAGGAACACCAACTATAGTGCTATTAATATAAATGGTTACTACAACACTCTTCATGAACTCAAAATCATTTGTCAAGACAAAAAATATTTTTATTTGACATATTTACAAATGAGCATAATTAAACTCAGGTCATTCAATACTTTTAGCCCACTTACAAAGGGGGGCATATCGTATGGTTTTGGCTAAGCCATAAGCAAAACATCACAAATGAATTGAGCAAGTAATCAGCTATCGACAATTTATGTCGATATTGGCATTTTCTTTAATACTACAATTATTTTGCAAGAAATTTGACAAGCGTCTAGAAAAAAATTTTAAAAAAAACCAACAACAGCAGCTATAAAATAGGTTCAAGGTTTAGTAACATTCAACTTTACCACCATAGAGGCGCAACTAAACGCATTTGAGACACAAATATTAAATGCAACATTTGTTGTTTTTTCTTTTTAAATTTTGCAATTTCAATTTGCAATTTAAAACCCAATGAAACTAGTTACGGGTAATAAAATAAGTGCGGAAAAAATAAAACAACGACAACAACTTCACTCAGGTAGCGTTGTATCTACGATGAGAAGGCAAAATTTAAGACGTTTTCATTGGTTCAAAAGTTAAACAAATAAAAATTTGAAAAGTTACTTACATTAAAAGAAAAACAATAAAAAAAAAACAAAAAGAAAAATAGCAAAAAAACAAAAATCAATAAGTATGCGAGACGCATTTTGCAAATAAAATCAGTTAAGTCTCATATAATTTTATTGAACTGAGATATAGAGATAACGCTTATGGTGATTTTTTTATGCAAATTCTTCTGACTTTTGTTTTTTTTTTAAACGGTTCTAGTGATTTTGATGATAGTTTGTGTATTTAAAAATTAGTAGTTAAGGGAAAAGAATTAAGAACTTATTTTGTTATACACATTGTTAAGTTTATTTAAATCTGTTATAAAAGCGTGTCCCAATAAGAGTGCACTTTTTAGATTTTGTATAATTTTGTTTTCTTACAAGTGTCAATTATGAAATTTGACAGCATTAACCTATGTTTCTCCCGATTATTAAAAATAGAGCGCTACACAAAAGAACAACGCGTTAACATTATTAAAATATTTGCAATTCGTTAATTGGGCCATAGAAAATAAACATTTTTTCAATGAAATTATTGAAATTGGCCACCAAGATCATGCGATTTTATTCTTTGTGGTTTTTTGAAATCTCGAGTTTATGTGAATAAGCCATATACAATTCCTGAGCTCAAGGACGAGTTCCAATGCATCATCGGTAGAGCCACATCTTTGTGAAAAAGACATCGAAAATTTCATAAAAAGAGCAATGGCCTGTCATCAGTGCTGCGGTAGTCATTTTTCGGATATTTCATTTCATACCTAATCGGAACATGTCTACTTTACAAAGCAATATAAATATCACAACTCAATTCAAAAAAAAAATTCTTTATTTAATATTAAAGTTATTGTAAAACCATTTAATGAGTAGCTAGAAAATATCATTTGATAACAAAAAAATATTTGTATTTTCATGCTTGGGCATGCAATTCCAGGCTTCGTCATGCCAAAAAGAGACACTTGGCAACTCTATTGGGACGAGTGGACCTTTGTTTTTTGATATCGAAGTCATACAGACGTGGCTTATCTTATCAAATGTCTTAAAAAAAAAACTATGTATTCAGTAAAGCAGAAATAGATAAATGTGGTACAATGATGTACACCAACAGTAGAAAATGTATAAGTTCGGTCGAATGCCAAAGCTTTCTCAATTCATCTAATTCTAGGGGCTTTTTGGTAAAAAGCTAGGCTTGAGAGTGCGCTCTGATATTTCGTTAAATTTGACTTGCCCTCTCTAAATTTTGAAGAAGATTTGCTCCGTATGATGCACACTGTCTACTTTATTGGTTAAAACATTTTTGAATCTTAGAATATAGGTACATTTACTGTTGCTATTTTTATATGCAGTTTTTCTTGATGCGGTTGATTAGAATATCATAGTCAGGGGGTTCGAGCCTCTCCAAAGTTTTAGATATTCAGATATCTCCTTTGAAAGCCATAAGCCAAATACTTAATTTGCCAAAAAATTAAAAGATTCATACTGCCAAAGGACAGCAAGGTAATTTTTGCAAATATTCGGTACTTTTTGCTAGAGGCTCTAGTCACTAATCATAATATTTGGTTTCTTAGTATACATATACACAATTTTGCTAAACGAAACTATCGACCAAGATAGATGACATTTCATTTGGCATAAACAGTTCAAAAATCAAGAAGCCATTAGTCCCCATTGTCGCTTTGAAAATGTACATATAACATGAAAAAGGCATTATTCTGTGGATACCTATACCACTTTGCCACATTTTCCTCCCCTCATTGTAGCTATCAGTAAGAATAAGTATCAAAGGTTTCCCCTTTGAATGAAGTTTTATAATAATAATAAATAAGAGTATCCATACTTTGAATTAGAAATTAATGTTATAAATAGAATATAAAAGTATATATTTTTTTACATTTTGCGAGATTAATACTTTTTTTGTAAAATCAATAAAAAATTAATATAATGAATTTTTGGTTTAACCACCCTATTTTGCTTTGATTCGAAAAAAACTTAAGGTTAGCTCTCAAGATATTCTAAGAAATACATAAATTTTCTGTTTAAAAATTATTCGAAAACGTTGAGTAAAACGAAATATAATTAATTCAAAGTAGGCCCCACCGCTTACAATATGACAGCGCTTGACTCAGTTCTTCATACATTTACGTAGGCTGATTAAGGAAAAGCTTTCAGCTTCTTAAGTGAACTTGCTTATCAACCGACTGCAAGCGTCTTCCTTGAAGTGTAAATTTTAGCAGAGCAAACAGCTTGATAATTGATAATCGTTGAATTTTTGGCTAAAAACTTTTGAACGCGGATGTCCTTACGGTGCATTCTTGTGGTGCAAAATTCAAGAGTTTTGCTACCATAAATCTGTATGTTTTTGGCGGAAAAATGCTTCATGATACCTAAAGATATTTCTTATTTTCGGTTTGTTCTTCTAGAAGGAATTCAGAGTGTATCAGATCGCGGGTAATCAAAGAAAACTCAATTCCGAATACTTTTAACAGAGTATAGTAAAACGATTTAAGTTTCGATCGAAAAAATTTTCGGTATTTTCAAGTGATTTCAATAAATTTAAATATATATAAATATTAAAAAAATAAAATTGTCTAGGCGTCTCTGCCGGATTTGAACTTTTTCGATAAAGTCCCAGACTATAGATCCAACAACTAGCACAAAAATCTTATCACAATTATATATAAGCTTTGTATTCCTGGATTTTGTTTTTTTTTTGTTAAACTTTTCTTGACATTTGATTGCTGATTTCTTCATGGAAATTTTCCTAACGTATCCTTGAATTGAGGAATTTTTTTCGTGAGTGGCCATCAAGTTTAATATAGTACTATATATGAAATCGAAAATTTTTTAAAGATTCAATGATGAATAGTTTCATATACTCCGACAGGGTCAGATTACATGTTTGCATGATATATGTACTTAACTTAATAGCTACTGCGACAAATCGTTTTCTCATTTTCAACACGATAACTCACACAAGCAACTTCAAAATTCCATGTGCACACATGGTGCATACACATGCACACGCTGCATAAAGTGAACTTTTATTGTATGTAAATGCATTTGCAGCAATCGAAAGATATAATTAGGTCTCTATGGCGTAATTCAATTGACATTTTATTTGATAATGCAACCAACTGAACTGGATAATCGAGGAGCATACTGCATACTTCAGACCGAGTAACTGCGTGAAAATCGATACTGGATTTTCATGAATATTTCTAAAAATTAAGAATATGCACTCTCAAATTTCGCATGTTACACGCACCAAGCTCGATTGTTGATCGAGATCTTTTAACACCATACAAGCGAATAAGTTGAAATATAGATAGCGCTCTTTCACCATCACATACGTTCGCTTGAATAAATTTGTAACATTTATCGAATACATTTTCTGTATTCCTGGATTATCTGCTTCGCTCGAGTGCGTTTTCACAAAAGCGAAAAAATCTGGAAAGAGGAGATGGCCGCGCTCTAAAACTTCACCCTGAATTTTTTTGTTCAACATGAAATAAACTTGCATTGATTTCTTCGGACAGACTTATAAAAAATTTTGAGCAAGGAATAGCACAGCCTCAAGTGACCCCAGCTACTTCGTTATCAGTTCTGTTCGTAGACAGAGGCGACATCTCTTACTTCAATTAAATCATGAAATTTAAATTTCTCAATTCTCAAATATATCCACTCGATCTTTTTCTTTTTGATAAAAAGAAATTGATGGAAGACCGTCATAACTCACAAAACCTAAAGTTGGAGAAAAACGCATTAAAGTTTTCAGTAAAAAACTTTTTATATGAAGGTAAAGGAAATAATGTCTACATCCCAAGGCAATTTCATTTTTTCACAAAAAATAAAACGTGGTATTTTTGCACGAGCGATATGTGTTCTCACTAAGCAATATATTCACTGGATTATACTGGATTTTGGGAAAAGTTAATTTACTGATTTTGATCAGACAGAGATACGGTAGTTCGATAGAATAGATGAGAATTTTTTGATCCCCTAACACCTATGACTATCTATTATAGCCTTGTAAGATCTCTACTTGAGTATGCTTCAGTTATATGGGACCCCTTTTACGATGTATCGATTACCCGTATTGAGAGTATCCAGAAACGAATTACTAGATTTGCTTTAAGAAGACTGTACACGTGGGAAACTATGCCTTCTTATTGGGTGCGTTGCCGTCTTTTAGGCCTCAGCAGTTTATCTGATAGACGACTCTTTAATAATATCATGTTCATTAAAGATGTGGTTGATGGTAAAATTAATTCTTCTGAATTACTAGCATTAATTCCATTCAATGTCCTAGCACGTAATTTGAGGGAGTCAAATTTTTTCTACACTCCTTACCATAGAACTAATTATGGTTCCAATGAGCCGCTTTCTCGATGTCTTTCGAACAGCAATAAGTTTGCGAATCAATTGGATTTTAGTGTTAATAGGAGTATTTTTATTAAGCAACTCAAGGAAATCATTATGTTCCCTCAAGCTTTAAATTAAGAATTATTTATTAAACTATTTTTAAGTACTGTTTTAGTAATCTGTAAGGGTTTTAGCCCAGTAGATGAATTAAATTAAATAAATAAATAAATAAATAAATAAATAAATTACATATTATGTATTTTCTGCGTCTTCAACTTTGGTCCAGTTTAGTTACTTGGTGGCTTAACTTAGTTATTATACCTTACTGTCTAGACGGTATAATCACTATATCATTCCGTTTGTAACGCATATAAAGGCGCGTGACAGGCGTAGAAAGCTTATATATTCTTGATCATTGTCAAAACTTGTGTCGATTTAGCTATTTTCATTCGTCTGTATGTCTGCTGTGTATCTGTGGAAGTGACTATTACGGGAAAACTGGGAAAATTACTTGAATAAAATTTGGTTTGTTGGCGACACCTCCTGACAAGGTTTTTGGAATAGAAAATGCCTACCGCTCATACACATTACACATTTAGCAAACTATATTGTGAGAGTTCTTTGATGTAGTACAAAAAAATTTTTCCCGTATGCTAAAAAGATCTTCTACAAGCTCTAGAAGAAAAGTTGGCAAATTTCGATAAGAAGACGTGGCACCTCCCATACAAACAAAAACTTCAAAATGCAATACTGAGAGACTCATATAAGCTAATGGAACCAAATTTCACACATATAGTAGAAATGATACGGAAAAGCTCTTCATAAGAGCTTGGCGAATTTTTACAAGAGGGCGTGGTATCCTCCATAGTTATGAAAACTTTCAAAGGATTTACTGAGAAAACTTTTTCAAGTAATGAAACCAAATTTCAAATAAATACTAAATATGGTTCTGTTTAGCATTAGACAAAAAATTGAGGAACTTCGAGAATGGAGTGTGGTATGTACAATCATAAGCTTCAAAACGCTAAACAGAGAGCACTTTAAGTAAGTGCTGTAAAATTAAATGTGGGTACGTTTAGTAAAACTAGGCAGCACGTACCGAAGTGGCAGAGATATCGTTGTAATAAAAATTTAAGATTTCAGCGCAGTTTTACTCTTAATGCGTTGTAGGGTACCGAACTTTCGGCGAGACCAAAGATAACACCCTCACTAGTGTTTCTTTAAGTTTAGCTACCAAATTTGTGATTCAGCTTTTAGCAATTCTATAAGCTATTAAACATTTTGACTTGTTTTTAAAACAAAAAAAATATTAGAATCAAATATTTAAAAAAGCTGGGTCTGCAAGCACGCATTGCGTGATATTATAGTTAAGATGCAAGCGGCTGATTTAATGTAAAAAAGTGCACTACATTTTTTTTATGGAATGTCACATATATCTATAAGTTTTGTCTGACATCGATCTATCACCAAGATATTACAGAACATTTTACTTTATAAACTTTGACCTTGAATATCTTGATTAGGGATAGCTCTTTATAATCCAGCGGTGGGCATGGAAATGCAACAAAATGGCGCAACAACAAAATCAATCAACAAAAAACGAAATTTTAAAGTTTTTTTTACTTTCATTTCCAGCACAAAAAAAACCAAATTTTACTTCAAAAAAAAAATTGCTACATTCGTCGAGACACAATGCGGCACTGTCGCTAATGCGTTTGTGTGTTGTTTTTGTTTTCATTTGAACTCTAGTTCAACGCTTTGCGTCGATAGCGTTGAATTTCTGCGAATTGTTTTTTGGTTGCTTGTGCGTTGAATTACGGTTCGGGCCATGAGGGAGGAAACTGCCACTACGTGCCCATCGCTGATTATATGTATATTTTAAAAATTTTCCTGAAAATTTTATCTCATATTCGGCAATTTCTTGCAGCCGCCCCTTTAACTAAATGTTGCTGAAACTACATTACAGTTCGGTTTGATTGTCTATAAGACGTTGTACTTTTACGAAGACTTAAGATCATAAATCTTGAATTGAGTAAAATTTTAATGCTTTATATTTTTAATTCTTTGCAGTTTATGGCAAGCGCGTTATATCACGTTCCTGTTTCTATGAAGATATCGGTGATCCCATGGACAAATGCTCCCGCGACACAACTTCATCGTACGTTAAGACGATTTATTGTCAAACGTGCAACACTGATGGCTGCAATGGTGCTGCTGCATTTGCACCACTGGCTGTGTTAGTTCTATTGCCAGTGGCGTTACTTAAAATAATTAAATAGATTTTGTTAAAAAAATTTTAGTTTATGAGTTTTTTATAGTTAAGTTATTGTAACATTGTAAAAAATATCCATAAATTGTTTTTTGTTTAAATTTTAAATAATTTTTTAAATGTGCTCTATACAATATTTTATTCTTTGTTCCGATGTATGTCAAGCCTTATGGAAATATTTTATTTTTTCGAAAAACTAAAAAGCACACAAGCTCATAAAGAAAATTTTTCGTTTAAAACTTTACTTTACATATTTCGTTAATGGTTAAGTCTTTCTTTAGTTTTGCACAAAATAACATCATCAAGAAGATGATGTGTATCAAATCAATTCAGTAGTTTATATCAAACGAAAAGGTATCATTGCTCATTTCGAAAAATTTATAAGAACTGACCAGTCAAAAGCTACAAATAATACAAACAGATTTTTTCCGGACTTAGAGTTATAACATTTTCAATGAAAAGCCTCATTTTATCTTTTTAACTCTAGAATGGTCATATTTTACATACAAACACTTGGTGTAAGTTATCATCGACGAAGCTGCGATGTTATATTTAACTCTGTTTTTTTTTTCAAAGAAATAATGGGTGTTTTTTCAAGCGTCATAGTTTTGAAATAAAATATAACACTTAAAATTTGTCCAAATGACTTTATTTTTGGATATATTTGGTAGATATCTATACTTTTTAGCATTTGAATAATATTTGGGCCGTATTACTATAATAATACGTTGAACGTTGGCTTTTTATTAGTGTAATGTCACCATCATATCTGCATAGATCAAAGTGTCATATCACGTATTATTGATGGCCAATTACTATCATAATTTATTATTGAAATTTTTGCAAATTTAGTAAGCTTCCAAAATTTAAGAACATTTTTTTCGGTGTAAGATTTTCGATTATGAATTGTCAAACTTACTTAGTACACAGAGAAAACAATTTATTTGTACATACCGATATTAAGTAAAAGCTAACAAAATATATATTTGATATCGGCGAAATAAATAAATCTTTGAAATGTTGAATTGAGTATTATTATGGATTAATCATGTAATTGGTAAAAATTACCTAATTGTGTTTGAATAATTATACAAAGTCAATCATATAATTGGTAACAATTTAACATCCAATTAAGTGCATAGTAATATCTATGAAAAATTTGTTAATATATAATAAATATTTTCAAAATCTATCAACCAAATACATTTATAATAATAATAATAATAATCGACACCAGATGGATTTGATGAACTTTTTGACATTTAAGCTCTATTGGAAAATACTTGATTTTGAAAAAACACCCTTTATATGGAGTAAACCCATTATACTAAAACCTTATATATAAAAAAAATATTTGCTTCTTGGAACATTTAACTCGTACTCGATTTTAACCATTGCTGCAAAACACACAAAGAGAGAAAACGGCCACCTCAGAGAGCAAAGAAAGAATAAATCAAAAAAGTGTGAGAAATGTTCGTCGAATCGACAAAGGTTATCGCTCTAGGGTTAAAGAAATAACTAAATTTCAGCCAATCAAATCATTTAAATTCCCTTAGATTAAAAAAATTTGATAAGGACATGTAACATGGAAATCATTCTTCATAAAATTATCAGCGCCACAAAATTAAAAGAGGTTTTATAGAAAAATGATTCCAAGTTTCGTTATTTTGAAAAAAAATCATTTTTTTTATTTTGTTGACTGAATAGATCTGGTAAAAAGCTGAGAGCAATGAGTCAAGCAATATCATAAATTTAACGGATATAATAAAATTAACAACGATTTTTATGTAAGCGTTTAAAATTTGTATTTATTAATTTAAAAAGAACAAATAATAAAGTTAATTTAAACCAATGTTTTGCATTATTTAGTGAGAGTTTCTTCAGAGTACAAGATTTTTAAGATAATATTTGACAAAATTAAGTCTACTACATTTCGCTTTCTCTTGCTCGGCTAGAGATTTCGTGTAGACAAAACTTTATGATTATAAAGTTATAATCGCATTCTTTCGATCAGTTACACAAAATGGTGCACTAATCCTTTTGACGCAAAAAGTTCTTGGTATTTTATTTTTTAGTCCGTTAAACAACACTGCTGTTAATTGGACACCTGCCCTGAACTAGTTAGTTCCACAAAAGTCCTAACAATACTGCCTTCAGTTGCAAAAAATCTGTTTCTCTTAAGCTTAAGAAATTATGCACCTAATGAACTACGTCAAATGCCGATATCTTAGTTAAAACCTATTAAAAATTTCCTAAGAGAATGTTTTCTATCATAATTTTAGAGGCACTGTAAAATATTGACAGAAACAAAACATCGATTTTCTCGAAAGCCATTTTTTTTGAGATATGGCTTTTGCGATAATGAGAGCAGAATAGTGCTATCGTGTTATATGCTGGCGGTTTTTCAATGCTGATGCCATAGGGAATTAAAGTTCTAACCATTTGCATTAACTTTACGCATTGTCCAAATACTTTATAAGATATTTGGACCTTGCGAAAAAATAGGAAATGAGAATTTAAGAAAAAAGTTCCTCTAGCAAAATCTGGGAGCTTTGTCAGATGCCTAAATTCGAGAAGGTTCCGGCAGCATTTCAAACATAGCCATAAAATAACTTATCTCAATAGGAGGCAAAAGGATTCAGAGTTTTTACTTTGGAATCAGATATATTTTATCGCCAATTTAGAGTGAATACAGCTTACTGACCACGGATGTGGCTGGATAACATACGTTAAAAACGGAAAATTTCACAGAATGAATTTCGGACTTTTACATATACATATACATACATATTACTTTTTTTTAGGTTCTACGAGAACTCGCCGTTTTTCTCCAGTTCAGGTAAATAATAATTTTTTTATAAACTACACAGAGGGTGTGGCAGGTATAGGAAGGTATATATATTATGGATTAGCGTCTCCACCTGAGTCGATATAGGTGTGTCCGTCTGTCTGTTTGTCCGTGTGTCTGTGTGTCTGTCTGTCTGTCTGTCTGTCTGTCTGCATGCCTGTTGAAATCACGTGTACGGGAAAACTTAGCAAGCTTCTTCAATGAATTTTGGCACATACATAGGTCACACCTTCTTACAAGCTGCTGCATGTAAAAAATGGGCAAAATCGGTTCACGGCCAAGCCTACCGCCCATACTCTATATAAATATACCGATGCACATTTTGAAAAAAATTTATGCGATTTTGATGAAACTTGGTGATTTGGTGAACATGGGAACGTAATTAAGATTGGGCTCAATTTGCAAAAGCTCTTAAAAGGGTGTGACACAGCCCTAAGTTTTAACTTAAATAACGCCATAACTCGTTAACCGTGCAAGATATTGTGATGAAATTAAATACACGGATACAAATCATAAATATCTTGAATTCAGCTTAAAGTGAGCGGAATTGGAAAAGTGGGCGTGACACTTTTCAACAATTGACAATTTTGCTTTCGTATAACTCACAATTGGCACATACGATTTTTATGAAAGTTTTAGGTATTTAATTTTCAATGTATTTTTAACATTTATTGTACTTTCAATGCTGTGTAGGGTATGTGAGTTTCGGATAGACCGAGGATAACACTTTTACTAGTTTTTATTTCATATGCGTCGCTGATTGCCTCCATGTCATCTTCAAACTTTGCGACACGTAACTAATTCTTTAACAGAAAAGTCAAATAAGATGATCGTTTATAATACCACTACACAGTTGTTGTAAGAACAATAACTTCTTGAAACTTTTTATCCCGGATATTGTTGACCTCATGACATTTCACAGATGATTTCACTTTGCCACTCTAAATTCCCATGGGAAAAACGTATTAAAAATCAAAACAATTAAAAATCCTAAAAATGAAAGTCAACTAGCGAATGCAATGAAATTAATTTTAAGAAAACTTTCGCTCATGTGGGCAAATATAATAATCACGTTTATTATTTGAAATTTACTGCATTTAGTCGCAGGAAAATTGCTAGCAAAACCGGAAGCGGCTGCTTTAAATTAATTGTCAACCAACGCAAAACATCTGGATGTTTTGAATGCAGTCAGAGATTTGCCAACTTATTTTTCTTATTATTTTGTATTTAATTCGTATTTTAAAGTCATTTGTTATTATTATTTTATTACTCTCGTTAAGTTGGTGACCCTGCTTAATTATGTGCGGTCAGGGTTTTTAATGATGCCTGACTGCCTGAATGTTGCCTGCATCTTTAATTAATTATGCGCTTCTTTACTCCCCTACTTTTTTTTCTTATGTCGTCGCTTTCAATTCAATGTTAATTGAAACGTTTTGATTTGAACAAATTGTGTACATATTGCAATTTGGAATCTGCTTTTGTATGTGGCGCTCTTTTACTGACGTTTTAATGAGAGCATATGATGTTGGCAACATGTACTTTGATGACAGCTGTCAATAAGTGAAATAGTGACATAGACATAGCCATCCAAAAATTAAAAAGAAAATTGCAAAGAAAAATTCAAAAATTAAATATATAAAAAAACTTGAAAAGTTGCTTCGGGAAGATTTTTTGTGCGATTTTTACTCTACATCGATTTGCACTGCATTCTGAGTAAATTTTTCGTTTTGTTTGTTTTTTTTTCGGATGTAGAAATCAGAAGGGGAGGTAAGGTTAACGAAAGGCAGGGTAAGGTAAGATTAGATAATCTGTGGTTAGCTAAGGTTTGGTGAAGTAAAGTAAGTTTAGGGTAAGGTAGGTAAGGAAAGGCAAGGTATGTCAAGGTAAGGTAAGGTAAGGTAAGCTAGGGTAGAGAGGGGAGATGAGTTAAGATAAAGTTAGGTTAGCTGGTGTAGGGTAAGGTAAGGTGAGGTGAGTTAAGGTAAGGCAGGGTAAGGCAAGGTAAGATAAGATGATCTGAGGTAAGCTAAGGTTAGGCAAAGTAAGGCAAGTTAGGGTAAGGTAAGTTAAAGTAAGCTAGGGTAGGGAAAAGCTGTGATGTGAGCGAGTTTAGGTGAGGCTAGGTAAGCTAAGATAGGGTAGGGTAAGGTGAGGTGAGTTAAGGTAAGATAAGGCAGGGTAAAGTAGTGTTAGGTAAGATAAGGTAAAGTTACGTAAGTTAGGGTAAGGAAAGTAAATCAAGGTAACATAAGGTTAGCAAATCCTCAATTAGTTTCAGCCAAGTTAAGGTAATTTTTAGATTATGTTCAGTTTAGATTGTGTTAGGGTTCAAAGTCAGTCTTATAACATAAATTGAAAAATAAAATTGTTATTTCATGAGTCAACAGTCATTTGAAGAAAATATGCAGCTAAATGAGACACAAAACCGAATTCGATTTGCATATATTTCTGATTTAAATGACAATTTCCAAAAATGGTCCACAACTTCTGGCAATGCTTAATTTGGTAGTCGAATTCTTGTATAAGCTTCTATAATAAACAGAAACCTGTCTCAATACAAAGAAAATATGAGTTAGCATGCAAATTGCAACATTAATCTCGCATGTGAGACAGGCAAAGCGTGAAAAACTGCGTTAACGCACGAAAAGTTAAACGGCGAACTTGACTTCAACTCGTTGGTTCGATGCTGGTTAGTAATAGACGGTTAAGTGAATGACAAAACAACAAAAACAATAATCAGAAAAAACCCAATGCGTTATATAGGGTGTTTTTTTTAGAGGTGTAGAGCTTCGAATTGAAATAAAACACAAGAAAATCGTTTTAATGTCCATCAATTTGGCTTTATTGGAAGGATAATTTTATGCCATTAATGTTTAAATATGATTTCGGGCATGTGGCCGCCGCGGCTGGCTCGAATAAAGCCAATTCTACAGGTCCAATTTTGAACCACTTTTTCGAGCATATGGGGCCGTATGTCGGCAATAACGCCACGAATGTTGGCTTCCAAGTCCCCTAACGTTTCTGGTTTGTTGGCGTAGACGAGCGACTTCACATATCCCCAAAGAAAATAATCCAATGGTGTCAAATCACACGATCTTAGTGGCCAATTGACAGGTCCATTCCGCGAAATTATGCGCTCATCGAATGTTTCCTTCAATAAATCGATTGTGACGTGCGCTGTGTGGCATGTAGCGCCGTCTTGTTGGAACCACAACTCATCCACATTCATGCCATCCAATTCGGGAACAAAATAGTCGGTTATCATGGCTCTATACCGGTATCCATTAACGGTAACTGACTCTCCAGCATTATTTCGGAAGAATTATGGCCCAATGACTCCACCAGCCCATAGAGCACACCAAACAGTCAGTTTTTGTGGATGTAATGGCGTCTCAAGGGTCTCATGTGGATTCTCTTCACTCCAAATGCGGCAATTTTGCTTGTTGACGTAGCCATTCAACCAAAAATGAGCCTCATCACTGAACAAAATTTTGCGATGAAAATCAGCATCGAGATCAATCTCATTTTCGGCCCATACACCAAAATCACGACGCATTGCATGGTCTCGCGGCTTTAATTCTTGCACAAGCTGGATCTTGTAAGGTCGCAAGCCAAGGTCTTTGCGCAAAATCTTCCATAAAGTTGATGGACAAAGCTCCAATTGCTGTGCACGGTGGCGAATCGATTCATTCGGGTCCTCTTCAACATTTTGCTCTACAGCGGCAATTGTTTCTTCGGTGCGCACTGTTCGACGTCTCTGCGGATGCGTATTATCACATAGAGTAAACGTAGTGCGAAAACGATCCATGGTTAACCGAATTAATTGCTCTGATGGACGATTATGTCGACCATAAAATGGACGGAGCTTGCGGTAAACTTCGCGAACTGAACCATTATTTTCGAAATAAATTTGCACGATTTGCAAGCGTTGTTCTTTTGTCAACCTGTTCATGATGAAATGGCAAACCAAACTGAACATAAATGACATTAGAGTTGCCAGATTTGACCATAAAATGCCAGTTTTATCTCTATTCGAAAAACAAACCTCTAAAAAAAACACCCTTTATTTTCTTTAGTAAAACTCTTAATTCATGTTATGGGCAGCTTTTCAAAAGTTGGTGGCATTATTTTTTTCATTTCAAGCACTTTATTGCAATTTTAATTCTTTTTGTGAGATCTTGCACAAGAAAAAGAAAAAAATTCTTTTGCACAAACTCGAATTTTATTAATGGCAAGTTGAGGTTGTCAGCTGCTGCCGTATACAGCCACAAGTGTTGTAAGTAAATAACGCGTGCACGCATGCGTATGTGCGCTTGCATGCGACATGCGGGTCCAGGGTATGCGACAGTTTTAGTGCGTTGGCGCTTTTTATTTTTCTAAATAAATAATTTGACTTTTTATTAGACTGTAAAAATAAATCATCGAAAATGCAAAATGCCTGGCTACTTGAACAGGTTTTTATTGCGAAAAAACAAACACAATTCCATTCGCTGCCGCCTGTTGTCAATATTTTGAGTTGTAAGCAAATAAATTTAATCTTTTCTTTGTACAAGAAACTAAAAAAACATTTTTCAATTTATTGTTGAAATAAAATTTTGAAAATTATTACTTAATAAATTAGCCAAAAAGCTTTAAGTTTAACGTAAAAATTGATGAATTTCCTCAAGCAACGCATTTGATGGCTCACCTGTGGCTTATCGATTAAAATGGCAACACTGTCACTATGAAGATATAGTAATTTAACCTGGGTTAAACTAAGTGCCGAGATAAGAGCATAAAATTGACTTCAAGCTTTTAAGAAATCAACATAAATTAGTGTGAAAGCAAAGTTTTTAACTTATTGCTGTTAAGATTTTTAGTGAATTTAGTAGCAGTTAGAAAAGCTTTAAGCCATGACTTAATAAGCAGATCCATGCTTTTAAAAGAAACGGCCCCAAAAAGCTCTGCTTCCACCGGCCTTTGACGTATGCCTTTGAAAAATATGGATTTGCTGGTTTAGATTTCTTAAAGAGATCGAAATTAATTATGAAATCGAGACAGATGGGTGATAACTAGTGTTATACAGAACTCTAAATAAGATAAATTAGAACTCACTTAAAATCGAACATAATAACTCTAGTTAGTAAGTTCAGAAGCTCACTACTATTGTGATATAAGTGTGGTTTTCTAAAAGTCTGCATGGTACTAGTTCTACCAACATTTTTTTTTCGAAACTATTTCTGAAGATGTGCAGCATATTAAGCTGCATATTAACAGTTCTTTCGAAATGCATCCAGTATAGGGAAGCTAAGCTGTATCTCTTGCAGTAGCGATGGTAAGAGGAGTTCATTATGGTGGTCCAGTGTCATTTTCAATGTCGAAATACTCATTAGATCAGGAACTTATACAGACTTATCATATCACTTCTTATCCATGGGATAAGACCCATACTATTTGTATTCATAAATTTCATAAAAATTCTGTAGAAAACTTTCATTAACAGGAGACTCAAAGCTCCAAGAAACCCACCCCATGTATATGCGCTGGCATCTGATGCTGACAAGAACTAATTTTTGTCAAAATCAAACGTTGAGATTGAAATTGGGTTAGATCACCGTCTAAATTGTGCTGACTATAATTGGAGGAGAACACACAGAGGGTAGTATTTAACACCGTCGTAAATTTTTTTACAAGTGATTGTTGGAACACGAAATACATCAATTGGGAAAATGTAGTATTGAAGTTATTAGCGAACGGTGGAAGCAGTTTTGGAGAATCTATGTTCCGGTAGGAGAAAACATGGAGCACAACCTAGGTGAGTGCAAGACCCGCGGCATAAAGTGTGAACTTAATGCTATTTCTTTGTGTAGTCTAAGGTTTAATGCTAGTGCCATATTACTTTTGATTCAGTATAGACTCACGGTCATACCCGCCAGCAAAAGTATTCGACCTCCAAAAAGTACATACCGAATCCAAGTGTTCAATGCAATATCTTTTCTGTTTATGTTCAAAAATAATTTGAAATTTTCCAAAATTCATATCCAATATTATTTTCTATCTTTCGCAATCGATTGGTCCACTAAATTTTTTACATAAATGGGATCAACAGCTGTAGGTCATATTTTTTGACCTTTCCCAATCGGTTAGAGGAATAACTTTTCTTAATTAATGTAAATAAAACACCCCTTTAAGGTGGCAATTCGAATTTTGGACATTTCTCCATTGATCAATTCAATATACAGTATAACCTCGCTCAACGCAACCCTCTATGAACGCAACTCCTTGATTATTGGAACACCTCAATTGTTTACATTGTAGACTCTGTTAACGCAACTTAAAAAAAAAACAGTACTCAATTATCGCAACTTGAATTTTTTTACTTTTGATCTAGTTTACTTTGAATTCTTTTTTGATTTTGATTTTTACTGCTATTTCTCAGAACATATATATGCATGTCTGTACAATATTTAAGAAGTACGTGTACATTTATTTCGTGCTTATTCAGTTTAATTAAATTTATTTTACGACCGCTTGCTTTCTGGCAAAATGCCAGTTGTCAAAAAACGAAGATCAAGTGGAAGAGATTAAAAGCGCAGACGAAATCAATGTTTCACTCCACCTGTATCGAAGATTAAGGCTAGCCCTGTTTTTAATTCACTCAGCACTTGTATTCAATGGGCTGGAGAAAATGGCGTAAAAAATATTTTGATTCTTCAAGATCTTGGCGAAAATGCAGTGCAGCATTAACCTAATGGCATATAACAAAATGGTGTCAAAAATTTCATATTTTTTTGAAAAATAATTTTACCAAAATTATATTCTACATACATACATACGAACATTACTACGTCAGAAATATTTATTTTAGAATTTTTTTGGTTTTGGTAAAGAATGCAGTATCTTCAATAAAATTCTTTTACTCTCATTCCAATGCGAGTTTAATTTAATGAATAATATGCATTATTATTCAAAATCAGCACCTTTGGGCGAAAAAATTTCTTGATTCCGTTTTTGCAACAACCTCAGTCATCGCAACTGCCCGAATTTCTATTAGTTGCGTTGAGTAAGGTTGTACTGTATATTTGTTTTTTTTTTTTTTTTACAATTAAAGGGATCAATGCATCATTTTCATAGTTTTGAAAACTGATTTGGGGCAAATTTCTTGCTCAATTATAGGATATTTTAAATTTTGCTGCTCAGGAATATTTTGTGCTTTTTTTTGGAGATAATGATAGTTTTATTGCCGAATACTCATTACACATTTGTGCTTTTCTTGGACTGTCCAGATCAAATTGTCAAGTTTAATAGAAAGTGGTATCGTGTCACTTTTACAATAATACATTCGAAAGTTGACGCTACAAAATGTATTTTGATCAGTTTCTTGATGTTGGTCATATTATTGCTTTAGTAATGCCCGTAGAATTTAAGAAGATCCATCCGGTCTTAAAGAAGTTTTTAAATAAGCATTTTTCAGCTTGCTTTTGCTAGTTATCGCTTCAGTTTATGCAAATTATTACTTTTATTTCAAAATCTTTACGCGAGTATTTGTATCTTAGAAGATAAAAAAATCTTAAAAATCAATGTCGACCATATCAAATCGCAAGATTTGTTCCGAAATAGAAGCTTACGTATCGTAGCGACCTTTTGTTGTGCTTTTCATACTTTGCAGCAAAACTTATCCATGACAACCACCGGAACCGATGCTTTAACAGTACAGTAAATACCGAAGATTTATGCGAAACAGTTTGAAAAGCATAGCAAATACATGCGCACAAGCAAAAAACTGTCCTACACCATATAATAGTTGGCACTGTATAACGGTTATTAAACAAAACATGGGGGTTTGAGAAATGCTAACACCCCCGACAAATTGGCGCCAAAGGAAAGTGTACCAAGCAATTAAAAACAACAGCGTCGACTTGAAGTTGACAACAGGACAAAAGCATAACAAGAACAAGAAATCGAGGGACTAGACAAAATTCCGATGCGTGTGATAACAATGACAACAACGGCAACAACAATTGCTAAATCATTTTCAATAATAACAGCAACAAAAAACAGCTGCCCATACAGTGGGACAATTTAAAAATATTTTTTGTTTAATAAATAATGAAATTTTCAAGAGTTTTCATTGCAAAATTTTCTACAATATTTATTTCGAAAAATTTTTTGGCAATAAAGTAACCTGACAAAACTTTTCTTGACAAAAAGTACTTCGACTTATTTAAGTTTTTGTATTATATCTTGCCATCAATTTATCTGATTTGTTTTTGACCTGCATAATTTTCTTAGAAATTTCTCAAAGGAATGGCAACCGTGATTCTATAATTCAAATAAATTAGGATGTCCTCCAGAATATTTTCGAATTAAAATCTCAATTTTCATCTTTGGCTTTCCTACACTTTAGTTTTCATTTCTCAATGACCTTCAGATTTTTTTGTTCTCTATTCTTTTCTGAAGTAACTAAATAAAACTTAAGAGGTGGCTATATCGTGATCAAAAGACAGGCGGTCAGTTTTTTCAAATGCGATTCCGGTCTCACTGTTTTGTAATTGGAAATGCTTCCGCTGATCCTATCTCTATTTTGCAATGACGACTTGAAGCACCTTTCTCAAAAGTTCTAAAAATATGTTCCGTTTGTCGTAGAGTCTTTAGACAACCAATGAATTAATATTGTACCCATAAACTTCATTTTTAATTTGCTCACTTTCGATTCATTGAAGTCCTTTCCATATTCTGAACTTGAACGCCTTAAACTCAATTTGTGTAGGCATTTCAGTGTATATGTAACGAGAAAAACATCTCCAACTTATCTTTTGCTTATACTTAGCATCTCAGTTATCTGCCACAACTTGATTCTTTAGTTCTCTGTGCGTGGTCGACATTGATGGCTTCTCGTCCTTGTTTGAACAGACCACTCCTTCCTTCCACGATGACATATGAATGATATGACAATTCTTTAAAAATTATTTTTGCTGATATGTCGCATTTTGCCAGATATTAAATCGCAGCACAGTGTTTAATTTTTGTGTGACGCATTGGTGTACTGACATGGTCTTATTTTTTGTTAAATTACTCGAGACGTAACAATCCCACTGACATATAATTTTTTTACTATCTCAAAATCGCGTCAGAACGTGCCATCTATCTATCGATATACTCAAAAAATTATTATTTATCTTCTCTTTAACTTTTGGAATCATAAGAGCATTCTCTTATGACAAAAAAGTCGCGTTCTAGAACCTTTTTGGTCTATGCGAGGTATAAGTCAATATAATATAATCTTGAAGAAATACACTGGGTTCGTTTTTTCCATAAAAGTAGCTTATCTTTATTGCCAAAAGCAGCATATGCTTTATGCAGATTAAGTTTGCATTAATATAAATTTTTCATCGATTTTTTGCGCAGAACTTCCACAGTGGGTGAAAATTGCACGAGCAAATTTTCCTCAATGAGCGCTCGCTCCATGAAGTCAACAGAAGGTGGCATCGGTGGCAACAACAACATCAAATACCAACAAACTCATAACAACATCTCGTGCAGAAATCGGTGGCGTTCGGTTGCCAACGACGTCACGCATTGTAGGAATTTCTTATGTTTTGCCGTTAGCGCTATCGTACGAATGTTTCAGTTGAATTTTAGTCGAGGAAGCGTTTGCATCGGTAGTAGTTAATTGACAAAGAGAATTTTCCAAATTTTCAAATTAACTGTTTTTTGTCCAAGAGAAAAAATAATAAGTGGAAAATACAACAACAACATTTTGAGTCAATCTGTCGCCATTGTATCCATTGTCCATGTTGTTTGCGCACTTCTAACCTTGACAAGTCCGTACTTTCTTCAAGTGACATCAGTTAGTTGCGTGCGTTCGTCTCTAAGTGAGTGATTAATTTTAGTGACTTTCTGTAATCACGCTTATCAACGGACAGGCGTGATTAATTGAATGCGCTTAATTGACTTTTTGTGTTTCTGAATTTGAAACACGAGACCACTCTACCAACTGTAAAAGCAGTACACCGGAAGTACAATATAAAATCGGAAGTGCGCCATTGTAAAGCGGAAAAGACTGCATTAGTGGAATACATTTGAGTTCTGCTGTGATAAAATGGCTAATAACGTTAAAATTCTACTAATTGGATTGTTCTTCTTGGCTGCTGCTTATAATATTCAAGGTTTGTATTCAATAAAGTGAATGAATCTACATATAATAAAAACTATAAACGGAAAAGGGTTTCAATAAACCCTCAGAGAAATATCTTAACATTTAGTGACTCGATGGAGCACATAATTACTTAGACATTAGTGATCAGACTAGAAACATTCGAAAAAGTCCTTTTTGCCAAACACGCTTTTTTTCGTTATATCAGGATTCTGAGTCATCATCACCTGAAAGTGAAAATAGGAAAATGGTTTGAAGCAGAAAATTTGTAAGCTGATTGCTGTATACTTATGACATGAGAAAAAAGTGATTACCTTAAAAGATTGCATTTTAACCTATTCAATAATTAGTTGTCTGACCGTCAAATCGTGCATTGAAATAAAGAATTGTTGATTTCATACAAAGGACTAAGTCACATTTGTATGAAACTTCTTAACTTACATGTGCAAGTTTGTTCTCGAAGAGAAAGCATGCTTTCACTATCTGATGTCATAAAAGGAAATCAGCTTAGCAATTTATAAAGGTTTATTCAAATCGGCTACATAATATGTAAAGTGGTCAGATAAATAAAAGGTTCTACAATTTTCGACCAACTGTTACATGGGCGGAGACGTCAACTGCAATGTTTCGTCACATTGAAAAGATTTAATACAAATTCACATGCAGCCTTAAAATCAACTTTTAAATTTCGATGAGTTACGTCGAAAAAAGTTGAATTCATTCAAAAATGTTAAAATAAATTCCAAGTTCTTAAAATTTCTATCAGATGATGTTTCAGCATTTACCATTTTTATAATAAAAATTTATGTAGAACAACATACATTTTTATGTTGACGGTCATTCCAAATTACAACAAAACTTAATTTCCACCTTTTCGACAGGGCATATAGATTTTATATATCTACTTTTTCTTAGGGGCTCTTCATACATTGCGTAACACGTACTTAGAGTGGGGTTCAGTAAATGTCACAGTTTGGTTTGGGGTTTGTGTACAGGTTCAAAAATGTAAAAAAAACAGCATCACGGTTGTGAACAGCCCCTAATAGAATAAGATTCAAGCTCTAATTAAACTGTTCGACCTTACAACATTTTGCTTGAAATTTATATATTACATAATACATATAACGAGTGATTTTTTAAGCGTTTGGTTTTTGAAAATTGAAAAACAAACAGAAAATTTACAAAAGTGAATAAAATATTTATTAGGAGCAATACATCAATTCCTTTCATTTATTTTTTAAAGACTATTTCATGCAAATATTGCCCGCGACTACGCCTGAGGTAGCTTATCCATAAGCTCCAATTTTGCCATACTTTTTCCAGCCGATATCTCACCAATGGCAGCTGTAATGTTGTCTTCCAGGGCTGCAATTGTGACTGGCTTGTCCCTGTAGACGAGAAATTGCACGTAACTGCACAAAAAATAGTCTAGTGGGGTCAAACCGCATGATCTCGGCGACCAATGGACTGCCTCAAAACGAGAGATTAATTGCTCACCAATTGGTCCAAGGATCGCGTGTCGTATGGCATGTGACACGGTCTTGTTGAAATCACATGTCAACCAAGTCCAACTCTTTTATTTTGGGCATCGCCGCTGGCCCACAAATTGCACCAAGCAGTGCATTTTTTAGGGTGCAGTGGAAGCTCTTCAGACCAAATTCGGTAATTCTGTTTGTTGACATACCCATTGAGCCAAAAATTGACGTAATATGCAGAATACATTTCGATATACCCGATCCCATTCAATATTTTTATCGATGACTTTCTAACAAAATACAATGCTTTGTGCATGACATCAACATTTGATATTCATATTCCTTTATGAATTGAAGTTCTGTGGGTTTTAAAAAGGCTGTGTATGAACGACACACTCTTTACTAACCTAATCTCAAACTGAATCTCCTGGTGGAGTCGTGTTAATTCAATGCTAGCAAGTCTGAATGTTGTCTATTGTTTCACAGGCAAATGAATTGTTCCTCAACAACGTTTTGGGTTTAATGTTGCAACAAGAGCTGCGATAGGCAGATAATGTATTAAGTGTGCTGACCGAAGGGGCGGCCAAGTGTACATAATGCTTGAAACAGTGCACTACTGTGGATTTACGAACAGTTCATTAATTTTCATTAGATCTAAAGTGGAATTTAATTTCCACATCAATTTCGGGACTCTAAAAACTATATTAGACTTGTTGGATCGAACCCAAAGGCGTAAATAAAATTGACAGCCCAAATTGCGAGCGTCGCACAGTGGCGCCTTTTGCGATTTCGCGTTGATAAAATCATAACTTTTGAACGGGTAATGATATTTGAGTAAAGTTTTTTGATTTTGGTTTATAATTTCTGTAGCTATGACATATATAAGATTCAGGTTTAAGGCTTAGGTGAAAGTTGCGAAAGACGCGTCGTTCTAACTATTTATATCCCTTTACTATATAATTATTATGACAATGTGCTACTGAGAAATATAAGTACGAAAACGGATTCCATCAGTTCTGGTACGTGCTCGCACACTCGGTCGTCCCATTAGCCCCATCCCTTTTGAATCAATCCGATGTTCAACAGCACAACGCTTTAAGTTGCGTAACATTACACTGTGATTTTTTTTTTTTTGTGGCGTCTGTAGACTTAAGTGAAATATTCGTTGACAGTACTCCATCTATCCTTCATCCTCCTAACGTAACTCCTCTTCTAATGAATCAACACAATGCAATGCGATTTGAGCGGTAAATAGGAGGTGTGGCACCTGCCGCAGAAGTTAAATATTGAACTAAGTTTTCCAAGACATATAATTAAACTTGATATAAGGCCACTATCTGAAAAGTGGGAGAGCTCAAAGAAGTGAGCGTGGTTAATGAAGGTCTAAGCTGCACATTTTTGAGGAGGCTAATTATTGACTTTCATAATGATATAATAAAGAATTGGCGAACATTAAATATTAATTTAACAGCAATAATCCTCAATGAATTTAATTTGTTTAGCTATGTGATTTGGCATATATTTTCACAAATCAACCTCATGTCCAAGCAGCTGCAACAATTGTAAACATAAAAATGATGAGTTTATGACGTGACATGCATTATAGCAATGTTTGCATTTATGTATTAAGAAGTAAATATATCCAAACATCAGTACAATTCGTTCATAGCAGTCAGTCTCTATGTTAAAAGTAATATTAAATGTAAACAAACAGTACCATCCAGATATACTCGTAAGCAATACCCATCAAAAAAAAAATATTCGCCATGGGGTGGGAAAATAATTTTTCCATTTGTAATCAAAGACAAACAACCAAGGTCAATTGTAGCAGCACCTGAATGAAATTGAACAAAAATTGAAATGAATTTCTTAAAATTATGGATTATTCAATATATTGTTCATATAGGACCACAAGTGGTTTATTCGAATGAAATTAAGCGTGGCAGAAAAATAATTTCTATTTATAACGCGCGTATTACTATATAATTTCGCTCTATTAATTATTCGTGAAGTATAAAATCTGAAAGATCATTCTGCCACTCTTGCACATTCGGAGAAACTCCAAAGAAATGTAATTTCGAAGGAAATCTTCTTTGAATCTGAAATTCACCATGTGATCCAAGATCAAACAAAGCACCTTCTTTGATTTGTGTTGATATTGAACTTGCGGCATGTTTACTTTAAGTTCATTGAAGTTTTCTACTTGACTGTTGATTGATTTTTTACAATCAAAACAAAATACTTTCTAATATCAGCGATCAGTCAGCACTTGCTTACTGCATGCAGTAATCTAAATTTACCAATATTATTTCAGCAAAGCTAAAGTATCCACTGGCTTTATTTCATACCTACGAAAATATAAATGAAGAGCAATGCATTTTTTGGCCAAGATTTCTGTATTGCCAAAAATACAATGAAAAAAAAAAAAATGCTTTCCGCATTTAATTGGTCGTCATGTTGAGAAATTCCATTTAGGCCAATGCACGTTTCATGACATCACTTTAATGCGTTATGGCTGGCGTTTCAGTAAAAATTCATAAACATTTTTTATATTATATTTAATTTTTTTAAAAAATAAAATATAATAAAACTCCATTGTTTGGTACCGCTTGAATTAATTTATTGAACTAAATTTTTTAGCATAAGCAAAATTTTTGGCAACGTTAACTGTGGAATTGGTTCAAGCATTTTAAGTAATATCGGTTTCATCTTTATGTAAGTACTGTCCATATGTATTCCAAAATTTTAATGCATTTTATAAATAAATGCAAATATTCCGTACTTGTTCCTATTTTCCATTTAATGCGCGATCTATTTATATCAAGTACATATTTGTTGTGATAAAGGAAACAATGGGTGCGTACAACAAATCGATAAGTTTAGGTAAAGTCTTTCTGAAAAGAGTAATTAAGAAATTATCGCTACGAAACTTTTCAGACCACTTTTTTCTTAAAATCAAAAGAAAGTTTTTGTTGAATATATAAAAAAATTATAAAAGATATTTTCACTGTTTTACTAAATAAATTTGAAGTTCTAATTTAATATGAATCTATTAATCTTCTAAGATTTCAACATTCTGGTTGGGAGTTTTTGAAGGCTGGTGTCCAAGATGAATGACACCTAAAGTCAGCACTTATGCGCGAATGGCTCAATTAAAGAAGCTGGGTCGGTAGCAGATGTTAAATCATCAGTGCTTGTTCGCACAGGTCTTTTATTCGAAAACATTTGTGCCGTACATGAAAAGACCGCTTCATTTTTTAAAATGTTGATGGTAATTCTGTTACTGTAAATGGTGAATGCTATAATACGTTGCTAACATGTGGAAAACTGTCAAGCAGCCAATGAAACTAAAATTTTATGGCACGAGATGTTTCCGGGACGCATCATCTCGCGAAACAGCGATGGCTACTGAGATCATAAAATTTGACACCATCTCTGAGGTTACCTCAAAAGTAAGGTTTCTGTTAATATACCAGCAACAATATAAAAAGCAAAGGAATATATGAGGCATATTAGTAGAATATAGGAGCAATTATCCTTAATTTGAAAAAAGTGTCCGTTATGAACACTTAAACGATATTATCTTTCACCCTTTTGAGTCTAGATTCTAGATGTCCATGATGATTCCTTTTATATAACTTATAAGAGAGAAATTGTTTTATTAGTTGAAGTTTGCTTTTCTAGGGACCAGAACGACATAAAAGTGAGAAAATCACGGTTTTTTCATGATATTTGAAGTAAACTATTAATGAAACCATTAATGTGGTCTAAAAAACTACTTTGTATCTTCAAAACACACTTTGAACTACATAATTCATATTTTTTTTTTCGTTGCAAAATATCGTAAATTGAAATTTATTATAGAGGCCTTCATACAAATCTACAAAACTTCCAAAAAGACGAAATAGCTGGAAAATGTGTAATAAATTACAATTTATGATATTTTGAAGAAAAAAAAAAATGATAATGGGTTTGAAAGAGGAAGAGTCGCTCCATCGGACCCATTAATGATTTCATTAAAAAATTATTTTTCGATATTATTTAACCAATATCTTGAAAAACTGTGATTTTTGAACTTTTAGGTTAGAATATCTCAAACACCGAACCATCAGAGAAACTCTTACCTCGGATACGAATTCAGCGCATCACAAATCTTTGGAAAAGTATATTCAACCAATAAGAATTATTAAAAATGGAAATCAAAATCATTTTAATGCAATAGTTTTTTATATACTATTTTTGTGCTGGAATCTTTATTGGCTCGCCCTTTATATGAAAAGTCGCATAAGCAAACTTTGTGAAAACAAAAAAACAAATACACACATATAATAATGCCTGGCCTATAATTATGTTTGTCTTATTGGAGAACCAAGATACAGTGGTGTCTACGGTAAAGAAAACGACAATCAATTGTCTAACCATGGATCTGAAGAAAAAGCAACGGCACCGAAACCAATCGTAGATGTGAGTTTGTAAAAAGATTTGCGTGTTTTCAATGGCAAGATTCCAAAGACAAAACTGCAACGACAAAATACAGACATACAAGCATGTTCTACATTTTACTTCCAAATGAAAGTGATACGAAATCACATGAACTTCATGCCCGATAGTTTCAAATCACATAATTCCTAAGAAAAACAAGTACCTTTAATACAAAAAAGTTTCATTAACTATGTACTTTCAAATACTGTGTCAACTCTTCAGATTTGAACAAGATTTCATATGATGTTAATTTTTAAAGATTATCCGCATGTCAAAGGTTAAAAAAGGGGGAAAAAAACTTTGCCCACTAATGCAAGGATATATTGTTACTCCATCGAATATTGCCACTGCAACGTAATTCCTTTGTTTTGGAGTGTTTGAATCATTGATGGTTTCTTCCTGAATGACTTATATAAATAGAGCAAGCTCCAGAGATTGACGCTGCAGTGACCGTGACAGAAGATTGCACAATTTTCACATTTTTTTTATTTAAATAAACACTAAAAGTTCAATCTTATTAACCCAAATAATCGGCCTGTCTTATTATATCAATTAAATTCTCTTGTTTATTCCATTTGGAAATGCAGCTTTGTAGAAACTTCATGTGAAATCATTCTCAAGCACAACCTATTGCAATAATTGCTAATTTTAAGGTTGTTATTGAACTTGATCTTTTGCATTATAATTAATTTGATTATGAACTATGTAAATGTCGGTTTTGTATGTCTCTGCAAAAGTATTAATTTATAGGAAATGACAATTGGTCTTTTTTTTTTGCCGCATATCAAAAGAATTATGCATTTTTTAGTACACTGAGACGATATAAAGTTCACTCGAGCAATATTTGATATATTTCAAAGAAACATTTGGACAAAATGACATTTTTATTGCAAGAGAATACGATATATTAATTAATCTTAAATAGCTGAGTAATTGTTTAAGAATGAGTTTGACATTGAGACTTAATAAAAACATAATGTCCGTACTAAGAGCAACCTTAAATGACCATTGGGTTTGGAATACCCCAAAATGTCTACTGTGAAAGTTGAAGAAAATAAAGAGGAATGGGAAAAATATATAACATCTCACAAATTGTTTCGGTTTCAGAAAGAATTGCGGATGACTGATTATGTCCGAGCAATTTCTTAATTAAGTAGTATAATAGTTGAATCAAAAATCAGATATGATAGTGGACGTTACTGGTCTCCGATTGTTATTGCCTATATGGTAAGCCACCTAATATAACTTAATCTACTAATTGATTATCGAAAGCTTAAAGCTAAATTTTGATTCATGATAAGTCATTGAAATCGATAATTTTTAACTCATTGATGACAATTTGTGAGATCGAATGACGAAATGTATTTTCTAGAGGTTTGAAAAACTGTTTCATATTTTTCAAAACATATGTTTTACTACCGATTTATGTTTTTTTAAAAAAGGCTTTTTTTTCCAAAAAATCTTGTAACAACCATTAGTTTTAATGACATTTCAAAAAGCCTAATTTATTATCTCAATTTCTACGCGATTTGTCTCCCAATTTCCCTTAACAACCCTTTTTCAACGGAAAAAAAAAATTTTTTTTTCAAATTTTTAAAAAGTCCTCCATCACGAAAACTGTGTGACTGATTTAAAACCTATGCGTGCCAGCGTTAAGGATATTACATATTTGACTTGCTGAAACAAATTCAAGCTTAAAAATCCTATATCGATTTTATCATATGGAAGCTATTATATTGGTATGCAAATCTGTGATAGCTCAATTTATTAATATATAGGATGTTTTTTTTAGAGTGTCACACTTTCTAATTAGGTTCAACCATCAAAATCTGGCAACGTTGGTGTCATTTATGCTTAGTAAAATTTGTCATTTCATTATGAGATGGTTGACACCGGAACAAAACTAAAATTTCAATTTTAAATTCACTCAAAATTCAAATGATTTCTTGAAATTATGGTGTCAATTGGTTGCCAAGATCACATATTTCGACACCACTGTGAAAACTAAATTACTCGAAAAAGTGATTGAAAATTTGACCTTCAGAATGCGTTAAATATTGGCAAGATTCGGTACTTATATAAATGCTAAGTGCCATTAAATTATATAGCTGATAGAGCAGGCTTGCTAAGTGGCCGCTTTTGACACGTTTATTGCACGCCAAGGCCGTAGACCTCGTAGGAATCCGATAATTGGAGGGAAAAGTCGTTAATTCGATTTTTTTTTATACAAAACAAAATCAAAAAAGTCACAGATTTTGTGCTTAAATGTAATAAAAAAAGGTCAAGTTCTTTTGAAATATTTTTTCGAATTTTATTAAATTCTTTGTCTTTTTGGAAGGTCGTTAATTTCTCATCTTCATTTTGGCAACCCTGTTATTGAGCGATAAATCGGATTATTTGGATAATTTATTTTCTATTATTTCAATTTGTAGCTACGATAGCCTAGAAAAACGCATCTGATATATTAATTTACAACTATCGATTAAAAAACATTAGGAATAAAATTGAACATAGTGTAAGCATTGTGAATTTTATTGTAATAAAAATGGAAAATCAGCCAGAAGTTGTTTTCTTTATATAAAGCAGCCATATAATACTTTCTGATATGAGTCCAAAACTTATGATTGTAAGTTTCCCTTATTCCTTTCTTTTTAAAAAAGTTTTAAAAAAAGCCTAAGAGTATTAAAATATAAAGCTTTGACAATGAGGAACTGTAAAGAGTTATAACGATATATATCTCATTCGAAAGGTCTTATTTAGCTGGGTAATGTATTAAAAACATATTATCTACTATTTTACGGTTCAAATATTCGCCTAAAAATTATTAATATTTTTATAAAATATTATATTATAACTTTCAACTTAAAAGAAATAACCGTTTTTATTAACTAATTAATTTGCTTTTTATGATTCTAATTAAAGATTTTCTTTGATTTACTTAATTGAATTAATTTTAAGAGCTTGAAACTTAATTGATTGGTCTATACTAAAAACTTAAAATAAAATTTATGCGCATAATATGAATTTAATAAATTTTGCCAAAACCACCTGTGGCGTGAAACATTCGAAAGAAAAACACAGCAACTTAATTTTATTAGAAAATATTTGCGTACGAAAGATTTATGAAGGTGAAAATGCTTTGAAGCTATAAATAAATCAATGAAAAATAACAAAAATATTGGGTATCTTATATACACACGCACATATATACGAGTATCTCTTACAGCAATGGATGAAAATCATGATATTTGATTTAGTCGCATGTTAAATATTTTCACTCTTCACTATTCTAAATCAATAATTCTAATTGTTACAAAATTACTTGTTTTCAAATTTTTATCTATATAGCTGCACCTTAGCTTTTCTATTATGCTCCTTTCTGTCTGCTGGCTTCCTTGGAATTACCACAAGGTATTATTCTTCAATCATGCAGAAAATATGACCCACATTTTTCCAGCGATTGTGCGAAATTTCAAGGCGTGTTTCTGCAGCCAAACATGCCACTCATTTCCTTTTACCTCATTTCAATTTTTCAAGTTTTTGCATAAAACCGGAACGGAAGTTTATAATTTTCACTTAAAACTCTTACATTGAAAATTTATTGTTTGACAGGTTTCTTTTTGCGTTTGCAATAAATTAGGCCATGTTGTTGCACTCACTTAATTAATGCAATGGCCGCTTGCCCTTCACCAGTTTGTCTTAGACTGGAGTTTCTATGCTTCAATTCAACTTTTATTGACTGAAAGATATTGGTAAAAAAGGTAAGCACTAGGAGTAGATAAAGCTCCAAATACTCTATATGAAGCACCGTCACGGAAAGCCATCGTAATGATGACATATTTATTTCATTCGAGTCATCGACTGTTATTTGCATCATTATAATCTGAAAATTTTATGTTGAAAAAACTTCCATTCTGGATTCGGAAACAACTATTCAACAGAAGATCATATACATATATATTATGGTGGGTCGTAATATTTTTTTCGAAGCGGCTGGTTGTTAAAATCGTAGATATCTTCATTCTGAACATTACAGTGTAGCTAAAATTTAATTTAAGCGGTCATAGAGGAAGCGCGAGTGGCCCAATTTTCCTTTTTTCATATAATCGGTTCTGGCACATATCTGTACGGGTCTCTTTCATATTTTGATTTTGGATGCCCATATATATATATCCTTTCCTAGACCATATGAATGTCAACTATGTACTTTTTATCTGAGTGGTAGAATTGTATATTGTTCCGTGTTCTATGAATATAGTGATATTTTGGGGTACCTACGCTCTCTCCATGATCGCTTATAAAAAAAATGTAGCTGCAAGGTTATTCAGAAGGACGATTTCTACAGTTTAAGGACCCTGGAAAAAAAAATATCGACCCACCCTAATATATATACCAAGAAATCATCGTTATCGAACGAGCCTCCGTAAAAATAAATATTGGTCTGAAACTATCAGTTAATTTATCCAAAGCTTTCGGCAATGTTTGGTCTTTTCTATGAGATGAGTAACTTTCCACTTCGAAACTTCTAAGTAGATAGCCGGTGGTCTATGTTTATATTTGATTTTATCGTGCGGCATAGATTGAAAATCATGACATTCTAAGTAATATAAATAATACGAACAATCTTTGTCACTTGAGAGTCCTTTGAAACTGTAAAAAAAATAGTACCATTAACAATTTTATCGCGTCTGCCAAGAGGCAGACCGCTTAGGAAAATTGCAATATTACCAACATGTAAAAAAAAATACTACTAAATCATTTTATCGCCTCTGCCTCTAGGCTGACCGAGTCCTTTACCTATAAAAACATAAATATAGAAAACGCAGACTATTCCAGCGCTGCTTTTTGAAGGCAAATCTTCTTGAGCACTTATGATGCATACTATTAAGGACTAATAACATGCAACTTTTGTTATCAAAATCTAACTGTTTTATTGTCATTGATATTATTTTTTTTTGGCTGTGTATATGGCGCATACTGCGCCAAATCGAGCACCATTTTGCTTTAGAATCTCTTAATTTTTTTTGTAAATTTATTTTTCCTTTTAGTACTGCTTGAGACTAGACTTCATAATTTTAAAACTTTTTTTTACTGCTGTAGGTCTACATATAAATCTTTATATTTTGAAGAAGGAAAAGATATCGATAACGTGGGTTTCGAAAGAAAAAGGTTTAGCTTTTCAAATACATATAGTAAAGTATAAATATATTCGAAAAAATTTGGTGTCCCTAAAATAATTGCACCTATTTGACCGAAAGTGACACATTTGACATATGCAATCCCATATATTTTGAAAAAGAAGAGACCTTAGATTCTAGGGGCAATACTGCCGACAATGATAATCTGAATAAAAATTTTTTATATATTAACAATTGTTGTTTATAAAAATGAGGCACTATAGACGTCTGCCTTTTATATTTTCGTTATCTTTACTATGTCCATAACACAATATATCAGAGGCAGACGAGATAAAATAATCATCTTTTTTTTGCAACTTCAAAATTTATTTATAAAAAAAAAGCAACTACGTTAAAATCCTATATGTCAGGTTTTCGAGATATTCTAACATAAATATGCAAAAACGTGAAAATCAAGTTTGTATTGTTTTTTTCAGGTTATAATACGTATCTCGAAAGCCTGGCCTAATCAAGCAATTCTGACCCTGGTTCCTTTTTTAGCGCTCCAAAAAACATACGCTGTGCTAGCTCAACCTCCAACTTCAAGACTTTTTTTATGGACCTGTGCTGTTAACAAAGCACAACTAAGTACACTCCTGACGCATTATTACACTCGAAAACTCAAGTGCCAAAAATAGGAAAAAATGCACTCAATTTCTTATCGTTATTTTGAGTTATCTAAAAGCTGTTAATATATAATTTGATTTGTGACCTTTAACAGCGTAGTAATTTAGAAAAAAAAAAAAATTGACATCCAAGTATATAAGTAGCTCATCAATCAAAATGTCACAAATGGTAGCTACACTACTCGGCATTTGCATAATATGTGGATTTATGTATTGATTTTAAATTAAAATCAAATTTAATTTATTACATTTTAAGTACAGTGCAATTAGGCCAATTACTTTTCATATGCTAAATACATAAATTATAAAGCAATTTCCTTGTACGCCAATGTTCAAAATGAAAGCCACAACCAGAACAAGTGATTCATTAGTTCTACACACTTTAATGTAGCTGTTGAGTCTATAATTTGTGCAGATCATTAGAAATCGAATCCAGCTGACAGCACGTTGCAACAATCACAAATATGTCATTAAAACACAGACGCCATACTGGGGAGCGTTGCGTACAAAAAAAAAAAAAAAAAAAAACAACCCCATGCTATTGAAGAAGAATGCGAACATGAAAAAAGTCAATACCGAAAAGAGTTTGACGCTTAAACTTTCAGCTCAAATTTCACAAACGACAAAGTTTATTGTCCCTAAAAATTGAAATTACGCAATCACTGGCATTATAAAAACGAGTAAAAAGGATATAAGCAACTATGTACTTTCTGAAAGCAAAATAGGTCCATGCTTTTGTCTACGCAAAAGCAGAAGAAACACAGAAGGCTTCATGCCAACAAAGACATTACCACAGTAGCACATGCATTGTTTTGAAAATGAATTATTTTTTTGTTCCCATCTAACAGCGGAGCAAAAAAAAAATGGGTATATATTTGTATCGGAGTAGAATAATTTTTGCATGATATAAAATACTCTGTCTTACGGGAAGAGTTTGGAAAAAATTAACTTATTTCTTAAAATCTGTAGCTATCAAACCAAAGCGAAGTAGTAAAAATATATAAAAGAGCGTGAGATTAAATCCGTAGAGACAACAGCTATGCATAACACTAACGAACACAATAAGAAACTAAACTGAAAGAACTTAATTAAAGTGTACGAATGCATTTACTAAGACTTGTGAATTATTTTGAACAGTAAATAAAACAATTATTTTTGTAACATTAAGAAGCGTGTGTTCGCTTGTAGAACATGCAATCGAACTTCTTGTTATAAATGAAGGTCAGTAATGTAAAAACCAAATTGATCTCGCAAGTTTATCGAAATTATCGATTTCGTCCTGCTCAAACCCATTATGTATCGGTTATTTTGAACTATCAAATGTAAAACCTTTTGTTACATGTGCCGGTAACGTTATTTTCAAGGGAATATTGTTCGTTGATGCAGTCAGCTAAAATTTCAGACAAAATAGCGCATCTGAAAGGATTTATCGACAGTCTCGGCTTTTCAGTATTACAAAATTGACAGGTCTGTTTGCTTAGTATCCATTAAAATGCAATTTGATTTTTTGTTGCTATTAAGTACAAAATATAGCTATATAATTTCTACAGGTCAAAATATTTCTCTTAATAACCTATTGCCTTATGCCTCTTATGCCCATTACTGGATATATGAAACCAGTGAGGCCACTTAAGTACAACTTACAGAACTCGTCTTCAGGTGAAACTGTAGTACTAACTAAGGGTTTGTTCATACATCATTTAATGCCCTTAGGCAGCTTCGGGAAATCTGACTGACAGTGAAATTTCATCTGACAGATTGTGATACAGGAGGGGGACTTAAAAAGTAATGTTGTTATATTTAGGCCACAAAGGGTTAAAAGAAATGATACTTGAATAATATGTCAAGATTCAACCAGTCATTCCAATCTATTTTTATCAAGGTACAGCAGTGGCGGATTAAGCACGCGCAAGAGAGCACGCAGCAATAGCTCTGGGCCCCGAGCTCAAGAGCGCCCCACAGCAGCGTAATTTTAAGCTATTTTTTAGGGGCTTATGATAGGAATCGAAACAAAAAGATGCACATAAAGAGAGCCTATTGGGCGTTCCTTTCCAAAGTGATATGATTTACCATTTTTTTAAGGCTCATCAATATGTAAATTAATATTTTTTTCTACATTTATAGAATATATAAGTTAGGGCCCTGAACATTTTTAGTCCACCGATGGCTTTCAGGCGCCTACCTATACCCCACTGTTATATAAAAAAGACATTAAAAACGAATGAGCTTTTCCATATACCTAATACCTCTGAGACTTATACAAATTACTGATAAATACTGATAATTATGACTGATTATAATTAGCGTAATACTGAATTATCTGAGAGGTATTTAACAACTACTATTAAGAAGCCTTTATTTTAAAATAAAAATTGTTCAGTGGCATTTTAATTTTTTTTCACTGTGCGCCTGCTGGAGTCAGTTATCCTGGCCAATGTTGTTACCGAAATGTGAAAGAAAAAATCTCAGCGCGATACTGATTTGTCTGCTGCTGAGAACGAACGATGCCATATAATCACACAAAATTAGAACAGCCGCCAATACGGCGCCAAACGTATTGGGTGCGCCCTTCTTTTTGTGTCTTTCAGGCGCATCTGAGCAAGGGATGTACATAATATAAAGCATTGATAGATACAACATGAATTTAAATAAATAATAGTTTTTTCAAGTGAAGGGGATGCAGAAAAAGTAAATACCATATTTGACATACATACATACAGTACATTTGGTATAACTTAAGGTCAGCAAGGATTACCGTAGATAAAGAAAATTGAAGCTTGGTAATACTCAAATTCATATTGGCAAGCAGAAGTTTTGATGGGACAAAAAAAAAATTAATCAATCATCAGGAATGAAGAAAAACATAAATATAATAAACTAAAAGTTTTTGGGAAGGAACGTTCAAGATCACAATGAAAATTAATTTCCTAAAAAAACTATACAGAAAAATAATTTTCGATATTTTTTACGGATAATTTTTTTACTGAAAGAACATCACTGATATTCTCTCAACAATAGACTTTACTTTTGATTTTTGTTGTCATATCGGCAGATTAAATTCTGACCCATTTTTCTCACACGCATTTCGCATTAAGCGAAATTTCACCTCAAACAGTTTTTCCAGAAGTCTTCATAGTTGGCGCCATCAACCATAATGAATTCCAATTTGACCGCGTATTGCGTATCACTATTTTTTATCGCTTTTGTTTTGTTTTTAATATATTTATCTTTTTCGTCTTGTACTCATTTTATTATCCTTAAGACGCCATTATGACTACGTTTTACTTTCTTTCTTACTCTTTTTGTAGTACAAGTTTAGTGCTTGTGTCGGCATTTTGCTCTTTTTCAGCGTAGCTGTTGGCCACGATGATGATGTCACTATCACCCACCAGAATTTTAGCTTTTACCCTTCCAAATGGCAGCAGCAATTGACTTGTGACATTTTTTGCAACTATGCTGCGTGCCGAATGAATTTTGTCATGGACGATTTTGTTTATTTGAACAAAAACAAAAAAAAACTTTTATTGTGCCCACATGATATGAATTTGAAATTCGGAAACACAATTTCCAACATTTTTAGTGGATGAGGCACGCACGAAGCACAAGAAAAGGATAAACTTAAATCACTTGGAAATTAATTTGCTATAAAAACTTTAACAATTTGAAAGGACCTTGCAGAATGTTGTTTTCGCATCGAATTGTTATTGTAAATTATTAATTTTCTGTTATTTTTTGTTTTGTTTTCTTATTACAGCCGCCAAAAAGCCGATTGTCTGCTGGCATTGCAGTTCCGATACAATTGGTGCTGAGGATTTCTGTGACACCACCTTCAATGAGGATGCCATACCCACAGATCTGATTAAGGAGCGTAATATCAGCTTTGAGCGCAGTTGCAATAGCACCATTAATTCGGAGCATGAGCGTGCAGTCTGCCGTAAAACGGTTGAGGAAGGTAAGTTGCAAAAAAATATTTTTATAAAAATTTTAAGGTTATCTGCTTAAAAAACGTAGATCTTTTCTGGAAAGCACTCAATATCAATTAAATTGACCAGAAATGAAAAGAGTCGTTACTTTGAAAATAGGGAAAAAGAAGCAATGCTTTGACTTTTGGCATAGTCAAATTAAATTTCCCATTTTAGACGATAATATATAGACCATTTCATGCCAAATCGGACACCATTTTGATTTAGCTTCTCTGATATTTTCTAATGCGCTTCTTGGGTAGAGCCAAAATCGTTAAAAAAGTCATTCAGAATTCATTTAAATACCAGATATTATTCATTTTTTCTTTAGAACATAGGAACTAAGGTAAAGATGGATATTTCTCTGATTGTTCTCTTTTAAAGAAAAAAATGTCTAGCAAGGCAAATTTTTATAAATTAATAAGTCTGATATTCCTTGGAACTATGTGCAGGCCGATTTTTTCCCGTCACTTTTAGACGATTTTTGATATTCATTTAATTTCTTTACTTTGCTTACTTTACTTCATACAGCCAACAATCTAGGGCTTAGGCTGAACTACTTCCTTTAACAGACAATTTCTTTCCAATTTTGTAGCCCGATTAATCATTTAGTCTCTGAAACAATGGTTCGGATTAGCTCTTCTTCTTGAGCCTATGGATTGAAGGTTGTTTAAGCCAATGCGGTCGTTAGACTTTCACTATTTGAATTACATCCAAATCAACGTACAGCTCATAGGTCATAGGTAGGTTAAATCTTCTTATCCAAACAACGTCCTCGCATACACAGCAAAAGATACTCGGCTTCATACAGAAAAGCAGGCAAAATTAATGTAATATGCCGTAGTATTACTTTGGCCTCTCTTTGTCCTCGTTAATCGTCAGTCCCAATCGTTTCGCCATGTCAACTGTCTCAATAAATATTTCAGAAAGAGTTCACTGAGTGACAGTAATTATATCAATACTAATTGCATATCCTAGCAGCTGGAAAGATGATGATAAGGGTAATACGGTGTGTCACCTTAACGAAATCGGGTGCATCTGAAACAGTTCAGATGAGTTATTACTGGGTATTTCAAGCGTTGCAATGGCATAACTGGATCAAATTTGCCGGTACCCAAATCCCCGCTATGACTTTATATAAGTTTTGAGACTATCTTAAGCGGTTTTTAAATTGGTGATAATATAGTAGGTATTGATTTGGAACTCATTGCTTTTTTTCCAAGTTTGCCTGAAAATATACTTTGCGATCCAATCAAAGTGATATAGAAAGGCTTCTGAAGCTAACATCAGCTACATCTAAAAGTGATAAGCATCGATGAGTCTTACTGGATGTAAGATTGTCTTTATTGTAAATGGGGTAAGTAAATAACCAGAAAATCACTCGTCTCTATAAATTTGAATGATGATTCAAAGCCAGCACTACCAAAACATCTTTTCCTCTCTTAAAAATTTCCAATATTATTGAATCACATCCAGCGATAGTGTTATTTTTAGCTACTTAACTGCTAGATCAAACTCTTCTAGACTTGGTAACGTGACTTCCTCTTTGACCAATTGCCAATATGCTGGCTTTTTTGTAGTAAATCCGGGCATCTACTGGATCCTTCAATATCCTCGATTAGGGATTTCTCTTGTAGTCTTATGTTCCTGCGCAGAATTTTCTTAACATCAAATCTTCTATTTCTGTATTCTTCACGATGAACTTCTTCAAACGATCTTCCTTCTAGAGAGTTATTAGCGACGCTTATCTTCCCTGCAGTATATTCTTAGCGCCTTTCTTTTTTAGAACAGTTTCTTTAAAAAGACTTTGCAGCGTTGATATATTTACTTCAAAAGAACTCACGTAACGATATCTCTTATCGGCGATCTCCTTTTGATGGCCTCATTTAAAGAGTCTCGCTCTCAAAGTAGAAATTATTAAGGAAGATTTTCTGACCCACTTAAAAGCTTATTTAAAAAACCTTTTTAAAGGCGACTTACATAAGAAGACTTCAAAAAAGTGGCCTACTAGATAGCCTGCGTAAACATTACCCAACATAATGATTACTTACTCAAAAAATTTTGTCTTAAAGACGACTCTTCCAAATTAATTCTTTAAGACTTTAATTAAAAAAATTGCTATAATTATTTCTTTAAAAAAAAATCTAAAAAAAAAATGAAGATATCCAACTTTCATGTCGACTTCATAGGACGATTGACTCCGTCAATCTTCCTCGTCCTTATAAGTTACTCATACGCTAAGGATTCCGCTGCTCACTGATTTTCTATGATCTGGTGTTTCTCACCATTCATTTGTCAGTAATGCTCATATGTTCTTAATATTACATTCTACAACTTCTTGAGAAAATAATTTTATATCATGTTTTACTTCCAGAAAAAAGATAAATAATATTATTTTTTTTCAGGCCTTAGCTTCCTAAAAGAAAATAATAAAAAAAAATGCTACGGGGTATTTTTTAATTGAAACGACTGCTTTCAAGGAGCTGTAACACAGCTAAATTTGGTTAAAATTAAAATCGAAGAGAAGAAAATCGATGTCTCTATTCTGAGCTACAATTTATGGTTTCATCAAAACATAAAAGCCTTCCTATAAGTGCAAAAAATATCGTTTTTGCATGATTTTTAGAGTGTTGAAACTTTGTCAACCCAAAATACTCAAATGTAAGGTTAAACTTTCTATATAATTAGGATCACCAAAACCAAAAATAATAGAATTAGACCACCAAAATAAAAATAAAATTTCCTGTTATCATTAAAGTACTAACAATTTTATTCAAAAAATATTTTTAAGTGGACTAGCCCCATCGAGATAAACATTTTTTTACTTCATTTTTTCAGTTGACGGCAAAACCATCACCAAACGTTTCTGTTATTACACCAATAAATCGGATGCGTTGGATCATTGCAACCAGGATGCTACGGATAAAAATGTACGCCGAATATTTTGTGAGGATTGTCTAACAGATAAATGCAATTCAGCTACACAGATGGCAGCAATTTTCGGCACCATGTTATTGCCGTTTATTTTGGCAAAAGTTTTTGCGATTTAAATGCATTATTTAAAAATTGTATTTTTTATTAAATTTAATCATTTATTTCATTTACAATTTCATTTATGATTTCAACTTCAGTGATACTCATTTATTTACTAAAAAAGAAAAGAAAAACAAAAAAAACAAATGGAACACCGATAATAAGTATTAAAATTTAGTTCTTAGCTTAAGATCCTGTCGAAATTCTATACTTCCTTGTAATTTAATTTAAAACTTTGTAATTTAAGTATTAATTTATGTTCGTTTTTGTAATTCAATACCAAAGTTATTGCATGTATGTACAATATATAAATGCCACCGCTGTATGTTTGTATTTTATGTTTGTTCTTGTAAGAAATTGTGTCACAGCAAGGACACAAAAAAAATTCCATTTACTTTATATGGCTTCAGAAAGACCTAATTTTAAGTATCCTTAATTATGTCATAGTTTTAAGTTGATTTGGTTTCCTCAATTCGTATGCTAAGAAATGTTAATCGGCCAAAGCCAGAAAAAGTTAATTAAATTAAATTTCTCCATAACTTCAATAAGTGAAATCTGTGTTTTTATTTATAGAAAAAATATGTTTGACTAAAGGACTTTTACATATATATTTTGAAGTATCGGAAGTTTGTACTTATCGTTAGAATTTCAGTCGGTCTAAAATAAAACTTCTTTTGAAGATTTTCAGCTCAAAAACTACATACTTAGGGAACGGTCAATAATCAGTTGGTATTAGCTTAACCTCAGTAAAGAGTTAATTCTGACTATATAAATATTTTAGACTTTCGCTTTCTAGGTTCTTCGTTATTCATCTTTTCGAGTGTTATAGGGAAGATAATTGTAATTGGTTTTCATAGAAAAACTAAATGGATTCAAGAAGTTATAACTTTTTCGTCTTGAACCTTTTTAACTTTATTTTCTTTGCAGGTTTGAGAGTAATTCTTTAAGATTAAAATTTTTACGTATGATGTCCAACGCTGAAACTTTTTTATTTCAGAAAAATGCAAACTATACAAATTCAGAGAAAATACCAGAAATGTTGGGATATCTGCCAGCGATAGCATGACGCAGTTCATCTCTTTTCAACCGATTTCAATCAACTCGATTTGACATCGCCAGAATATTACTTAAAAAAACTTTTTTATGACTCAATGATCAAAACTAATTTGGCGTATATACCTTCTCATCAAAAATTCTCAAAACTTCTCTTTCATAAGAAAAGTGCTTGAAACATTTCAAAATCACTTTTTTTAGGTTGGTACATCTGTCAGTTGAGGACATGTCAATTTCAAACGCAATCTGTAATCTGGCTTTGTAAACAAGTCCTTTTTTAGTATAAGTACTCTGTGAATTTCGCTATTTCGAATTTAGTTGAGTAAATAGTCTGACTGAAATTTGAAGATTCTAGCAAAAAAAAAAAAAAAAAAACGGTAGCTTACGAGGTCTCAACAATGTCAAAAACACAAGCATTCCATTGGTACAAAGAGTTTAAAGCGAGCCGTACTGTGGTTGATAATTTGCCTCGTACGGGTCGTTTGTCCACCTCAGTGAATGACGAAAACATCGAAATAGTTAAGAAAATTGTGTTCGAAGATCATCGTGTGTGCATCGGGAGATAGTAGCCAACCTAGGTGCTTTGATCGATTCAGTGTAGTGTAAGCATTATTCACGAAGCTTCTGATATGAGACGAAGTGAAGAGTGGCTTGTGCCGAGTGTGCTGAATAATTTGCAAACACATCTCATCTTGTACGCGACTATTTGACGTAAAACAACATTAATACTATTCCGTCAGCTCCGTAGTAACTTGACATGGCCCCGTGTGATTTTTTTCTGTTTCCACGACTCAAGTTATCACTTCTCGGAAAGGGTTTTGAGACGGTTTCGGCGTTAAAGGAGAATTCGTTACTGAGAAATCGTTTGGATTGATATAACAAACGTATATTTCGTATAAAGTAAATAAAATATTAATTTGAGTCAAACAAATCATAAATTGACAAATAGTGCTAAATGTGGGTTGAAGCATTTTATGTTTGACTCAATCTAATAATTTTCTCAGTGTAGATATGACTGAAGGCGATTCCAAAATCGGCCATGGAAATGTCTTGTGAAGGTTGGAAGAAGCCTTGGAATATGTGTATTGTCTGCGATGTAGATTACTTTGAAAGGAATAAAATAATAGCCCATTTTCGATTTATTGACAAGATTCGGGTACTTTTTTATCAGCTGATAATTCTAATAGGATGAAGTAACTACGAACAATGCCAGGGTAACGATAAACCTCCAGCGAAAAATTTTCGGTGAACATCAACAAATGCTGAGCTCGTTTGTTCTCCTCTTTCACCTGATATCATAGCACTTGACATATTTGAGACAAAAATGGGCTCACATAAATACATCCCTGAACGTTTTCATAATTTGAGCAGCATATTCGTTTAGAGATCTGAAGTTTAGAACCTGGAATATTTATATAGTCCAGTGCATTAGCACAGAAGATGGCTTAGTGTACTGACAATTGTCAGTGAACGGATATCGATTTAGATTTTTAAAAAGTTTTGTACTTTTTAGGTAGCGCGATGGCTTTAAGGTTTGAGTTACGGCACAATTTAATAAAATGCGTTAGCATGTATCGTTTGAAATTTGAGCTACTGGGTTTTTTGAGTGTGGCAACTCTAATTTCATTCGTATTATGAGAGAAAGAAGCCGTAGAACGCTTGCAAGATGGTGTGCATTTTAACCGAAAAATAATCTTTTCTGACGAAGTTCATTTCCATCTCGGTGCTTACGTAAATAAGAAAAATTGTCGCATATGGGGCACAGAAAGTCCACACGCGATTGTTGAGAGGCAAATGCATCCTCAACGAGTAACTGTTTGGTATGGTGTCTGGATTGGCGGCATCATCTTTTAAGATGAGGAAAGAAAATGCATTGCAATAAATGGTGAGCTTTACCGCGCAATGATAATTAATTATTTGTGACCTATTTTCGAGGATTGATATGCATTGGCTATCATGCAGCTTCGATTTGACTTTTTTAGACTATTATTTGTGGGGAGCCGATAAAGTTAACTGTTATGCTAACCATTCAGCAGCGATTAAGGCTCTGGACTCTCTGGTCTAATGAAGCTCCTTACAGTCGAAAATGTACTGAAAAATTGGATTCATCGTATGGGCTAGTACAATATTAGCCGCGGAAGTCATATGAATGAAATAGTGTTCCATAATTAGCCGGAAGGATTGTACTTTCAAATAAAAAATCCAATTGAAAAAAAAATCATTCATTTTTTATTTATAGCTAAATCAAATTCCAAAATTTAAAGGGGAAAATACAGTTTTGTTTTCACCTAAAGCGGTGTTAGGAACGCCATTGTTCCTATCAGGGATGGAAATATTGAAAATAATATGAAAATCATGCAATCGAGTACTATAGCCGATAGCAGAAAAGAACGCGTTGACACATATCACAGGGATCACTTGTTCCATATCAGAAGGATCACTTGTTCCATATCAAAACGATGATTTGTTCCATAGCTTGGCTTCTCGTAACCTCAGATCATCTTTGGTGTAAGGCAAATCAAGCACCATGAGAGCAAATTTGTGTCTAAAGCTAATGCAATGGATTAAAAAAAAAATTAGTCAATTTGGCCGACATCAATGGCACATTTTGTTCAATTGACTATGGGATACTGAAGTATTGCAGTTTGTTTGTGCGAATCAGCTCTGTACAGTTAAAGTAAAAAAGTTCACCTTTGATCAGATTTCACAAGCTTTCCGGAAAAAGGCACCCGTGTCATGGCCATATGGCCTCAAGCAAAGTTTTGCTGAATTATTTTTTGAAATGTCTTTTTAGACTCATAGGACTATTTATTTTGACTGTGAGCTATGTACGCACTTTGGTGTTTGCTTAGAGACGAATATTTTAATATTAGTTCCTGTACAATTTTTTATTATTTATTCATTTTTCAATTGTTTTAAAAAATGTAAGCAGTAGCTAATCTTATATGGTTTTTCCATGCCTCCGTTATGAACTTTTAGTCTATTTTGTACATGAGTCAGTCATAATAAAGATTTTAAGATACTGATTGATGTAAGGGCAGTAAAGTCTATAGAATATGCCACATAAGAGTCCGGAGATTTGTATTGACTTGATTTTCAACAAAACTATTATCACCCTCCCCGCTATTGAGAGTCAGTACTTCCAACATTTAGTCTGTGGGTATGCACATTTGGAAAGGTGTTTCTGTAATACGTTGCTTCTTTGCGAAAGTCAGCACAATATAGAATTCATCTGACTTTTTCAGAATGCCAATATCATAAGAATGGTCTTGAACATAGGTATATTGTGCGACATATAACTTTTTTTTTGCACTTGAGTTCTTTAACGTCCGAACGAACTAATGCCGCTAAATGTGTTATTTTGGGCTCAGAACTTATTTCGAGTGCACGTACATTGCCTAAAAGTATTCTAACTAAATGATACATAGGAACTTTATTAAGGATGCAAAAAGATATTCAGTAAAACTAAATAAAGCCTAAAAGTAAGAATTTTCTCATTTCTTAAAACCAAAATCATTTCAGATGTGTGTTTTCAAAATATAAAACAAACAGATTTCAGCTGTTCGTGTTGAGTTACAATTTGAGAAAGTCGAAACTCAGTGCTTTGCAATATCACAAATTAAGCTGTGCTTTCTTTTATCTATGCCCATTGGTGTTATGTTTAATTTGTCAAACCATTATTTATAATTGAAGTCAAGTAAACACTTGCTTTTGTAATTACTTCCCAAAGGATAAGGACTTGCAGTATTTCACAAAACTTCTTGCAAGTAATTAGGAAAGTGCCGAATTTTCATTAACAAACGCAGATAGAAAACCCTTATGAAATGCTCTTGAGATATTGCCACAACTAACTAAACAATGACCAATTTAATAAGGCAAATAAATTTAATGTTAATGCAGGCTAACATGCTAAGCAAGTAAATGATATAAAGAAGTATTTCAAGTGGGCTTTTTTTATCAAAGTTGAACGCCCGTGTGATAATCACCAACTCAACTGAGGTAAAACTTAAACAGCCAACCTTAAGGTGGTGCTACCCACTCATAAGTTCAAGGTCAACGTGAAAATTTATGTTTTCTAATGCATAACAGGCAACACAAAAGAAAACAACACTAAGTCACGCTATATTTCTGGTTTAATAGGTATACCTACACATACATATGTAATATACACACACATACATATAGTTTGTAGTGTAGCTATACCGTAAAATAATGCAATGTTGTTATTTGCACTTAAGTCAAAACTTTAATATATGCAATAATTGCAAAGTAAATGGCAAGTGAAGGTCGAAGTGCTGCTAACAAAATGCATAAATTTGTAGTTTTCAATATAAAAATTTGTATAAATTTTCCATGGTTCGTGGCATGGTGCTTTTTATCCTTTCTAATTGCAGACAGGATAATTAATAAGTGGCATGTTTTGGTTTATGGTGCTAGGGTAGGTAGGTTGGCTACCTACTGTGCAGTATTTCTTGCAGGATATTTTTTATTTTCTTACGTTGTCAGCATTTTTCTTTATTAAGATAATTGAAATAATGAAAATTGTCTCACCTGATGCCGGATTTGTCCTTAATTAGGTGTTTATATTGAGACAGTGTTTCTTCAACTTTTTTTCGTATCATTTTATCAGCTTTGATTAGAGATTAGAGAATTTAAATTTTGAATTGAACTGACTTATGGTACTCAAAACATAAATGCAAAATGGAGCAACAATCAAACGGAGCGTTGATATTTGCTGAAGCCACTACCTAGTTACGTAAGTATAAAAATTTTTCTTAATATTAATAATTTCTTCTCATATTAAGGAATTTCTGAGCAGTAATGAGTACTTTACGATTTTAACTCTAATTCCAATTGGCTTTTTCAATCAAATGGCAAAATAAGTCAGTACTAACAGTAAGCTTTGTAGATGACGTTTGATTTTAGTTCCTGCATTGACCAGTTAAGAATCTTAATAAGAACCCAAACACACTGCCCCAAGGACTCCAAATTCTTTCCCCCTTCGCATGCAATTGCTTTGATACTTTTTTGGTATTACACATTACTTTACTGGTTGCCCATTTTTGGTTCCTTTACAATTGTTGGAGTTATTCTGTAACGATTAATGCATTTTTTTGTTGTTACTTTGTTCCAAAAACACATATAAGGAAATTCAGTAGGTACTTTTTCGATTTCACTTTAGATATCAAAATTTGAAATAAGAAACTTATGTTCCTTTTCAGGACAACTATAAAAATTTGATATCAACTTTTTGAAAAAGTCAATTGGATTTCGGAATCTACCTTTTCAATTTCATGGCAAATGTAATTGATTTCATTCATTTCAATGCATGTACTAACAGTTTCTAGGATTTTCCAGTTTAGGTGAATATCAGGAATTCCAGTTCTAGCCTTTCTTAAAAGTTTCCTATAAATGTCATTTGTTGCGTAGTACTCTTCAGCTATCATTATTTAGGTAATCGATTAATTAAAGTGTGACACTGTCCCTTAACCACGTGAGGATCTGATGCAATATCGAGTAGCGTTTGTTTCTCTTGCAAAATTTGGGCTTTTGCTACATATTACACAAACATATATGTATACTGTCAATTTGATTGTGCAAGTGAAATCCTTGATTGAGTGAAACCCATGTAACTTTTTCGTTTCCACTATCTGAGAAGAGAGAGCATATCTTCAATTTTCAGTTCATTTGAATGCCGCAGAACTCCACCAAAAGTTCTTTAAAACCTATCATTGCCTCTAAAACGGTGCTGTCACATGACGCATTCCATTCCGGTGATGTCCTTACCATACATGTCGTTGTAAACGCCTACTACTATATTCTATACAGCTGATCGTAGAAAGTGGATTTGATATTGACCTCAGCATTTTTTGTAGTGATATAACATTGAACGACTCTTACGGATTGAATTTTTCCAATAAACTTGGGATTTGTTCATTTCCAAATTCGTAATCTACCAGCGTATTGCGAAATTCAGCGTTAACAGAGAGGCCCACTTCAGATTGATTTATGTGAGGAGCTTTTGGCATTAGGAATCATAACATGAGATGCTCTTTAGCATTAATTCATTTAAGCTTGTTAAGCTCAAGGAACTAGAGATTGAATATGTCAAGGTGCTCAAACGCTTATTCTAGCGTATCGTCTTAGCACATTGTTCTTTTAATCCATCAGCATCAGTTCGTTTTCTTGTTCTTATAAATTAACTGTCTGTGTATTGTGGTATTTCAGAAGCATTGAGGTTAGAGCTTCCTTCAGGAGAGTTTATTTTTCCAAATAAAATAAGTTTGTCCTTTAAGTTAGAGTAGCTTGTCATTAGATTGAAGAAATGTAGGTTTCAAACTGGCAAAATACTAAGAAACCAACTAAATTATTTTACGGAGCTTAGTACAATTTGAACTTTTTTTTAAAATCTAGGGAACCTAAACTATGCTCCTATGCTCATACTATAAGTATCAAAGTAGTAGAAAAATTTAAGCTTTAGAAAGAAATCAAAAATTTAAAAATTGGCGACATGCTCGATGAACGTAATGATTTTCTAAAATAGTCTTTTATTTCGTTAATAACGTACATAAATCTTCTTTGTTGAGGCGAAAATTGGAAATGAACAAAAGCTTAATTTCAAAATTTAGATTAATAAATGTTGGCCAAAATTGTTAAACTTCACCACAAATATTACGTAAGTCCAGAAATATCAATATTTTTGCCATCCAAAAAGTGTGGAACTTAATACTATAGAGACAGTAAGCCATGACACCAAAAAATGAAACTGTCTCGTCACTGTATCATCTCGTAGATAAAAATCATGAAGGGGCTGCAAATCAGAGAGCGTCAAATGCAAGATAATATATAAGGAAACATGAGTGCATTAAAAAAATTTTAATTTGATCTCATATCAACAGAATACCTTCAAATTATAACACATAATTTTTAATTGTTTCAATAGAATTAACGTAATTTGCTATATAAATGTAAATTATTAGCAATCTTGCTTCCCATCTCGAGGGTCACAAACAATCGTTAAGGTACACTGCATAAGAAATAACTTGGCACAAAAGTCTAAGGTTTTCTTCGTGTTCATAACAGCTCCAATGCTCTGAACACTGCTGTTATTTGATGTTTGCTGATAAACACGATGTGTATTGTTTTTCATTTTTGCTGCATACTTTTAAGCTGTTCGAAAATTTTCTCGAAGAAACATTCATTAGTTTAATGTCTTTTGGAGCAATTAATTAAATGCAATGTTAACACTTCTTACTTAGAAATAAACAAATGTTTTAGGGTATTCCGCAAAAGAATTGTAGTTAAAATTAACTATTTAAGATTTAATTATGGAGAAATAAATTTTTTTTATATATTTTATAACTGTGCGAAAAATAGATGGTTCGTAAAATGTTAGCCTTTAGTCTTTGAATGTTAATGAGTTAAGCTCGAAAATTATCCAAAACTTGCTTTTTCAGTGTTATTCAAGACTTTCCAAGTTTCAACTACTTTCTCGATACATTCCGAATGTTAACGTTTCGTATTTCGAAACTTTTTGACATCTTCGATGTTTTCTGCTTTCGTATCGGTTTCCGACTTCTTCGATAATTTTAGGTATTTTACCACATCTATCGACCTTTTCAATACTATTCGATACTTCTCAACTTACTCGAAACTTCTTGATAAAAATCGTAGTGTACATTTCGATAATTTTTTTATCTTCATCGCATTTTCGAAGTATCTCGATATATTTCGACTTTAATTTATTTTATCCATACAACTCATATCAAATTTTTTCGATGCTATTCGGCTTTTGTTTACATTTTTATGTTTTTTTGTGACTTATATCGATGTTTTAATGTTGCTGATACCATTCCATACTTTCCGACTTATAATATGTTTTTCAATACATACTTTTTGGCTTTTAATGTGGTTTTGAATGAGCCTCCAAAATACTCGATAGTTTTCGAATTTTTTTTTTGCTCATTTGCTTATTGTTTTTATTTATAATTTTACTTTTAGAGATTCGAATTGGCCAATATAAATGGAGTTTCATGAAAAAAAAAAATGCTGAAATAAGATATGATGCAGGAAAATATACACAAAGTGTTTTTCTTTTTTTTTGCTAAAACAACCCCATTTTTTCGTGTTTTTTCATAATTTTTCAAGCGAAATCTCTTTCTAACGATTTCTTTATCAACTTGAATGATTTTTATTTTAATTTTTATTTAATTTTTTCCGAAAATGGGCACTTGATTTGTTAGAAGGAAATATATTGTACAGTCGTGGTGAAACTTTATATGCTAAGGTATGCCGACCTATCTCCGATCGAGCATTTGCGGTCGAGGCCTTTTCGGGCATTAGTTTTTCTTTTGTTTTTTTGCTCATAAAAAGGATTAAATAGTAAAAATCGGTAAAGGGGTGGAAGCATGATCCTTTGATGACGTCTTTTAGGGGGAGTTAGCAATTCTTAAGAAAGTGAGCACCTAAGTGAGGGGAGGGGTTGAATTCCAAAATTTCTATTTAAACAAATTGATTAAATGTATAAAAAAAGAGAGGAGTGAAATTTCTGAAAATGTTTCTAAAAATAGTAGTAGTTGAAAGTATACCACGTAGAATTAAGTCTTGTCATAAGAGCTGAGAGGGGATGAACTGGATATTAACTTTTGAAAGAAAACAGTTTATTTAAAAATGTATAAAATAATTATTTTTAATTTTAAGGGTGCCTAAAACTTTTCACCCCGGCTGTAAAGATAAACATTTATACTAATGATATTCAAAGTTTTTAATAGCCAATTAACAATCTGCGCTTGTTCTTAGCGTTAAAGGTTCACCCTGTGCAATTAATAAAAATATATTTTTAGTGCTTGAAGGTGCTAAGCTCCGTATCCGTAGCGTTGATTTAAATTAAAAATATACAAAAAAAGTTTTTTGCCAAATTAGGCAACTCAATTTATGTTGCAATTAAAATTATTATGTTTTTTAATTTACAAATTTTAATGCACATCGGAAGTGGTGGCAATTAACCCCCGATGAACTAAGAAACGGACGCCGCCTAATTAATTGTATATAGTACTTATATGCATACGAAAGATGCATTTAAAATCAAAAAACTCAATAAACTGCAACTGGTTTTGCCTGGCTTACGGGCAGTCTGCTTACATTAAAAGTCAGTGTCCATACGTTATACAAATAAAGCAATATACGATGTGTGTATGTGTGTATGCAGGAAACTTTTATCTTACTCTTTTTACACTGCAAAAAAATGTTTCCAAAGCTTAAAATTTCGAAAAACATCGGATTCGAAAACAGTAAGCAGATTTTTGTCGAAAAAATCGATGTTTTTTCATCCCCCCTACAACAATGATCTAAGTATATTTTTCTGCTTGTAGATTACTTTCCGAGTTATTGAACGAAATTCCTTTTAATGCCTTTACCAACCAGCTCTACCACGATGATTCTGGTGACTGGCGCTTATTTAGATTATAAGGTATATTTAAACTATCGATTATAAAAAAAGTTAACTGGAACAAAATGACCATGAATAATGCAACGCTACCTCCCAGACTATGAGGCTTAACTGAAATTTGAGTTTATGGGCCTTCTTTGTGAGAAATTGAAATTCGTCCAAATAAAATTTTTTTGTTGCTATTTCAAATGTTTTAGCTAAAATTGTTTCTGATATATTTGTTCAAATCGAAGTTACAATATAAGCTCTGAGCTTTTACAATTACAACCTAAAACTTCGTTAAAACTGAATAGTCAATTTTTCCCAGTGTAAAACAAACGACATGATGAAGAATTAAATTCAATTAAAACTAATTGCTAATCTTACAGCTATATACATTCAAGTGCTTGAATTTTAGTGGGTGTGCGCGCGTCTGTGATGACTTACCACCACGCTAGGTCGAATGCTGGTTGAACTTTCTATTAAACCATGAAAAAGAAATAGTGAAAAAAATCGAAATGGAAATGGAAATGTGAGAAATATTCAACGTTTACATATCGAACTAAAAATTATGAGTAAAAATTAGAGTAAATTAAGCAAATTAAGTTCTTTACGGTAGAATGTGAAGAAAATTTCATTTCACTATCCATCTGTTTAATTAACAAAAAAAAAAAATTAAAAAAATTTATGTGGCACAGCAGGGACTATTTTGTTTTTGTTTAAAAAATAGCCCAGATAGATACAGTACGCTGGAGTAAATATTACATTTTAGTTTTGTTGAAGGTTAATTACTGCTGTGCTACATTTTGGGGGCTATTACCATTTAATCAATTAGACATAACTCGCAAGACAACAAATCTATACAAAACAGTTCCATACCATTTTAAGCGCTATGAATAGAATCACTTAATTTTCGTTGTTGTTGGAAAGGTTGTGAAAAGAGGCAGTGCCGAAATTAATAATAGTCGGTGCCACGCCTATAAAAGGAAAAATCCGTTTCCATAGCTTAGTTAATGGGCGGATTTTGATAAAATTTCGAATGTGGAGAGATTGAAACCTAAGAAACGTTATTATATAGAGTAAAAGTAAGTGGGCGTGGTATCGCCTCTAACGCTGCAACGATAGAGCCGCTACATCCATTTTAATGCAATTTAGTATTGAGACGGATTGTTTAATGATTTTCACTTTTCAGTGGACAGTGCTACGCTTCTTAAAAGAAACTACTTTCTCACTGCTAAGCTAATAGCAGATAAAATTTGGTACAGAGATAGGTTGAACCAAAAAGAAAAATATGTGGTCTTAAGTGTGCAATGCCACGCCCCTAACGAAAAATACTGTTTCAAAGCCAAACTTCTTTTCCGATTTTAATGAAATTTCGTATGAAGATAGTTTGAAATCTAAGGAGGGGATACAGATATGGATAGTTCCACGTGATGCCATAATTTTTATCTGTGGGAGCGATGACATCAGGTTATTTGGTATTGAACTGTTTTGTATTGTTACTATAATGATTGAGAAGTAAACCCTAATTATAAAATGTTTTCTGTCTGCTATAACATTAGTTTTATGTCTATTATTATGAGTGATCATAACCACCGAAATTCCAATTACGCTTATTGCTGGCATTGTTCAAAAAAAAATATTTAAAATCACAACGCCCAAACGGTATGTTAATATTTTTCCCAAAAAAATTACACAATTCCAAAATAAAAAGAAAAAATCAATTGAACGAATGACATAATGCCAAAATTCAATTAAAAGGATTGTTGGTGGGTAAATTATAGCTCAAATTTGGGCTTTGTGACACAACAATTATTAACATTTTCTGAGAGGTGTCATTTGGTATGAAAGTTTCATTAACCCATTTATCGCTATAAGCAATTTTTTTGTTCTCAAAACATTAAATAAGAAACTTAGCGAAAAGAAGACACGAAAAACAGCTGAATTAAATAAACATTTGTTTTCATGACTAATAATGTCAAATTTTAAAATTTACGGGGTGAGGTGATATCGTATTTAGTTTTAATTAGCAATAAACAGTCATGCCATGTTTCTTGAGATACTGAAACTAAGCTTAACAACGCTAGCAAAAGTTGTCTAAGCTCAAAGTATACAAGTGATATCATACTATATATATTTAGGAATGAAGTATCTGAACAGTGTAACTCAGCATATGGTGCGAGCTTTCTGTGGTGGCCATTTAAAAAGGTCGATAAGCAATTTCATCTCGAAAATAACTCGAAAACTCTGTCTCAATTCGAAAAATATATTGAGCACTATGTTGTAGAGGAGGAAAAGTTCAAATGTTTTGAACATTTGGTTTAACGATAAAAGTCAACAACAAGCAAGTGACTTGCTAGATATTATCTTACTGGTAGTAAACGGCAACATATTCCCCAAAATATTTTGCGCTGGAATGCCAAATCTGATGCTTTTCTGATTCTGACCCCTCGGCACAACGGCTTTGAAACTCATGTATTTTGTGACAAAAATTGAGTTAATAGTTTCATTCTTCTATGTAAATGTACCTAAAACATCTTAAGCATTAAATTGGTCCATATTGTTTCTATTCACAATAGGGTCGAGCACATACCCGTACCCGCATTTGCAGCCGGATGCAAATAAAAGTCTCCAGGATGTCAACGTGTTGCTTATTCTTAAAAAAATATGACTTAATAAGTACTATACTTCCTTGTAGAAATTCGGTTCCATAAAAGGAATATGGATAGATATGTGAAAATATGTCTTCCAAGAAGCATAGAAATAGACAAATGCGTAAGTATAAGGTAGTAACGGAAAATATTTCGACGGGTATCTCATATACATATCACTAACAGGATTTGGTCTCTTAGTAAAAATATTGGTGCTAAGATATACATATCACTAATGAAATCGGTCACTAATGAAATCGGTCACTTGGCTTAAACTTTTATTGCTAACAACGATTTTTTTTTTACGAAATGCTATTTATTGGCATCCCTGATATTATGAAATTGTATTTTAACGCAATCAAAATCATGGGTTTTGCGTAGTACGGGACATATTTTAGCCCATCGCAGATAAATTCGTGCTTTTGGTAGTATGGGATACAGTTTGATCTGTACGCAATGTGAGACTCTTATTGTCCAAATAAGTACATTAGGGTGATTCAGAAAAAAATAAAAGTTTATAAGAATCGTTATTCTTTTAGTATATTGTTTTAAATGTCCTCCAAATTAGGTATGCATTTTATCAGAGTTTCTAAGTACATTATAAAGGTCACTAAAGCCACCACAAGCATTTTTGACTATTCTAAACGAAGTAATTGGTGTCAGAGATGTTAAACGGTTAGAGGTTGATATTATTCTCTATATACATATATTTAGTTTTCGAGTCGCTGAATACGCCAAATATTTGCAGCATTCCTAGATATATAAGAAACAACCCACTTAAAAGTTTTCTATGCGAAAAATCGTCAAAAAAAACTCCATAAGAATCCCCTTTCTAAATATTATTAATTTGCAAATGTGGATCATTACTGCCAAATTAAGCCAAATTTTATGATAAGGCATAGTCCGAACGGGTCAGAGTCCACCCTATTGTCAGGCAAAACTATATTATTCTTAAATCTTAAGGGGGCGAAACAACAACCAACCTACAATTTTTCGCTAAATTGAGGTACGATTTGGATATATGAGTTATATTTTTATTTTTTAACAATTTAATTTTATTTTTGATGCAAAAATGTTGGCAAACTTGCTCTAACCTTCTTGAAGGGTGAAAGCACGCCTTTATCAAAATATCATACAAACTAACAATATAATAATATTATACTTATATAAAATAACACGATATTTTCATATTTTGTGTTAGTGAAATTTGTCATCCATTAAAAATGGCCACCCCTCTAAAGCTTGTGGCTCTCTGCTGCAGCCTATAAAGGTTGTACATATGTAAATCCGCCCCTGTATCTATGAATAAGTAGTATTTATTATTATTTACACCCTACTACACCTTTTTATGGCAACTTAATTTTTTATGAAGATTTGTCTTAGAGATAAAAAACAAAACCAGTTTTTTCTGATATTCTACCGAAAAAGTCAAAAGAAAACTAATTTTTGACGAATTCTCATTAGAGCAATGTACATAGCTATAAAACTGACAAAGCTTTAATTTTATTACGAAATAGTCATTAAACTCGTGTTTGTCACGTAGTCGCTAGTTGTCAAAGCTATATATATCGATTTTGAAATATGTATAACTTTGTGCATCATTACTATCAAATAAACTGCATTCGAAAAGTAAAAATAATTTAATATTTTTCTCAACGCAATTGATATCAATGGCCATATCAAAAATTTAGATATTAGTAAACGAACCTAAAAACTTTTCTTATCGCCCTGATATTCTGATGACGAAAACTTACATTGTTCTACCTTCATTGAGATATACGCTACAAGTTAGCGCATAGACTCTTGAAGTAACTATATGCTTTTACACATTATCTCTGGATTTACTTATCTCAATCGAACTTTTTTCAAAGGGGAACGTCGCTTGTACTTTTAATTTGTGTTCTTGTCGTCAGAGTCGTGCCCTGGATTCATATAACAAATTTCACAAAGTCTATTAAAGACCTAACAGTCTAATATATTCGACTGTAAAGTCGTAAGGTGAAACGCAGCAGGGTGAGAAACCGCTATAACCCACATTACAATCTTTCATTTCAAATGACAAGGCATTGATGACAAATCAAGACGAATCAAGCTTAAATCAAGATAGATGAAGATAAACCTAAATGAAAACAAGGTTTCAAATTTGTCCTTATCCCTCCTGGGGAGTTCAAGCCCCCGAGGCTTCGTGTCGCAATTTATAGTCAAACAACAAGACATGCAAATTATTGGAAGAATTTAATCACTCTGTGCCCTTGAAAGCGTAAAGTTGCCCATAGCTTGGTGATTATTTATGAAGTTCATAATTTTAATCTATTCATTGTGTCTGTTTGCTTGAATGATACAATCTCTAAATTTTTACTTTAATTTATCTTAAAAAGTGTAGCTAAGTATAAGTTACAAATTTATCTTAAAGTCAATTTCCAAAATATTGCTATTTCATTCATTCATCAAAATAGGACTTATGCCCAAAATTACAACCTATTTGTTGTATAACATGAGCCGAAGCATATATTCCAGCGCGTACACAAACATCAATCGGTTTGGATTGTACATATTGTGCAACGAAACCACCAACAAATGCATCACCTGCACCAACTGTATCGGAAATATTATCCACACGCTGTACAGGATATTCGTTGGTACAATCCTTTTGTACGATCAAGATAGGACGCATTTCATGTGTAATTACAACAATGCGTGAACGTGCCAAATTTTCTTTGGGTAAATTCACAATCTTCAGCCCAATTTCACGCAAGTCCGTTGTATTCCAATGCTGTGCTTGCGCAAAACTATAATATTCATCGCTATTGCCGAAGAGTATATCAACATATGGTAGCGTAGCCATTAATGGCTTAGCAAAAGTATTTGTCAAAAAGGTAGCACTTAGATTAAACATAAATACGGCATTATGCGCTAAAGCCTTTTCCGCCACTAACATTATAGAACGCGGACACACTGTCAGAAAATAACCCTCAATATAGAAATATTTTGCACGTTCGAGTAGTTGTTGATTTTCGGGCTTCAGCAGATGTTCGGCGGTGAACATATTGGCTGCCGCTAAGTTAGCAACAAACGTACGCTTTGTGCCGGTTATCAAAGCAGCGCAGGTACCGGTGGGCGCTTGATCTGTAGTCTGAAATTTTGTAATAACACCACTGCTACGTGCTTCCTTCTCTAAAATTCTTGCATAATCATCTTGGCCTACACTACCGAAAAATATTGATGTATTTGGACGCTGCACCATCCATTGAAAGACACGTAACGCATTTGTCGTTGAACCACCGGCATTATATTTGATCGGTTGATATTTTTCTATTAATTCTTTATAGATCGGCGTATGCTGCTTTTCGGCCAGTATGGCATTATCAATTTTAAGTTGATATTTCTGTAAGAATTTCTCATCTACAGTTGCTGTTATATCGAGTAAGGGATTACCGCAGCCAATAATTAGGCCATCACTTAACTGGCGCCTATGAACACAAAACGGTACAAATGTTTGCGTAATGCGATATGATAGTAGGTTGATTTTCAAATTAGACATCTTGGATATAACAGACAAAGGTGGATAGTGGGGAGTAATGAGTTTATATATCACATAAGATGCACAGATCTACATAGTAAAAAAAAAAATAAGTAAAGTTCAAAACAGCATACTCCATAGATAAAAGTCTACTTACATTTGAGATATCTGTTGTCTCTAAAAAAGTTGCAGAAGACTTTTTTTTTGCTAATATTTTTACGATAACGTAAGCTTACACAAACAAAAACCACACACTATTAAACTGATTACAAATCGCATTGAATTGCACAGAAGTTCAGTTGTTTCTAAATAATTTTTAGAGAAAATTAAAAAAAAAAGCCGCCAAGCGAAGTTATTGAGATAACAGTTGCACTACCGTCAGCGTCAGCTGTTGGTACTAAAACGAGTTATACGTAAAATTATTTTTAAGTTTGTACCTTTATGTATTAGATAGAGCTTTACTTTTGTTTACACAGACAGTCGTGGTCAAAAGTATTAGGCACATATTTGTAATCGAGATTTTTGTGGAAAATACTAAAAGACAAGGCCCACATATAAACAGTTTTATTCAAAGAAGTTGCTTCTTTGAATATTTTAAATCGTTTAAACACTAAGATTAAAGAAAAATTTCTTAGTTGACACTATACTTTGCCGAACGAAATAATATTAAAAAATTTTTTTTTTAATAAAATACTCTTAGTTTCTTTAAAAATTATATATAACAATTTTTTTTATTCCATTGAGTGTTACTTATCGTAAAAATATGGAGGTGCCTAATTCTTTTGACCACGAATGTATAATTTAATATACTTAATATGTATAGGAGAGACACAATTTTTTCTAGTTCCATATTTTCCACAGAAATGTTTGCAAATTATAAAACTGTATTTAGGGGAAGGCAGGGCAAAGCGGTACATGGGGCAAAGCAGTATAAAAAGTATATTTTTCGTTGCATTTCAACGCCATCTAATGTAATTGTAATTAAGTTTTCTTTTACCGTTTTACCCAACCCGAAGGGCAAAACGGTAGAAACGTACTTTTTGTTTTTGTATCGCAATAATGAACATCTTCTCTTAAAAAATTAATGAGCTTAATAACCCTTATAGATTCAAAATAGATCGAACTAATGACCTACACGTTTAATTGTGCGAAAAAAAAATTTTTTTCTTTTGGTGATAACTTGGTTAACCCGTTAGATAGCCACTTTGGCCCACCTTCCCCTATTACTAGCAGCGAATCTCTAACTTTTAACATTAACTGTTCTTTGAAAATTTTACTTTTTAAAAAATAATCTGAGCGTTGGAATAAAAATACGTTTTTGAGATTTTCAAAACTGTTGGGGAATTGTGAGTCACTGTCTAAATTAAGCAACACAATAATTACACAGGTCGACAAAATTTGGGCAAACCTCTAATTCTGTAATCTGAATATTCTTTTCTAAAGGTTTTTGTTGTGCTGAATCCGAGGTCAGATTTTCTCTGATTTTTAGAGATATTCTAACCTAAAACTGCAAAAATCACGGTTTTTCGAGATACATATTTAAGGCAAAGTTGCATCGAAGGTAATTTTTATTATATATATGATAAATGAAAAAAAACATTTAAGGTTAGAATATCTCACAAAGTATAGTAAATTCGGCGAAAATGTTATTATTTTCATATTAAGCAGACCAGGATTACTCAAGATCGATTTCAAAGCCCCACGCTGCGAAAGGATTGTTTCCCTGTGCTATGATTATATTTACCTGAATTGATTTTCCGAAAAAATCGTTGTGAAAACAAAACGCGAGACATAAATATTTTGAGAGAATTCTACAAGTGCTTGTTGTACCTATGCGCAAACGCATCGAGTGCTAAAATAAATCTAAGCTTGGTCAAAGACAAAACGATGACAGTCATTTAAAAGTATGAAACTTTTCAATGGTGGTGAAGAATGTGCGTGTCTTACATTTTCCCATGTCTCACAAAATCCCAATTTACTCTACATATATATTATCGACCAAACTTGCTTTGGGCCAAACTAGTTACCATTAAGCCGTACAGTCTATAATATGTGCAACACCGGCTATGCTATCCACAGCGCTTTTGCCTCATAATTAAATTGCATGCTTTTAGGCATACAAATCAACTAGTTTGGCCTAGGAAAAATTTTATTTGTATGAAATCTTTATTTATTTTTCTTAAAAGTTAAAGAATATTAAGTCCGGTTAATAAGAGAATGTGATTCAAGTGCCTTCCTCTGCTAACTCGGTCAATCTTTTAGCAACATTTTAAATAACTTTTAGGCATAATGATGGTTCATGAAATGGTGTTGAACAGTTTGAGGATTATCTGCAAAAAATTTACTCTTCAAGAAACCACATAAGAAGAAATCCAATAGTGTTAAGTCGCATGATCCTGGTGGCCAATTTACATTAGTTCTTCGAGAAATAATTCGATGAATAAACTTCTATTTCAAAAGATCGATGGATTTCGACCTGTGCATATCAATATTTTCCAATTGACTCCACAAAAAGTTTCTTATCACCTCTCGATATCAAACTCCAATCACAGTATTGGCATTATGATTTTCGAAAAAATATGCAGCAATTACGCCACCACACCAAAATCTATACCACACAGTAACTTTCTTTTGGTTTCATTGCCAATTCTCTAGGATTTTCTGCAGCTCAAATACTTCACTTTTGTTTGTTGACATACCCGCCAATTTCACAATGAGCTTCATCCGTAAGGATACTTTTCTTGAAAAAATTTCTCATATCTTTATTATTTTTCTATGGTTCGATTAAGGAATTGCTAACGTAATGCGTGCTCAGTTGGCTTGATTTCTTCTGTTAACTGTATTTTGTAAGCCTTTACATGTAGACCTTTGTGTAAAATATTGAACAAAGTTGTTGGTTTGAGGTTTACTGGCTTTGAACGACGATGCATTGATGCATTGATGCAGCTGCAATATTTTCGCTTGAACGACCATTACGTTGATAAAATCTGCTTCGCTGATCTTGAACTGAACCGTTTTCTTCAAATTAATCAATGGTAGGTTTAAAATCACGTTTTGTCGAAACATTTGCTCCCAACTTTTTTTTGTACGAAATTTTCTTCTAACTTTCACGATATTTAAAATCTGTTTCACATTGTTTGCACGTGTAACGCTCCGTTTTATCTAACTGGAATGTATTTATTTTCTACTTGAAATAACATTGGCTGTAAAAAATATGGTGACAAATTTAAAAAGATAATTTTAATTTGAACACCCTTTACTTTTAGACTTCAAAGCTTTTTTAGTAAATTTTTTATTTAATATTTTTTTACGATTTCGATAGGAGTGTATAAAACTACTGGCCAAAGAATATATCATTGAAGTTTAACATCTTATAGTACATTATTTAAAACAATTACATTTTTAGTAGAGTCAAAAACTAATTTCAATTTTATGATCTAATATAGGAACTAACCTTGAACAATATTAAGATTTTATCGAAACATATAATTATACATTTAACAAATGTCGAACTAAATGTAGCCCCCTTTATAATTCAACCGATGCTTAGCTGCGTGAATAAACTTTTTGTAGTAAATAACTGGCATTAAATTATTGTAATACTTAAAAATAAAATGATTGTTCAGGTTTTTTCATAATTGCAGTTGTTGTAGCTGCTATTGTTTCGCCTGGAAAATCACAATAAACTCAAAAAAAATTTCATAAATTCAAGTGCGCATTATTCGAAATTGTTAGAGATAAAAATAAAAAAATAATTGGTACCCAGTCAGTCAAAATGTTGGTATGGGTTTGTTAATTACATTTACACAGACAACGTTACATAAATCATTTAATTAATTTAATTTGCCTTCATGTTTTCCATTATTGACTGATCTACTCAAGAGCTATGGCTTTAACTTAACGCTGAGTGATTTTCGGCGTTAAAACCACTCATTTACTCTCTTGTCGCTGTACTCGAGCTCTAAGAAAATTATTAGTTGTTTGGAGTTTTTGGCTTTTCAATAACAACCACCACCCATGACCACCCGTTTTGGCTGATGTCATCGACCTTATTTTTTTTTTGGGATTTTGGTTTCTTCGAGCTCATTAAAATTACTAAGCACATTTTCTTTATTTTTTTTTTTTGGTTTTTTTTTTTTTGTAAGTTTGGTATTTTGAACTCGGTCTGTTGCATTGCATGTTAACTAAAAATTAGAATTTAATTTCTTTTTTTTACGTGGTAATGATAGAATTTTAATGCAAGTTATAATAAAAATGTCGCTAGTATGCGTGATTTTGTCACCCTCTCTAACACTTTACGCCACGAAAAAGCTAAAATGTCTAGAAGTTCGTTTTTATTTAGTTAACAAAGTATTCTCACATGTTTCAGCAAAATTAATTATTACTGTACACATTTGCGCCTTAAATGCGATTTAACAATTGTTGTCGTCAAAAGACCTGTTAGGAAATATTTTTAGTTATTTATATACTTTTACAAAACGGAGCAAAATATTTAGCAATGCCTCAGAGAGCAGCAAAAAATATATTAACTACGTTTTCATTTGATACAAAAATGATTTTCTCATCTTGGAGAAACGGAATAGGAGAAATGTCCCTGTTCTGCTCAAGTTCTAATTACAATGCTGCCTCACAATCTGGTTGTCACAAACTCCGTTGGTCGCTTGAGGAGGCCAGTGAGATGATTTTGCATATTTGCTCGAAGAATACGTTAGATAAATTTAATAAATCAAATCGTGGATCTACGAAAGTTTTCGAAATTATACTGTTACTCAAATTGTCAAGGTCAGAATTATTTTAACCATTCAGTGGTCAAATCTTGAGCTCGGCACAGATTTATTCGACAGATGCAAAAGAATAAAATCAAACAATTTAGGGCTGAAGGCAGCCATAGCGCTCAAGTTCACCCTCACCCCTTTCGTTACAGTTGTGAGAAACCCACAAGAAATACCACAAAAATAGTATCGAGTTTGCGTAAAGTTTCCTTGAAATATTGCCAGAAAAACGACTATTTGGTATATCTATATTGAATGCGCAGCAAGCTAAAGGGAAAGAAGAAAACACAACAGCTATTAGCCCGATTATAGAAATTATTATATGCTATGCTTAGCAAGAATTTCCCATAAGAGGCGACCACGATAGTGGATCTTTGTCGTTGATAGGACTACAATTGAACGATGAACAATTTCGTGCACTTTAATGTTTTTAAATTGATTCCGGGTAGGCGGTTTCAAAGCGGCATATTCTGATTAATCCAAATATCTTCTAAAACTGAACAAATTTCATTATGTCTCAGACACGTCAACTTTCACGAAGACTTGCGCAATCTTATTATTAGGAAAGATTACGTAGGAATTTTACCGGCTTACGACCAGTCATCTAAAAACACCGTTAAACAGAGTTCATCAATTTGGAATTGTCTTGGGATTGTGAACTGTGTGGTGAGCTTGTTCAAAATCTTCACGATGAATATTCCTGAAGATCTCATCCAAGAACATGACTCAGAGAGCAAGAAGAAGAGGGTAAACGAAGATTCTTTAACGACATAACAGCATTCTATCTTATGTCAAACTATTCAAGAGAATCCGCATGGTATCGAATGAAATTTCTGGAAAATCTTGGATCAGGTCATCGTTGGACTATTTTCAGTTTAACTTCATTTGTTGATTAGAGTTCTAGAAAAATCACGTGATTTGGCAAGGCATGTTCACGAAAGTGTGAAAATGCATCAAGAAGATTGAAAAAGTGAAATACATAATTTCATTCGGTGACATTTTTAAAGCAGCTGAAATGCTTGAAAAAATCGTTTGATATGGGACTTCTGGCAGCAAACAGCCCTATCAAATCAGACAAATTTCTCAGCGAAAAAGCAGAAATTCTGTCAAGATTACAAATACCTCTCCCTGGATTTGCTGCAACTGAAAAAGTAAATTACTTGAATTAGCTTGCTGCATGCCTGAATTATCAAGTCTCTGAATCCGCTGTAAGAGCTGAGATTAAGCTGTGGTGTGAAAAAATATCTGGACTCACGAAGAAAACCGAGGTTCTGGAAGTTTTCGATTTTTGTGTCTCGAGTAGATTTTCAACGATCAAATATCTTAAAGCAACTTCTACTTTTTTAATGTTTCACAAGACTTTTTCGACTTTTTGCCGACTTCGACGACTTTCGATACAATTTCATACTCTCCGACTTTTGTAATAACATTTGATAATATCTGACTTTTCCATATTTTTTGATACTACATATTTGAAATGCATCAATTTTTCAATAATTTTCGACTACGATCATTATTTTCGTTGTTATTTTATACAATAGGAAATTTAATTTTACTTTGGTGGTGTTTAATAAGTGGGTCGATGTGTGTAGCGTCTATTTGTTCTCCAGTGTTGGAGTTATACATTCACTTGTTTCAAATCGCCTACTTTTTATCCAGTGCATCAATGCTCAAATTTTTCCTTGTGTAGGAGGTGCTACGCCCACTATTCAAAGCCACTCACTTTCTATCAAATGCATTACAGAACTTCTTGTGCCCCATACAATTCAGTTCAGTTTTTGTTCGTTTCATTGAGATGAAAATGTTGAGAAGCATCTATGTATAGTTATATAATAAAAATTTTATAAAATTATGGTAAATTACACCAGAAGAATGTTTACTTTCTATAAATCTCAAAATGTTAGTATTGATAAGCTGACATAGTTCCAACCGGGTGGACTTGTTGCGTGTAAAAACCGCAACTTGTTTGAAACCCACCTTATGAGTGCAAGAAAACGTTGAATGGAAACCGAAAGCGAAAACAAAATACAAAGAAAAAAAAACGTCTGACATCATGCCAAAGAAAATATATTGACAAAACAAAAAAAGTACTCAAATCGCAAAAGAGAGTATTTCTTAAGTACCATATTTAAATTTCAAAACATTAGAGGAACATGGGATCATATGAGTCATGAGTTAAAATTATATTATTTCGATACATTATGGTGCACAAAGCTTTTGGCCTAGGTGTAAGTAAAATTGCCAAAAAAAAAAGATTACTTTTCACGAAATTAAGTTTTGACAGAAGGTAGGAAAATTGAACCGAATAAGACGAAAAACAAATATTTCTATAAAGTTTTTCTATAAAATTGTTATTTCCTTAAGCAAATTCGTTCAACCTCTTGTATGAAATAGCAATAAAAAACATCAAAGCTTTTTGTTCCGACCTCTTCCCATAGAACGGTCAAAAACTCTTTTTCGACCCAAAACACAATTTCTGGGGTACAACGGATATCACTGGCGACGTTCGAAATCTATTTTTCAGCTTTTCTTATAGATCGGTGTAGTAAAATCTTTCTATTCAAAAACCACCTTCATCTTTAGATTGGAGCTTCATTTGATGATATATGAAATCACTAGTGTTGTGATTTATCCAATAATTGTGTTGCTGTAGTGATCTTAATTCCATAATGATTATGTTTCCATAGTGATTTTGATTCCATTGTGATTGTGGTTTTTTCCTCTTAGTGACTGCGACTGCGACTGCGATTGTGATTGTGATCAGTGATTTTGTTCTCTAGTGATTGTGATAATAATTGTAATCACATAGTGATTTTGCTACCACAGTATTTTAGTTTCACTGAACTACCGATAACCTTTATATCAAAGTAGCAATCACTGTAACTTAAGTTATTTATTGGCGGACTATTTCAAGTGGCAATAATAATATCACTGCTACAAAAATATGCTCACATTCCCACACATGATAGGAACATGTCTTAGCTATTAGTGATACATAAGAATCTGCCCACATTCCCCTATAAAAAGCATTTTGTAAGTAAATAAAAAAGCAAGACGTTATATGCTAATGAGTCACAAAACGAAATGACACAGAAAACAAACCGACAAAGTGACTCAAAACAAGCGATGAAATCAAATGGAATTTCACTCAAACTCTAAGCAGCACAATAGCGGCAACAGCAGCAGCAACAGCAACAGCAACAGCATCAAAAGTCAACTAAACAGTGAGACGCACCCGAATTTTATCCAACACTCCGCACAGTTGACTAACAGACGCGTTACGTTGCAGACGTTTGACCTCAAGTTACCAGCAAGTTAATAACAAGTGTTTCTACCGTTACTTTGTGAGTTGAAGTTGAAATTTTAAATATTAAAATTAGCTGAGTGCTAATTAAAAAAATTATATAACTTTTAGCCTTGAATTTTTATTTTGTTGCTTGTGTAAATCAAAACTAAATATTTATAAAAAACATATTTTTTTCCCGGAATATACATACACATTTTTTAAAAAAAAAACATTCGAAATAAGCTTTATATATTTTTTTAATTTTTTTAAGTTTCGATCACGATGGGTTCGACCACAAAATATCTGTCAATTCTGGCTGTGATTCTGAGTGTTGCTAGCACAGGTGAGTAACAATATTATTAGTTTTTAATTTTCAAAATCGGTGCGAAAAATAAATGCCAAAAAAAAATTCATGCAATTTTTGGATAAACCATATAGTCGAGCTGAAAATTTTGACTTAAATTTTACATTAAAAAACAATTTGTTTCGAAAAATGTTCTGTTTGTTGATGGCTATGATAATTATCGCAAAATCATAATCCAACGCACGGTCTTGATGATATTGCTAATGAAAGAAACTGATGAAAGAAAATACGAGTTTGATAAATAAATTCCAGAAACAGTATTTTTAATTGAAGGTGTAGAGTAGTGCTTCACTGAAAACCTATATATACAATTATCGGTCTCGAAAATTATAGCACACCACTGTTTTTCGTCTGACCGAGAACGAGAACTAGCCTTCTCGTTCTCCGTCATACGAGAACATTGTGCAAAAAAAAATGTTTGTTTTTTATTCTAATGATTTTTCAAAAGATACGACACAAATTTTTTTTTTTTTAAAAACAAACAAAAAAAATCGCAAAAATATAAAAACAAAAAAAAATTAAAAACGCTATATCTCGGATACAGCTATGAACCTTATCACGTGGATGTACATTGTTTGTCTCAGGCTACTCGCAAAATGTGAACAGTATTGAATAATGGGGCGTGGCTCCTGCCATACAGTATAGAAACTTCTTGGTGCTTATATCATGATATCAATTTGTGAATTTTTGTACTCAGACCCAATTGTCCGCAGTGAGATCCAGCTAGTAATAAATGTATGTTAGTGTAGAGCGAGAATAATCGAGAAAATTCGGAGTGAACAAGACAAGAACTATCAGGGTTGCCAAGTAGCCGGTTTCGACGCCGCCAATCTCGGAATTTTATGTCAAGGCCAGGAGCCCGGTAGGAATTGAAATTTAAATATTTTATTATTAGCGACTAAAAAAAAGTCATCAAGTTTTTCGCAGACAAAAAAAATTTAATTTTTGAGTCGATTGTATTTATGAATTTTTAATATTGCTGACCAAAACACTTGGCTTTAGCATGACTTAAAACCGATATTTCACGTCCGAGAATGTGTAGGAGGCGATAAGCTTGTAACCGCTACGACTACGATACGATAATTTTTGAACTATCGACAAATTTTGAATTATCGTATCGTGCTCATATCACTGATGCACTAATTTATAGTATGGTTAAAGAAGAAGTTATAATATCAAAATGATAATAGGGCTCACAGCGTAGATATGCTTAAGATATTTGTCATGTTCGTAGCAAAATTCAAAGGATGCCATTAATGGCAGAACAATTATTTCGATTGCAAAATCCGAAACAGTAGGAATAGCTACAATTACCAGAAAAACAATCAAGGGAATAAAGTCTGAAGTCAATATTTATATGGAAACTTAACTAAAGCAGAAAATGAGCTATGTAATCAATTTTTTTTGATTTTTGAATTTTCAAAAAACTCAGGTTTGCATATTTATTTGATTTTATGCCATACGGTTTAATCTCATTATGTCTCAATTTACACATGCGAAATTTTTATTATTCAAAGTTAAGTTTGTTGTAACAGAAGGACAACCGAAAAGAACCAAACACAAACTTTTTGCTTTTAGTTCTAACATTATCTCAATGAGAAAGAGTAACACGAATAGAAAGAGTTCACCAAAATACGGTTAGAGCAAAATAAAAAATTTGAAAATATATATTTCCATGCGTAGGTTGGAACTATGCATATTATTTCTAAAATCATAAGCTTACAATAGGAAACTCTTTTCGAAAATTCTGATAGCAAAAAGGGAAAACCAAAAGGCCGAATATCGAATACAATGGTCGTTGTTGTGTAAGCGCTAAGCAAATTCACAAAAGAGAATGAATAAGAACTTCTTTCATAGAATTTCCTAGTGTAAACTAGCTTTTAGGAAAGTCTCTCTATGAAAATTCTCTCAATTATAGTTTTGTTAGTTACTTGAATTCCATATTTTTAGCTGCTTGTTATATTTGATAGCTTAGACATTTCAGAGAACAGAAAGTGGAGCACTTGCTGCCAGCAAGTGTCAAGAGTACAGTGAATGCTGTTTAAATTGAGTCCAATGTATTGAGTTGATTTTAAAATATTTTACGCAATATATTGAATTGTATCGTATGATATTCCTTTTGAAACATATATACGATATTAACAATTTTATATTACTTTAGGGGTATGAGTTTTAATGCTTAAGGATCGTGTAAAGAAGGCAGAAAAGTATTGTACTTCAGCCGAGATATATTTTGAATATTATATGTGTCTTTATAATAAATTTGGTATATAATTTGAGAAATTATTGCATGAATTTTGTTTTGGTTTATTTGGTTAAAAATTTTTTGGCAATAATTGCTATAAGCAATAATAAAATTATATTTAAAAATTTCTATATTTGCAGCTTTTCAATACTAAAATAAATTTCTGTTAACCCTTCTAACTGTCTATCTCTTTTGTTATGTTTAAATATTTTTTCTTATATTTTGTAGTAATATATTTCATCAAATATCAACCTTTTTCTCATTCTCGTTACCGCACAGCCTATGCCATTCAATGTTACAGTTGCGATTCCATCAATAATTCAAAATGCGGTGAAAAATTCGAGGTCGAGGATGCTTTTAAATATGATTGCAGCCGTGTAGCACCACCAAGATACATTCAACCTTCCGTTGGAAATCGTAATGCTACTGGTTGCATGAAAAAGACATTGGAAGGAGGTGAGTAGTGAATGAAGAAATATCCACGAAGGGCAAACTAAGAAAGACAAAAACCAAAGAGAAAGAAGAAAGCAGAAAAGAGCAGCTCCAATTATACGCCTAATTTTGTTTATGTTGAATTTTTGACGTTGATGTCGTCATGTTGTGTTATGATGTCATCTTGTTGCTGTTGGACATGTATTCTTCTTTTTTTTTTGAGTATTTTGTTTTTGTATTAGTTTTTGTTTTGTGGTATCGATATCTTCCGGTTGTCAATGTTAGTATGTATGTATGTATTAAGCCGGTTTAACTGCGTCTTACTTAATTTTGGTTTCAATCCGCTTTTTTCGGTTCTCTTTTATTAGACCAAATTATGACCTGTTTTTTTTTCTTTGTTGTGTTGAAAATGATACTTTTTGTACAAACAAACAGACATATGTTTGTAAGTATGTATAAGAAGAGGTAGTAATTCTATATTCAAGGCATGAAATGAACTTCCTTTTAGTGGTTTTTGTAGTTTAATTTGAGACATATGCCAGCTCAAATGTGCAATGAATACATTTAGTGTTGTAACATGTAGTTCCTTAAGCTGTAAAGGTCACAGTTACTGATCGATCAGGACGCTCTTCAACTTTACGCTATAACACTAAAATCGACTTGTGGAAAAGCTATTAATGGTTCCAATTAGCTGATAGGGTATTTGTTTGAAGAAAGTCAAAGTTATGAAGTTAAGTTTTTTTAAAGGTTTCGCTTCTTTATGAAAACTAAATTTTATAAGTTCACATTAAAAGAAGATTGCAGATCTAGCTCCACAATACACACCCTCTCAGCGGTGATCACAACGAAACTGGTTTTGGAGACGCGTCTTTTGCTTATGAAACTATCTGAGAGAAATACAGTTAGCTCTCATTAGATCACGGCTCACTATACATCTATTAGATATATCTTAAAAAAGAAGGTGAAATGCTTGATGAACTGAAAAGGAAAATAATTTAAATCTTGGTTTAACTAAGTATTTGAGGAGACAAAGCCCATCTTGTGGCTTCGCAACGTACGCCATAGTTTTTGAGGGATAACAAATTGAAAACTATAGGCTCGGTAAGAATCATTTCAGGAAAGTGTGCATTATGGAGTAGTTCAAGTGTATCCTACCTAGCTTCTAACTGAGCACCATATTCATTATAGGATAGAGTTCATTGAAGTAACTTGTCTATCAGAATCAATTCTTTAGTGCAAGCAACAGTTATAGGGAATATTTAATATTTCCTTGTAGATGTATCGAAATGACCCTTAACCATTTAGTGGCGTTATTTTTCCTTCAAATAAATGTTGTTGTTCTTAAAAAAAATCCAAACAATAATTGCAAGTTAAAGTGCTGTTCCATGGACCAAATTTAACAGTGTTATTCACACCAGTCTGATTAGTTAGATTATAATTAGTTAGTTGGTTGATCGTAAAGCTTTAACTGTGAAGACCCCGTATATTGTTTTGCTTCGTTAATCTCGCAGTAACAGCTGATTTTGTGTTTCTAGTTTTTTATGTACGCAAATTTCTTATTTTAACAACGAACTCAAATGGAAAACGAAATTTGAACAGCTGATTGCTATAGCAGAAAATTATCAGGCTTGCCACTTAGTTACTTTGTTAGTTGTTGACCTAATACTTTGATAATTTTACAAAACAAAATACCCATAAAAAAGTAACGAGTTAATGAAGCCGCTATGAATATTAGTAGTAGTTGTTTTAGTGAAATGATAATATTTGGTTAGGTAAAATATATACAATTTAGAACTTCCAATTTTATTTCATTTCACTTCATACTTAAATAAGCACAAAATCTCTTATTAAAATGTTACTTGTGTAAGTTCTTAATGATTATTATAAGAATGTGACGATATTGTATAAAATCGAATTAATTAATAAATCAGTTCATTTTAATATTGCTATTTTTCTTCTATCGACTGCTCTCTACATCCATATTAATAATCTCTAACGTTTGTAACAGAATAATATTTCTTCCACAAATATCTGACTTGGTTTTTTGTGAATCAGTGCACGTTTGCGACAAAAAAATATTTGTTTCAACTCAAAGCTTCAATTATTAGCAAAAATATGAGTGATAAAGTATAATTGTTGTCAATTCGGCGGAGTATGCTATATATTAACTATTATCAAATATTTAGATCGCCTATATCACATATACCATTTGCTAATTATTATCAAATATCGATACTATTAAATTAAACAAAAGAAATAACAGAATATTCAGGGCTCTGCCGTAGAAGAAATATTCCATTTGGACGTGATATCATTGTCATCGCTGAGTTCTGAAATTTGGTGGCCTAGGATAAGATCCGATTTCCACTTGAACGCTCTAAATCATTGTGGTAACGTTCGCTAAAGCACGAAATATGTAAACGTGGAATATTGAAGAGAAATGAGAGCCCTGGAGTTTTGTAGAGGACCTATGCTCCGTGAGGAGATAAAGAACACAAAAGATTATTTCCCAGTAGCCAAAACATTTACTAAAATCTACAGAATTATAGAGTTACTAGAGAATAAGTTAACTTTGGCGCAGTAGAACGTCAATAAATCAGCATTGTGCAGGATTCATAACATGACAGAAACTCGTTTTACTTGGAAAAATTCCACTCGTTTTTTATGTTCAAAAGTAAATTTAAATTGAAGCTGAATTGATACCATCTACAATTGATAATAACAAAAAAAAATTAAATACTTGGCAGCTTCTTGTTATTTATTTTGATTAGTCATTTACTTATGGCGCTTTTAGTATTCTCTATTTTTTTTTATTTATTTATTTTGCTTGCCGTTTTTATGGCCTAAGTCCAAGTCCAAATAAAAATTTAAGAATTTCAGTTAACATCACTCTGAAATATCATTTCAACTGAGTTACACTGAGTTACATCATGCGCTCGCAAACTTGCTTAGTTAATAACTATAAATTAAAATATCGAACGTGTCAAACTTGATATATTTAAAATATTCAAAGCAAAGTGAGAGAAAAAACTCACAATGAGATGAGATCACTTTTGTTAAAGCGTAATCTCCTAATATATGTAGATACATATTAAGGTGGTTCATTGTGAAGAACTTTTTTGGCAATATTCCAATTAAAATTATAACGACCCGATTAATTATAAAATTGCTCTTAGATTATTTGATAAAAACAGTGTTCGCCTATTAAACTAGTGGCTAGCGATTCGAACCCTATAGGCGGGAAGATGATAGCTATATAGTGACGTTTAAAAGATTTAAGAATGAAATTTTCAGTAAAGATAATATTATGGACCTATATGAAATTGCTAAATTATCTGGTTAATATGCTTTACGTCTCGGGTACTACCGCAAGTAGGCTTTAAGGTAAGGTCTAAAAGAGTTCAGCTCATGGAAACGAAATACTTTGTTTTGAAAATAACTTTGTAACGTCTTGGAAAATTACATAATTTTTTTTCGAAAGCTTATGCTTTGATGTGAAATCTGGCACTGGATTACTATTAATAGGGCAAACCAAAACTAAACGTAAACTTAAAAATTTTATCGAATTCTTATTTTTAATTCTTAAACTTATCCAGAGCAAAAAGTTTCTTAAATTCGATTTTATTTCAACTCTTTGAACCTTTAACTTCAAAATGGATCTAAAGTTATTATTTGTCATTGTTTTTACAAAAGTTATATGATTCGAAAATGACTTACCATGTGATTTAGCTACAACGTGACGTACATATGTATTTGTAACATCTTTCGGCTTGCACCTTTTAAATTAAAAGAGAAATAATTTTTAAGTGGCTACAAATTTTTCAAAAATAAGAATACCTAGATAATTTATCTAAAATTTGGCTAAATAAATAAAAATAATAATAAGAAATCATTAATATTTTTAGGTTTTCAATTTTTCGCCAACCCTATTTCGACAGCTTTTTCAATATAGGATTCCTTAGGTTTCCTTGCTAAATGACTATGGGACCAATTATTATTTCCAAAATCACCAGAATTTGTCACTGTGCGAGAATTCGATTCGACTTTGGGAAAAACAGAATATAATAGCTCAAGAGCCCGCTACAGAAAAGTCGATTGTATCAGATAGTATAAGATATGTGGGGCAGATAGTAAAGGATTTTCGTGACACTAACCAACCAAGGTTGCCTAGCCAAAGCCCGAAAATGACTGAATGTTACACAATTTTGTTGTTTTAATTAACACTGCGTAATATGATATTAAAGCTCAAAATGTATGCCGAATGATAGAACTCGAAGAGGCCTAAATATTATACATGGGGTTGCATTGTCGAAACCTGTTCAAAAATGTGTTGCCATCAGTTCTTTGTGTAGTTTTTTTATTAATATATATTAATGCTTGAAATATGAGACAAACGATAGAGCTCGAAGAGTCTAAAAAGAGTATATAGGGTTGACTTGTCAAATTCTCTCCTAAATAGGGGTTGCCACCCGTTTTTAGAGCCAAGTTTTCTTAAATTAGTGACGAGCCATGTTTGAGACAGGATTCGACAAGGCAACCCTACATATTCTACTTAGGCTCTTCGAGCTCTATCGTTTAGCATACATTTCAAGCTGTTGTCTTCATTAATGAAAATTGACCCAAAAAATCGGTGGAAATCCATGTTTGGGACAGGATTCATTTGGGGTGAGTCAATACGAATCTGTGGTTAGATTTTTAAAAATCAAGATACAATATAGCGGAAACACAATAGCCCAGTACACCACCTTCAATTTTAAAAGTCCGACCTCAGATTCGTTCAGCGATCCCAAAAATTACCGTATACCAAAATGATGCAAATCGGTTGATTTTTCAGCAATACGTGCCTGTTGACCTGGAATGTTCCATACACCACCCACTATACCAAAATTTTCAAGCTATACTAACAATATATCATAGACAAACTGAAAATAACTTTATTATTGAATAAAAATAGTGAGGTAAAGGTTGAATCATACAAAAGTAAGTAACTTCGAACTAAGTACTGTTTCAGTCAATTTTCATCAAGATACTTTAATGCGTCAAAATTTTGACGGAGACTACGTCACCTTTTTTTCTGAACCAAAAAAAAAAAAACACTTCAATTAATTTACAAATAAAGTTATACAGAAAAATTCAAAGAAGGTTAAAAAAATTTAAATTTTTCGGTTTTTTTTAAATAGTTTTTTAAGTATATTTTGTTAAAAAAATTAGTATTTTGACTTTATAAAGAGCTATTTTGATAGGAAGTTTTACTCTCCACATGATGTAAATATACTTAAAATGTATAGTTTTTGAGTGATAATTAAAAACATAAAAAATTGGAGATGCTTTCACCGTTCCCAAAGTCCAAGTCTAATTTTATTCATACTTTTAGATTTATCTTTTTTAGGGTACAATTGAACATATAAGACAATAAAATAGCTTTACCGATTTAGTGCCTTATTCAAATACAGGGTCAATTTCATGGACCACCCTAAAACACAAATTCAGACTTGAATTCAATATATATACATACTTATAGACATCTGTTTAATTAACATATTAAATACAGTAAGCTTATGCGCATTTTAACTTGATATTAAGGCATTTAAAAATATTGTATTTTATAGAAATAATATTTCTATTCGACATTTCTTACAAACAACTAATGAATACCAAATGAAGCCTTTGAAATACACTTACAATAGGAAGAAAAAAAAATTACCATAATAGAATTTTCAGTATTATGAGCACGAATTGTTGTGGTATAAACTCTGTGATTAATTTGTCATTTGTTTATAAATAAAGATTTATTTACAAACAAAAATGCAGAAACAAGAAAAGCAACAAAAACAACAAGAATAATCACTATCAAATCGATACGTAACAATGTAGCTAATAACTTGTTCATTATCACTGAGATGGAAATGATAATGTTAATTGTGATTCAGAATAAAATCCGGCATTCGAAAGGTTTTAATGAAATTCATTATCAACAGAAATTTTTACAGCAGTGTTTATGATTTTGTGGAGCATTAAATTAAATCTTTCCAATTTGCTTACATAACAAATATTTGTAGTAATTAGTCCTTACTTTGTCTAAAACTATGCGATCTTACTCAGGTTTATACAAGCGGCGGCATATATCAATGCAAACGTAACAAAATATATTATTTTTTAGCATCCTAAAACAAATACCTTAATCTCGTAATAGATTTTTTATGACTATTTATTTATTTATTAATTTCAAGCAATTTCCTAGTTGTCACGTTGAAAAATTTCCGGATTTTCTGTTAAATTTTTAATTTTATGTGTTGCTTTTTCTATAGAATTGCAATTATTATAACACCTGCAATGATATATTTTTCTAGTTTTATTTTACATATATGTACGTAGTTGTCGATTTAATTGATACTCAATCCATTTAAAAGCATTGAAGTACAACTATACTCTTTAATTTTAAATGATACTAAACGAACTTTTTTCTAGTTTGAGTCATATGCTAATGTTGCCTTTTGGATTCGAGATGGTACTATGCTTTCCATAAGGATATATACGCGCCACATCGATTAGTTTGTTTTGGCAAAAAAAAAAAGTCGTTATCGCATGTAATGCCCAAAACTGTAAAATCAGAAGTTTCCGGAAACTTCGCCCAAAAGCAGTTAAGAGTTAAGGTATAGCAGAGCTTGAAGGTGTAGGCAATTTATTTATCCAACAAAATAAAAGGTACTTTTGTGTTTCTAATACATAGCCGGGGAACATAGTCTTCGGAAAACTCTTCCACCGTGCCTGGTCATTAGCATTGTAGGCTTAAGCGTTTGTAGGCAGGTGCCCATTTTGCAGTTCTTGTGTGCACAAAATGAGAAAATTGTGGCTTACGTGATTTTGTAGGCGTATGAATTGCTAATTTTTTTCTAGTCGCAACTTTTGATATTTCCCATTAACTGTAATTGCCTGACCAACCGAATATTCGAAGAAAAATTATGCCTCGAGCCCTAAGTCTACGCCATAGAATGACACGTTGATGATTCATTTGATTTTCAACAAACACTTGTGGATTTTATGAACCCCAAATGCAAACATTTTGACGGCTAACGATGAAAATGATTTTGTGTGAACAATCACCCATTTCAGTATATGCAACGAACTCACTTTGCTATCATTGCAGAGCAGTAGCGTATCTAGAGGGGGCAGCAATATATTCGTGAAAAATATCTGATTTTGCAAAGGTTTTTGAAAGTCAACAGTGAATACCTATTTTTTTTAGCAAACGAAAACAGTTCCACGTAGTAAGTTTTAATGTGTAGATAGATATTTTTGCGAATTTGAAGTGAAAGATATCTCATATTGCTAGAGTTGTTGAATGCCAAAAGTGAGGGCCATTTTTTTTTTTCGACAAAATATTTTCACAGTGAAAATAAGTCATTTTTTGGTAGATAGAGGGAGGCATTGCAACTGTTTGCCCCGGCGGCCAAATATGCACGGTACGCTTCTGTTGGTTAGTAGGCTTCAGTTCAGTTAATTGAACTTTGTTAGCATGAAGACTCAAATCTTTCGTGAGAATATGTTCTAAAGGGCTTCTTGAAATATCTAATTTTTAACCACGATGCCGAAGTCATGTTCCTGGTTTCTCAGCAAAACTCTCATTGAACGACTTGTTGAAGGAAGACCATATTCTATAAGTTAACTTATTGATTCAGTCTTTCGGGGTTTTGAGTAATGCAGTAATGACTAATTGATTTCTTTACAGTTTATGAATTCCGATCATATCTGGTACGAAAATTGCGAAAACTAAATCTGCTGCCAAACCTTAATTATTTTTAAAATATTGCTCAACAATAATAACACGTTGGTATTTCGTGTAGCGTTCGCTCTAATTTTAATTGCGTTGAGCTGTCCGCTGTCGCACTGAACTGTCACCTGTCACGAGAAACTGCCACTCTAAACTCTAAGCTATCAAGCTGAACAGTCATCTGTTATACTGAGCTGTCAGCTGTCACACTGAGCGTGAAACAGCGTGAAATCCAAATTTTGCTTTTTATAACTCCTTCTCCGTTGTTTCTTTATAGAAAAACTAATGAATCTAAAATAACAATATATTTTGTTGATTTTTTCGCATTCTTTTGTAAAAATGTCTCAAAATATCATACTCCTTAAGATCAGTATCTAGACGGTTTAATAAATAATTTGAACAAAGTGAGAAAACATAAAGCGTGTGATGTTTTAGCGGAGAACTATTTAGAAAATCATTATAAAGTTTAATTTGAATTTAGTTCAAATATCAAGATAGTTCTAGCTCCCAATAATTAAAAATTTATTTATTTTATTTATATTCATTTTATTTTGCTAAATTATAGAAAATACAAAATCTTTCATAAATAACGACTGCTTATTTTTAAATAAAAATTAAAACAGGAATTAATTTGTTGCCAACATTTAAATAACGCTATTACTATATAATTAATCTAACAAGTAAAAACCATGTTATTTACTCCAACTTTTTCTTTCTTTTACAGTTGGCGGTGGTCGTGCACAGATTCAACGTTTGTGTTACTGGGGTGACATCTCAAATACTCAAACCGGTTGCAGCTCCGATCCAGCACTGCCATTCATCAGACAATTGTCATGTGAAGTATGTTCAGGTGATTTCTGCAACAGTGCAACAGCCACTGGACCAATTGCTGGCGCCATTGCGTTGTTCTTCGTTTTGGCACGCATGATGTCCTAATTTGTGTGGCAGCAACTGTTGACGTAGTTTCAGCAGCGCTATTAGACCGCCTTAGCTCATTAGGGTAAAACAGTAGTTGCAAATGTCGTTGTATTTTTTAAGTTCTTCTCATACGATGTAACAAAATTAAATGTTAAATTTTAAATTTTTAAATCCATTGCAGAACATTCGAATATTTTATTTTTTTTTGGCGTAAAAGCTCCTTTTCTTAAGTATCTGTATGCAAACATTTTTTGTTTTCTTTCAATATGAATGCAGCTAATTCTTAAATAAAACTTAATTATTTATATGTAATGTCTTTTATTCTGATCGTTATTTTAAAAGCATATTATTTTTAACTATTTTTATGGTTATAATCGATAGATAAATAGTCTTTAGAGTACAACTTTTAAGCAAATTTTTCATTTTCACATACCAAACTGAATATCCTTAACTCATTATCGGCCCTAAAATATCGCACTGATTTAATAGCATGGATCGATCGGCGCAAAAACAAAAGCGATTTTAGTTTGACAGATGCGAGCAACTAAGTAAGGTATTGCTTGGGTTCACAGCTGTATCCACTATATGATTAAAATTTAGAGCTCTGCCGAATTTGGAAAATATTTAAAGATGCATTGAAAACCACTTGATTACAACAAAAAAAAATCCAACTCTTAACCTGGTCAAAAAGTTTAGTACCATACCCTGCAAAAACAGTGGAAGTGAAAGCCTTATGCAAGAATTAATCAACGACCTCGCAGCCGAAGTTGAATAAACTGTAGAAATTGGACATAGTACTGTTTCCGAAATAACTACAAAGATGGCTGATAACAAATTCAGAGAAATTCGACCAATCGATAAAAACGTGACCCTAGTGACAACTATAAATGAATAGCTAAACCTCTGAAATTAACATTTCTCGAAAATCATTACCCGGGAAGATCACAGCGACTAGCCTCGTGTTCACCTTTATTAGCGGAGACAATAAAGGCCATCAAATCTCTCAAAAACAACAAAGCGGACGGTGCAGATCATATAGATGCCGATATGTTGGAGTCTTTCCCGGAATTCACTGCTGAAATCATGTGCCCATTTCTTATTTAAATTTGGGATGTAGAACGAATACCTGCAGATTGGCTCATAGAAACCTTAGTGAAAGTCCCTAATTAAGAGGACTTATCATTATGCCAGAACTACAGGGGATATAGGAGTTCCGTACAGGGTCTTTGCGAAAGTCCTCATCACCAGTAAATACTTAGAACCACTCATCAGTAAACAAGAAGCTGGATTTCGCGTCAACAGATGTTGTGTATATCAAATTATTACTAATGTAATGCTAGTATCTAATATAGACCAGACCAAAAGCTTATGGGCAGCAAACCTTTTATGTCCAAGATTATGAGCTATAGGGTGTCAAATACCAATAAAACCTCTGCATGTACATTTGCCATATTTTAGAATATTTTATATTTTAAATTATTTTATATTTTAAATTATACATAATTTGTGACCATATAGACTTCAGATCAGAACGATATAACTGACATTATACTTAAGTTATAGTCAATTTGACCACAAAGCCCTTATATTATATGAAAAAAAAATTTCATCCTTTTAGTATGATGTAGTTTATAGTATTCTAACAAAAAGTCTATATGATCAAAAGTCTAAGTTATGGATGGTTCAAAGGATCGTAAATTCAATATTTTTTAATTTTATTAATTTTTAACACCCCATAGTTCCAAAATTTGTGTATTTTTTGTGCCCGAACAGATTCTTGATGATAACAATATAATATGCATCATACTACAATTTCAACCGATTTTACGAAGAACTGATTTCCAAACAATTAGTGCGGTGTTCTTCTAAAAACATTGCCCAAAGCTTCAGCACGCGTTTTATATATATTTTTTGCTATTTTCTGAAGCAAAACTAAAAAGCTACTCAAAATATTTGATTATTTCTTATCAAACAAAATAAATTTTTTTTTATTTATTTTGCGATGATACATTTTGCACATTAGCATTTGCAACTTTTCACTGTGGGCTTCATTACATTAATAGTTGGCAAATCCAAAATAGTTGCAGTTTTGAATATAAAAATTATTTTTTTTTTTAATTTTCACAAATTTCTCTTTGATGACAGGGTTGAAATATATTGTATTATGATTTCAAGGAAATATTTATTTTAGAGTGTTGAAGTTTGGAATGAAAAGAACAAAAAAATCGTCGAATTGACTTGAGTTTTAACTTCATTTTGTGTCATTTAGTATTTAAAAATGATTTTCGATAATTTTTTTTGATTAATTGAGTACTTATTTGCAAAATATGGTTTATCAGCCGAACCCAGAAAGTACACACATTTTCGAATCACGCGATCTTGGCAGCCATTTGACTTCAAAATTGCAAAAGGTCATATGATTTTTGAGTGAATTTGCAGTTAGAATTTAAGTGAGTTTTGAAAGTCAATAGAACACTTTACCGTTGAATTTCTTGCCTAAGAGTGCCATGAAGATTATTTCCGATCCATCATTCTGCCCACAGTGCACACTGATAAGTATATTATACAACAAAGGAACAGAAAATCTCGCAAGACGTTATCATGCTTTGATACACTCGCAAGTATAAGGTGTGTGCTATGCTCGAAATTGCCTTAACAAAAGACTTTGATCACCAAAACGGATCGGAAAATAGAAAAAAACTTTTTTGAGATCTTTTCAGAGAAATGAATTACGATAGGAAATATGTAGCCAACCATTCGAAGGCTTTGCTATTTTATTGATTAAAAATTGTTCATAGTCGCAGTACAAATAAAGCCGCCGTCAACACAGCATTGTATACAAAAATAGATTTAGATAAAAAGAGAATAAATCTCATTTTCGAATAAAGTAGGTACATAGAACGTGTGAAATTTAAACTTTAAATACCATACTAAAGTATCTAAAATAAAATAATACTAGTGGATAGTATTGAGATACAAATTCATATCTGTATATATGTGCACACAAGTAACCGGCCAAACTATTTAGGTTTAGGATGAACCAGTCAAGCCTAGGATGAACTAGGATGTTTATTTACCTTACCGGTCTCACTCCCGACTTAAATGTTAGGGTAAGTAGGACTCAGGGCTTACATCCTCCAATTTATGTAATCGTGGTCTGCGGAAGCGGTTCACTATACGACGTCGAACGCAGGATTCGCTAATCGGTGTTGGATATACCATTAGAACCAAGGCCGAAGGATGCCGCGAAGGATGTAAGCCTTGAGTCGCAACCGAAAGCCGACTACTTACCCTAACAAACTAAAATCTTCCTAGCCTAAACTGGTTCATTCTAACACGCTTCGGATGAACTAGTTTGGACTAGGATAAAGTAGTTTATACCAAAAACGTCTTATTTTGTTAAATGATTTAGTGATCAACGATTTTTAAGACGAACTATATTTTGAAAAACTTTATAAAGTGACATACTTTAAAAAAAAAACTCTTGTAAAATGATTAAGTGCCTGTATGCTGTAGCTGTTATCATTGGATTCGCTAGCACAGGTGAGTGCATAGTTGCTATACATCAGTTCAAATTTTTTAATAGAAAACTCAATTTTTTATAAATACATACATGCATTAGGGTGGTTCTTAATTAGTTTTTTTTTGCAAAAGTCAAATGCGACGCCCCGCAAATAGAATAAAAAAATTTAAAAAAAAAAAATCTGCTTACGACATAAAAAGTATAAAAAATATCTAGAATTGTTAAATAAAACTAAGCGATATATTTATTGATCAAAACTAATTTTGTCGCCTGCAACGTAGGCCCAACCTCTGTAATACAACTACGCAAGCGCTTAATCCAGCCCTCCATATATTTTTCGCTAGCAGAAAATAAAATCCTATTCGACTCATTCGTTCGACCGTATGATTTACTCGTTGTTTAACATCTAATGCTCTATAATACTCTTGAACGATGCGAGGGCAAATAAACAAACAACGAACACTATGTATATTAGACCGGTTCAAAAAAACAAATTTTTTGTTTTTTTTTTCAATGTGTCAGCGGATATCCATCGCGTTACATGTCTAGACAAAGCTCCTCAAAGGATATTCATTACTGTTGGATTAGCAGAGCCTGTTCGAAGTTGTCTACTTTGAAAAAAAAAGTTGAAGGGGTTATCGAATTTTCCAACAAAAGAGGAATAGTTTCCGGGATGATTACCAAACCTGCCAATCGAAAATTTTGTTTTTTTTTTTTCAAAAATATTAAATAGCTGCAGGTACATGATAGTAAAATTCTGGTGCAAAAAGAGCACTAGTTTACTTTCTTTAAGGTACATAGAATTGAATCAAAAAGGAATAATATTGTAGTAGTGGGCGTGGCATCTCCCATACAAGTAAAATACCTTAAATACCATGCATATCTGGCAAACTATGTGAGCAATCATACTAAAAATTGGTGCAAGAATGTTGTTAATAAAAAGCTATTTCTGGATCAAAGCCGAGCTGGATTGTACCAGTAGGTGTGACACCGCTCTAAATTTTAAGGCTAACTGATCCGTATATGACGTCCGTTTCGGATCCGTTACAGATATGAAAAAGCGGATTCCGGTTTTTTTCCGTTTATGAGGTCCGTTTCGGATCCGTTATGGATCCGAAAAAGCGGATTCCGTTTTTTTTTCGTTTATGAGGTCCGTTTCGGATCCGTTACGGATACGAAAAACGAATCCGAAACGGATCCATATTCATATACGGACGTCATCGTCCGTTTCGGATCCGTTACGGATATGAAAAAGCGGATTCCGGTTTTATTCTGTTTATGAGGTCCGTTTCGGATCAGTTACGGATCCGCAAAAGCGGATTCCGGTTTTTTCCCGTTTATGAGGTCCGTTTCGGATCCGTTACGGATCCGCATCCATTTTTGTGCACATTGGGGAGTTAAACAATGCCGTGTACAATACCTTTCAAATAGGATTTTTAGTATACATAGGTTATCTGATAATCAAGCGGCATATCAAGAAGATTCAAAAAATAGGTCCTCACTTATCAACATCGAAATCGAGAACATATAGAGACAAACAACCTCAAAGTCGAAAAGTTACAGATTTTCTATCGAATTCGAGGACATTTCTTCAAAATAGAGCAATTTTCGCGTGTATATGTGTGTAGGCACTCAAAAAAATTCTTGTAATACGATTTTCTCTCTTCTGTTTTTTTATACAGCATATGCCATCCGCTGTAATGTATGTAGTACAGCTAAGAAAGCTGATTGTGGTGATCCTTTTAATGCTGAAAATTCATATGCTACCGATTGTAACACGCTTAAAAATCCTTTGACTCTCTTCAGTAGCATTCTATCTGGTATTAAGATTGATGAAGCATCTGGTTGCTTAAAATTGAAATTTGAGTCTGCAGGTAGGTTACAATGAACGAAATTTTTAATTTATATATATATTTTTGAGTCTCATTATATATATATTCTCTTATAATTTTTTTTTTCTCATTTTCACTCTTTTCATTAATATATTTAGGTGAAGTATATACAAATCGTGTGTGCTATTGGGGCGATGTCTCAAAGTCAGAAGAAAGTTGCAAACAAAGTGAAAAGCTAATGCATGGTGCACTAAAGCAATTGTCATGCGACGTTTGCACCAAAGACCTATGCAACAGTTCATCATCCACTGGAGTATTTGCAGCAATTGTTATGTTCCTCGCAGTCTTAGTTCGCTTGATATCTTAGTTTTTATGGCGAATATATTTAGTCATTTTCAGCATTGTGACAGCATATATCAGCAGATTCAGATCTAATAGTAATTTTGCTTAATTGCACCAAATATATAACGTAATATATTGTTGAATTTGCTTATAAGATTTACATATTGATTGTTTTTACTACACTTTTAAGAACTTTTACCTCAGTGCCATTTTACTGATAATTGTTTAAGTATCACTTAATTACGTTCCAAAATATTATATTAAAATATTGAAGAGAATCCTCAAGGTTTTCATGAAAAATATCTGAAACTTTTTTCACAATTAAATCCAATTTACTTAACTATGCATTTGCAATTTTTTTCAAATCGATTTAAAATAAGTTTTGCAGTAAGCCTTTTTATATATAAAATAGTTACCGATCGACTTAACGTTTTCTCATCCGTAATCAAAATAGAATGAATATGAGATTGCATTCTGTGTAAGATCAAAAGTTTTATATTAAGCAGCAAAATCATTTGATTTCGGGCAGTACGGTGTAGTTCAATAACATGTTATGAGAAGTAGAAAAAATAGAACCCATAGAGCCGTTCTCTTTTGAAAAAATTCTTTCAGAAAACCTCTGATTTTTCCCGAAAATTAAATTTTATATTAATGAAATTCATACATACATACTCATCCCCTGTAACAAACGATTTTTTTTTATTTCCTTAATCATATCAATGTTTTCTTAGACGTCCACTGTGAATCAACATAAAATCCAAAAACGTTTAATTTATGTTTTCTGTATATAACACTGATTCAAGAAATAATTCAAAATAGCATGAAAATAATACGAAAATTTCTAATAAATAAATTTCAATGTTTTTTTTTAAATTCTTGTGTTATTTTATTTGTGTGGCTTACGTTGATTCTGAAATGATCATATAGAACAAAAGGTATTTTTCCTCTTTACGACAAAAATTTTAATTCCTATGTGTTCCATGAAAAATATTAACAAAGTCTGCAAAATTCTCAAAAATGTTCTTGGAATGAGATAAAATTCCCTAGAAAGTAAGGTAATATTTTCGGGAGTGAATATTTTGAAATTTAATGTATAAATTTATTCAACAATTTTTTGAAAGCGATAATAAATAGTATATTTATTAAATTGTATTTTTATTTGGAAAAATTATTTCTAAAAATATTATGATCCCTTTCCACTACTTTATGATAGGCATCTGCTGCTAAAAGTCTGATAAAGGCACTTGGATAGAGAATAAAAGGTACTGAAAATGATTTTTGCGTAAGAAAGGTGAAACTGTAGTTCATTCAGTAGATCCCACTGATTTGAGTGTTATTGCTTTTACAATGACATACATTGTAATATTTTATAGAGGTAGTAACAAATGGAGCAACCAGTGGCGTCTACGTGCCTCAACATAATAAGAGGAGGATTTGCTTATCAATCAATCATAAGTATGTATGCATTTATCATATTACGAACTTTTTTAATTAGATAATAAAATTGTTTCAGTGACCCTATCCAGTTTTTGGCCTTTGGCCCCGCAAAGAATAAAAACGACCCTGGAAGAAATTCGTTGATTGCGTTTGGTAACAATACTAGAAAAATTTTGAAAATTTACACGGGCCAAAAACATTGGGCGCCAATCAGGCCATAGAAGACACAACTTCCAGCGATCAACACAAGTTGGATTGTCCATAAAGCACTTAAAGCATACATACCTCCGCTCCTCAAACCATCTTCATTCGATCAGTCTCTTTATGACTTTAGCACCATTTTATATTTTTCGTTCCTTGGCTTAATTTTTACGCCGTTGTACATATCGCGCAAAAGACATTGTATCATCGCGGTATTTTAGATTCAAAGAAAAGATTAACACCATCTCACTTTTGAGAATTCAAATGAGAGTGATGATTCGCAGTTATACCCTACGTATAACAAAGAAATGATTGTGGAATGCTTAAGAATGTAAAAAAGGTTATATGTACCCTACAAACATATGTATGTTATGTATCAACTTTGATTGGCGTACCATTTTTTTTTGGCTTATCAAAGTTAGTGTAAAAACGCTACCGCACTACTTGTGTGGAATTGGTTAAAATTTTAGTGTGATACATCATGTTTTTCTCCTGATCAAAAATTCATGTGGGCATTAGGCTATTTATGGCCAACCTTATGAGTTATAGGGTGTCAAATAGTGATGGCATTTGGGTTTTGTGGCAACGTACTGAAACGAGACATCGAATTTACTTTTTAGAGGGCATACTTTTCATGAATGAACTCTATAGGTCTTCATCTACTCAACAATATTGGCTTTAATTTATTATTCTGCTTGTGACTTACTTTCCCAGTTATTGAGCGAACTTTTTCTTGGTCTCTTTTTTCCTAGAAACGCAGAAATTTTTAGCAAAAAAAATTTGGCTTTCAGAGAAAATAAATTATCCATGTTTAGAGATTTTTTTTTTTTTTTCGTGCGTGGGGAGTTAAAAATGCCTAACGCACCATCATAGCCATCGCCACAGCTATGGTGAGAGGGGCTTGCACCCTCTAAACCAGTCTCCCCGTACCTAGACCTAATTCCACCCCGGGACCGACTTCATGTCATTGCATCGGAGTGGGGTCCTTTAGATTTCGCTTAGAGCGACACCCGGTGGGTTAATAATACACTGCGTATGTGTATGTTCTGCATTTACTCGTTAGCTACTCTAGCGGCATCTGCTTTTCTCGTTGATCCTTCGGTCGCCTCCAGATCTCGTTTTTTCAGCTTCAGTATCCTTTCTGAGTATTTCAGGATTAAGAACCAGCGTTCTTCGCTAGACACTATTTTCTCGACGATGTTGTTAGGTGATACAGCGCCCATTTCGCTCTCGATGGCATCTCGCATTGGTTTCCACCTTTTACAGTGGAAAAAAGTGTGTTCTGCGACGTCGTTGTCGGAATCGCCATACAAGCAGCAGGGTGTTTCATATTTATTAATGCGGTGCAGGAATTTTCTGAAGTAGCCATGTTTAGAGATAAAATTCAAATATATGGAATGCAAGGGTTAACAGAAATCAAATATTCACCTCTCTTGCTTTAACTATCGCGCCTAGCTACATACACATGTACAATATATATTGTACATACTTTCACACCAACTCAGAGGTCGCCGAAAGTTTTATTTGTGATGGCTATACGCAGTCAGTGAGTATTGTAAATTTTCATATATAGGCTGCTTGCTCGTCATTTTAATGAATGGTTAGCTTTTGTGTAAGTATTTAACGTGTTTAAGCAAATGTCATAGTTAAAAATAAAAAAAGTTTGTGCCAAAAAAAAATTATTTCAAAGCTATTGCTCAGAGGTAAGCTTATTTGAATATTAACGAAAAGTTCCTTTTTTTCTTAAATTTATAAATAATTTTTCTCATTACTTATTAACTTATGCATATTAAGTAAATATACTAAACAAAAAATAACTATGTCACTCCACATTTAAGACTACAAAAATGTATGTGTTCATCAAAATGACGAATGGTTAGCGTTGAAGGAGTATTTAATAAAGTTGGCATGTGTTAAATTATTTTATCATTTAAACTGCCCATAAGTAAGGCTTATATAGACTTAAGATCGGAATGATATAAGATACATCATAAAAACACTTCAACGATTTCACGGAGACCTGATTTCCATACAATTGCGGTGCGGTGTCCTTCCTAATTGTTACAAAAATATTTCTCAAATATTTCACCACACGTTTTGTATGTTTCGTATTTTTCCTTTCATAAAACAAAACTAAAAAACTGCTTAAAATATTTGATTAGTTTTAATCAAGCAAATTTAATTTTATATTTTTTATATTTTCCCAATGATGAATTTGCACATTAATATTTGTTACGCTCCACTGTGGGCTGCATTGCATTCAAAGTTGGCAAAACCAAAATAGTGAATTTTCTATTATGCGATTTCTAAGCATTGAATATCATAAAAAGTTTAGTAACTATGCGGTAAACAATACACGTTACCGATGACCTTGACCTTGATATATGTTAGTTTTAGGGTCAGTGGTGTCAATTTTGTAGGGCTGGGGAGAGCAGAGGCCCTCCGAAGAATCTGATACTAACCATTATTCAATACATCAATTCAATAAAACCATCTAAAAGTAGTGAAATTATAATTCTCGGTTCACCCCCGCCCCCCCCCCCAAGATTTTGATAAACTGACGCCACTGTTTGCGGTGATCATAAGTTGGCAAAATCTTTTAAAAATGATTTTGAAAAGAAAATGATCCATACAAAAGTTAATTAATTAATAAAATTAATTCTTAAAACTTCCATTTTAACAGCCGTATAGTTCCTATAAATGCGATAAAAGGAAAATTTGTTGCTTTTTTTATAGTAAAAATAAACTACTTGCCGTCAATTAGTGCGTGTTATTTCAAACCAGTTAACTAGAGCGCGCTATCCAACAGTTGCTAATATTAAAAGTTCAACAGAACATTTTTGGCGTTGAAAGTTTAACATTGAGCCCACTGTGTCACTTAACCCATAACCCAAAAACAAATTACACCTTATATATATTTTGTTTTCTTTTCTAAGTATTATCTGACGATTATCGCAAGATTTTTTTAAGTCAGTAGCACTTTCATTTTTTTTTTCCATACATGGCCACAATCTCCCACTGTGCCACGGTAAGCTTAACACCTGCGAGGTAGCGTGCATATAATACCTTTGGGTCATTAAAGTATCATAACTAAATTTAACTTATGTAATTAACATTTTTTCTCTCTTTACTATTCAATTGTAATTCTGCTTCTCTTCTTCTTTTTACAGCTTAATTACATTTTTTTAACAGTTCCAAATACATGGAACTTTAACCCATTATGTGGAAGTTTGGTGAAAATTTTTTATTTATTTAATAATTAATTTAATTTTCTTGGGTTTTTGTTTTGATAAGAGTTTTGGAATTCTCTTTATATTTTTACTTTTATAAAAAAAGCATCATAATTTAGTTTCTTCACTTAATTAATTTTTAAAAGAATATTACTAACAATTCTACACAGTTGGGCTATTTGTTTTTGGGAGAAAATTAAAAATACTTCTTAGGATATTTATATGGTGGTTTATAAATAATTGCCTTAACAAACACCGACTTTCATGTAAATTTACATATTGGTCAATACTTTTTTCTTAAACAAACATTTTTATCATCCCAGTAGCCTTACAAGTATTGCACTTAACTGATAGTTTTCGCAATAAGTAAGGCTTCCCAGATTCAATGCAATACTTTACCGATGAATCAGAATTCAATAAATCATTCAACGGCAATGATGAAAATTCTGATTAATCATGTCTACTTTAAGTAATATCTTAATGAGTATGTAATATGCAACGTGTGAGAATGATTGCATGCGGCAATAAATTTATTTTAAATGCATCATAGCTAAATTTCATCAAGATATATCCAATTTTGCCCTTACTTGCTGTCAAATTTTTTTTTTTTAAAAAATTATTGAATTCTTATGGGCCAATTCGCTAAAGGATTTAACCCTTAAGTGGTCGCATGGGGTCAGAAAATTTTGGAAAATGTAGATTTCATTTGTTTTTTATTGTATATAAGACAAATTATATTAATAATTAGCCGCATATAATAATCAAAAAAAAAAAAATTATTTGGGGTCTATGTTGACCCCATGCATCCACCGAAGTAAAAAGCTTTGTTCGCCTACTTATGGGTCAAACCCATTAATATACTGACTTTCACAAAAACCTAATGCATTTAAGTCACACAAATGGTAACTGCTGGTGCGCTATTTTAATATTTTGATTCTAGATTTCTGCCCACAGTGGGCACTGGAAAATATATTATATGATAAAATAAAGGCATAACTTTCAAAACTTAACATAAATGGCAGACGCAAACTATTTCCTTCGGAGTATAAGAACCACATAAAAGCAATTCCAAGCAGCAAAACATCTCGCATGACGCAATCATATGCTCAGATACACACGCGAGTATAAGGTGTGTACTATGGAGCACAAACGCTCAAAATTGCCTGACCAAAAGATTTTGCGCATCAAAACTGAGCATGAAATGGAAAAAAACTGAGAGAAATCCAATGCGATAGGAAGATTTGTAACCAACGATTCAGAGACTTTGCCAGTTTATTAATTAAGAATTGTTCAACGGAAGCGTTACGATAAAAGCAGTTCAAATTAAGCCGCCGTGAACACAGGATTGTATACAAAAATAAATTTAAATAAAAATAAGAGAATAAATTTTATTTTCAAATATCTATACATAGGTACTGTGAAATTTAAACTAAAAATAACATACCAAAGTATCTAAAATAAAATAAATAAAAAGTGGATAGTGATAATAATTTGTATATTTGTGCTTCTTCTACGCCTTCGTTTATTAAGTGATTTTGTGATCAACGAATTTTAAGACGTGCAACTACAACATATTGAAAATCTCAATAAAGTTCCATATATAAAATGATTAAGTTACTTTTTGCTGTAGCTGTTATTATCGGATTTGCTAGCACGGGTAAGTACATATGTAGTTAGCATCAGTTCGTACTTTGCAACTGAAAATTCAATTTCTTCAAATGTATTAATGTGATTTGTTGTTGCTACTTTTTGTTGCAATTTCGTCTGATAATTTTTATCAAAATAAAAGATTAAAAACAAAAAAAAAAAAATTTCCCCTTTCATAAACATCGGCATATATTCTTATGACAATTAAAAAACACTTCATGGGAGCATCAAAAAATCAAAAAAAAAGTACACTTTGAAACATCAAAACGCTGCTCTGAAAGAAATTTAAAATGATCCGTCATTGACAACAATTCAGTTTAGTTCATTTCTGCTTACGACTTAATAATCCCATGTAGAAATTATCCGAAATCGTTGAATAAAATGAAACAATATTACGAGATCTAGTCCTCTATAAAATTTTCGTTGACCGTTTGAGGAATAGTATTCTTCAGCGAATTTACTTTTATGGCTTCAATTGACTCAAAGCGCCTTACCCAAAATTGTGATTTAGGCTTTGGTAACAGAATAATTTCATTCGGGGTCATATCAGGTGAATATGGTGCTTAGTCGAGGACATCCGCTGAATTTTTGACTCACTATCGACAGATATTCTCACGCAAGCGCTTCACTACGCCTAAATAATATTCGATATTTAACTGTAGTCGCAAGAAACTTAAATCTGGATAACCTATATTAAATAAATTCTTCTAGCAAATTTAATCATATTATTACCACTTTTCGTTTCCGAGATATGCTCTTTTGAAATAGAAAAATTTTAACTCAATATAAAATACAGCAGTAAGTGTACTGAGTAAGAAAATACCTTTTATGTAGGTGTAAAAGAAAGTATCATACTAAAAAAGTCAACTTTCCGGCAAAAATAAACCAAATCTCTACCCGGTTAGTGTAATAAAATTCAATAATTTCTTCAAAGTATCGTTTTTTCGCACTTTGAATACTCTAAATGAACTCTAAATACACAGTTTTCTGCTGCAGTTAAGTAACCACGGTATAATCCTGAAGGAGCACTTTACAATGATCAATTGTACGGAACAAAGTTATATTCCAGCACGTCTTGGTTTTTTTCTGCTGCATACGAATGTTAAATCATTTTTGCACTGCAATATCAACCGATTATGAAATGTCAGAGAGTATTTCATTTAAATTTTTCAATGCCGTAAGGATTTCTGGGGAGCGTAAAGTTATTTCTGAAGAAGTGTTTTATTTTGCATAACCCTATTGTAAATACAAAAAACCAAAAGAAAAAACTTAACTAATCTTAGTGCTACATAAAAACCAGAGACGCGTAACACTTACGTCTCAATTTTGAATGTTTAATATCCCGAAAACTACACTAGATAGAAAACAGTCTTTTTGAAAGTATTTTTCATCTCATTTTATAACTTTGTTTTTAGTGCACATCGCCACGTCGAGAATACCACGAAGAATGATAATAGGATGCATACCAAAATAGACTTTCTATAAATCAATTCTTGTGACAATTTTAAGGGTTTTTTCTTTGATCACAATTAAACAACGCCGAATGCAATAACTTTAAAATATGATGAGAAGTATATGTACATAGGTTACCATATAATCAAGAGACATATCAAAAACATACAAAATATGTGTCGTCACTTTTTAATACCAAAATCGATACACAGAAAAGTGACCTCATCGCGGAATATCCTTGAAATCGAAGAAGTCTGATATTATAACTATTCAAAAGCAAATTGTGAACGTACTTATGTATGTATGGCATTGTATTGTGGACTGTCTGAGTTTCCTATTTAGAATTGTAGCACTAGAAAAGAGCTTTCAGGACTACAATATCGGACGTATTTCGACGATTTACTTTACTTGACTTCAATTATTTGTTTTACGAAAAAAAACTCTAAAAAAAAAAATCGTCTAACACAATTTTCTCTCTTATGATTTTGTACAGCATATGCCATCAGCTGTAACGTATGCAGTACTGCTACGAAAGCTGATTGTGGTGATCCTTTCAAGGCTGGAAAAAGTTATGCCACCGATTGTAATACGCTTGAAAATCCTTTGAAACTCTTCAGTAGCATTCTTCCTGATGAGAAGATTGTCCAAGCTTCTGGTTGCTTAAAATTGAAATTCGAGTCATCAGGTAGGTTCACAATGAACGATCTTTTTTATTTATATATGCTACTGGCCAAACTAGTTTTTAGGATAAACTAGTTTTTCTTAGGCCAAACTAGTTCATCCGAAGGTCATTATATACTTGAACGGCATCGCTCCTGAATTCTTTGAAGTCTTACTATGTTAGGGTAAGTGGGTGGCCAACGACCGCAACTCAGGGTTTACATCCTCCAATATGTTCAATGCCGGCTTCACAGTGGCCTTTGGCTATATCACTATAATATGTCCAAAATAGGCTTCGCTAACACACCGGCGTTCAATATATTGCAGTAAAACGTTGTTGGACATTTTGGAGGATGTAAACCGTCAACCTACCCTTACATACTAACATTTTCCTAGGCTAAACTGGTTCATACTAGCACGGTTTGAACGAACTCGTTTGAGCTAGGAAAAACTGTTTATCCTAAAAACTAGTTTGGCCGGTAACATATACATATTTTTGACTGTCTCTATATATAAATGGTATATTCTCTTATCGATTTTTTTTTTAATTTTCACCCGTTTTTTTACTATATTTAGGTGAAGTGTATACAAATCGTGTGTGCTATTGGGGCGATGCCTCAAACTCAAAAGAAAGTTGCAGACAAAGTGAAAAGATAATGCAGGGTCCAGTAAAGCAATTGACATGCGACGTTTGCACCAAAGATCTGTGCAACAGTTCAACATCCACTGGAATATTTGCTGCAACTGTTTTGTTCCTCGGTGTTTTAGTTCGCATGTTATCTTAATTTTTATGGCAGAAATATTGAGCCATTTTCAGCATTGCGACAGCATAAATCAACAGATTCAGATCTAATTGTTACTTTGCTTAATTGTACCAAATATATAGCGTAATATATTGTTGAATTTGTTCATTAGATTGATATTTTGAAATTGTTGTTTTTACTACACTTATTGAAAATAGCAGATTAAATAAATTATATTTCGATCTAGAGTTGCATTTGAAATAACTACGGAAGCATTTAACTGAAACATATAAATTTGCACATACTTATTTTGTATATTCACAAAACAATCCACGAAAAACTAAACTGCTTTAATGATATGATACTCGTACAACAAAATTTGCTTGTGATTTCATCCGAAAATAAATAATGAAAAATATTGCAATGTGTAATGAATTTGTAGCTTTTTACTTTTTAGCGATCTTAAAAAATATGGGAACGCGCAATAAGTTTGTAGCTATTGACTTTTTGCGACAATTTGTGGCTGTTTACTTTTTCACGACGATAAAAAATCGACGATGAAAAATATGAGAAAGCTACAATGAATAATAATTTGGCCACCGTTGGCTGAGTTGGTTTGTGGATCATATGGGTGCTAAAAACTTGCAAGTTCTTATTCAGCTGGCATTGCGTTTTTTTTTTTTAATTTGAATTTTTAATCTAATTTTTGAATTTATTTCATCACATTTTCATTTATAATTCTGAATACGTTTATTTGAAATACTTTTATATTTTTAAATTTTAGCGAAGTTATAACAAAAAAAAACATTTTTTATAAAATAAGACATTGATTTTCCGTACAGTTAAAAAGATTAGTTTTTCGATTGTTCCATTAGAACTATTTTAAAAAATATTTTTAATTTTTTTTGCTGAACCTAGGGTCCCTTTATCAAATTTTATGTCATATCTTCGGTATTCAGTAGGTATAACATACTAGAAATATTTTTTTTAAATTGTGCTAAAACTTTTTCCTTAGAGTTTTATATATTTTCCTTAACATCTACTTTGTTAATTAATTTATTAGTTTCTAAGTAATTAAAAAAAATTAAAAAACAAACAATAAAATAACATAAAACGTTAAGCGCTCAGTGGCACGCTATACTGGGCAGAAATAAAATTTTTTCGAAGTTAACAAATGGTTTTCCTTTTAACAAAAATATTTAAATACCGAGCTCCTCGCTTAAAGGAACTTTGGGAACTCAGACAGTTCAATGTACATCAATGTGGTAGTTAATTGCTTACATATGTGTGCACAAATACCCAGCAGGCAATTGAGCAAGGCCTTCCCCAGAGAAGGCCTGTTAGCACTGCTCCGATTGTAAGAGGCCTTCTCAAAACTAAATTTTCATGTAAATAACAAAAAAAAATTTTTTTTTTTACTACTTATGATTTTTGTTTTTATTTACAATCTGTCAATATTAACAATAAGTAAATTTAATAAGTAGTGAATTTTTAATTAGCAGAATAGTTACACTCCATTGAGTGTATACTCATTAAATGCTATTATGTACTGCTATAAGGCCTTCCCATAGCAGCAGTGCTATAAGGCCTTCCCACAGCAGCAGTGCTATAAGGCCTCATAATAGAAGGCAAAAAAGAAGGACTTCATGTATTTTTTTACTTCATGTATTGCAATGTTTTATGATTCGACATTACTTTTTTGTCATTGCATTGTACTTATACGACATCGAAAGTAGATAATTGGTTACAAGTACGGAACAGTGTGCATGTTGCTAGGCTGGTCTTCTGTTTCATTTTAAGTTAAAGTGGTAGAGTGTTGCGCATTCAATGTCAAATTATAAATTAAGAAAACGTCCCAAAAAATAAACATTGAAAATATGAACGTAAGGGAGGTTGACGCAGATAAAAAAAAACATTTAACTAAGAGTCTTACGACGTATTAAGATTTAATTTTTCAAAGTACTTCTATGACCCCTTCTACGGTAAGCGCTCTTAGAAGGGCTCTTGACGCAAGCGATGTAGGAAGACCTGCTCGAAGAGTACTATCAGGCCTGCTAAATGAGGCCTTACTTATCGGGACGTTTCATATAAAAAAGAAAGTAAGTTTGAAAGGAGGTGGTAAGGCCTTAATCTTACCAGGTAAGGCCTGCTAGAAGGCCTGCAAGCTCCTGCCCTTGCCTACTGGGTAAGTAGTGAGATACAGGTGTATGCAAAAAAAATAATGTATATACCAATGATGGCATTTGGGTTTTACTGAATCGAGACTTCAAAAGTACTTTTGAGAGGCCGAATGTACTTTTCTTCAGCACACAATTTTGCTAAAATGTACAAAACAAATCACCAAAAAAAAAAACGAGGGGTTCTCACTTTTACCATCTCTAAAACCCTAGCCAACAACAGGGGAGGGGGGTAACGGTAGGATTCCCCCGGGCCCGCAGTTCTTCTAAGGGATCCGTAGATTCTTAAAATTGCTATTCAAAAAAAAAACTGATTCTTGAAAATAAATAATCACATAATCAATCATCATAATCATTTAGGTTCTTTGCGTTTTCTCGCCGATATTTCCCAGGTCAAGCTTTTTTTTTTTTAACCTGAAAAAAAACAGGTTCTACAGAAAAACTTGTTTTGAAGAAAAATGAATTGTGTGACAAAGAATATGTAAGCAAAGAAGAAATCATAATGCTGTATACATATACATAGAAATGTTACGACATCATTTTAAATTTTACAATTATTAAGGGGAGGGGGAGGAGGGGCCCGTGAATGGTTACCCCAGGGCCCGGATTCACTCTCGACGGCCCTGAAAAAAATCCACACATTGCAGTTATTTTCATTTATTAAAAAAAACTAGTAAAAGTGTTGTCTTGGGCCAGGCCGAAACTTATTTAACCCTACACTGCATTGAAAGTACTTTCCAAATAAAGCTTAAAAATTCAAAAATTAACTACCTAAAATTTTCATAAAAATCGTATGTGCCAATTGTGGGTTATACGAAATCCAAATTTTCAATTGTTGAAAAGAGCCATGCCCAATTTTCCAATTCCGCCCACTTTAAGCACATTTCAAGATAAAGGGTGTTTTTTTTAGAGGTATAGAGCTTCGAATTGAAATAAAACACAAGAAAATCGTTTTAATGTCCATCAATTTGGCTTTATTGGAAGGATAATTTTATTCCATTAATGTTTAAATATGATTTCGGGCATGTGGCTGCCGCGGCTGGCTCAAATAAAGCCAATTCTACAGGTCCAATTTTGAACCACTTTTTCGAGCATATGGGGCCGTATGTCGGCAATAACGCCACGAATGTTGGCTTCCAAGTCCCCTAACGTTTCTGGTTTGTTGGCGTAGACGAGCGACTTCACATATCCCCAAAGAAAATAATCCAATGGTGTCAAATCACACGATCCATTCCGCGAAATTATGCGCTCATCGAATGTTTCCTTCAATAAATCGATTGTGACGTGCGCTGTGTGGCATGTAGCGCCGTCTTGTTGGAACCACAACTCATCCACATTCATGCCATCCAATTCGGGAACAAAATAGTCGGTTATCATGGCTCTATACCGGTCTCCATTAACGGTAACTGACTCTCCAGCATTATTTCGGAAGAAGTATGGCCCAATGACTCCACCAGCCCATAGAGCACACCAAACAGTCAGTTTTTGTGGATGTAATGGCGTCTCAAGGGTCTCATGTGGATTCTCTTCACTCCAAATGCGGCAATTTTGCTTGTTGACGTAGCCATTCAACCAAAAATGAGCCTCATCACTGAACAAAATTTTGCGATGAAAATCAGCATCGAGATCAATCTCATTTTCGGCCCATACACCAAAATCACGACGCATTGCATGGTCTCGCGGCTTTAATTCTTGCACAGGCTGGATCTTGTAAGGTCGCAAGCCAAGATCTTTGCGCAAAATCTTCCATAAAGTTGATGGTCAAAGCTCCAATTGCTGTGCACGGTGGCGAATCGATTCATTCGGGTCCTCTTCAACATTTTGCTCTACAGCGGCAATTGTTTCTTCGGTGCGCACTGTTCGACGTCTCTGCGGATGCGTATTATCACATAGAGTAAACGTAGTGCGAAAACGATCCATGGTTAACCGAATTAATTGCTCTGATGGACGATTATGTCGACCATAAAATAAACGGAGCTTGCGGTAAACTTCGCGAACTGAACCATTATTTTCGAAATAAATTTGCACGATTTGCAAGCGTTGTTCTTTTGTCAACCTGTTCATGATAAAATGGCAAACCAAACTGAACATAAATGACATTAGAGTTGCCAGATTTGACCATAAAATGCCAGTTTTATCTCTATTCGAAAAACAAACCTCTAAAAAAAACACCCTTTATTAATCAGTGTACTTAATTTCATCACAATATTTTGCACGGTTAACCAGTTATGGCGTTTTTAAAGTTAAAATTTAGGGCTGTGCCACGCTCTTATAAGAGCCTTTGCAAATTTATACCGCTCTTAATTTTGTTCAAATGTTCACCAAAACACCAAGTTTCATCAAAATCGCAGCAACATTTTTCAAAATGTACAGGGTGTATATTTACATGGAGTATGGGTGGTGGGCGTGGCCTTGAACCGATTTTGCCCATTTTTACATGCTAGCAGCTTGTAAAAAGGTATGACCTACATATGTGCCAAATTTCATTGAATTAGCTTGCTTAGTTTTTCCGTAAACGTGATTTCAACAAACAGATAGACAATAATATATATACTTTTCTATACCTGTCACGCTCCTTTCTATGCGTTACAAACGGAATGACAAAACGAATATACCCTCTGAATATAAATAAAAGTTAATTATTACGAACTGTCCAAATGTACCGAAAATGTACTAAAAATGCACAAATGAACCGAATATACTGAAAACTTGTCGAATATACTAACGACGATTTTTCAGGAAGCAAATGTATCAAAAATAGTACAAAAGCACCAAAAATGCCAAATCACTGGTATATACTGTGATTCATTTTGTTAGAATTTGGTAGTGCTTCAACTACTGAAATATTTTTCGAATTCGCTCCTGATTGTTATAAATAAACTTGGTAAATTTTAATATATTTAATTGTTGAAAAAAAGTAAACAACAAAAAATACGCTGCTTATTTTGAGATTTGCATCTACACACAGAAGTAAATAACACTAGACAAACTATGTTTTACTATTTAAATATTGCATGCAAAGTCAGTCAATGAAAATATTAAACTTAAAAATTGGTTATAAAACTTTGTCAAATAACCTGAGGTAATCTCTCTAGTTTTTGCTCTTTTTTAACATGTAATTCAAAAATTTAGTGAAGTATATTCTATTTCATACAAAAAATCTTCTTCAATACCAACAATATGTATCTTAGTTTCAAGGTCTATTTTAGTACTAAATTTTTAATTCAAAAGTCAAAATATGATATGACGCAATTATGCTTAGATAGATAGATACATATGCGAATGTATGTACCGTGTGTATGTGTGTATGTACAAACTCTCCGAATTGCCTGACTAACAAATTTTACGCATCAAAACTGAGCATTGTCACATTACGCATTTTGGGAGAAATCGAAAATGGTAGGAAGAGACGCAACAATTCAATGACAACACGTCAAATAACTTTGTGAGGTTGTTAATTTAAAAAACTGCTCGCAGTTCGAATTAAGCCAGCATAGACACTGTATTGGGGCATAACACCACGTCTTGCTTGAATATCCAATAAAATTTAAATAAATTTTACATACGTTGTCATATTTGTTTTTGTTTTCCCTAACAATTCCAACAAAAGTATCTGAAGTGAAATATTTCATTTAGTGATTTCAAGATTGAAGATTCTTCAGTTCTATAAAAATTAAATAATTGATAGTTTATATTTTTAATTATTGTGTTAAGAGTTTTTTAAAAAATGTTTATATCTATTAAGCTTCTTTGTAGCATAGCTGTTATTGGCAGTATCGCTAGTACAGGTAAGTGGTAAAGAATATTCACTAAATAAATAGCTGCTATAAACTGAAACAGTTTCAAAACGCTTAAGCAACTTTCAACAATTTTAATTCATGCTGAACCTATGATTTTCGAAATGTATATGATGCCTTTTGGCTTGATAAGATCGGCGTAGATGTGATATGATAATTCGCATGCCATTCGCGTTTTTTAGTCATTCACAATTTTTTAGACATACGTCATTCTAAGCCTTTTGCGAACTTTAAGTCTTATGTGATTTTTTAGTCGTACGCGTATATGTATGAATTTTTGAGGTTTATCTAACTCTTAAGTCATTTTATGACCTTAAGGTCACTTAACAATTAATGGTCATTATACGAATTTAGTTTTATGCGGCTATTCAAACATTATGCCACATTTTAGTCATACTATTTAGTATTCGTAAATGTTGCCAAATTGCTGGAGAGACTTCCAAAGCATCGTTAGTGGTTTGGCAGTTCACAAAGCCTCGAGTGATATTACTTTACAACGTTGTTTCGCTTAGTAATGCATTTTACCGGAACACATTACCAAACTTAGAAATTTTCTAATTATAAAGTGAATGCAGTTGGTTGCAAACCTGCACTGTTGAGATTCCTCATATGTGAGAAAATCCTTTCTTGACCTTTTATATATCCATAAGTGAGAAACCACTATGAGCTGTGAATTTGAAGATGTTTTTTGTGCGGTATCTTAAATTTTTTTATTCAAATAATCTAAATTGTATTCAGTGTCTTTAATAAAATATATATTTTGGATCATATTATAAGATATCAGATTTATAAATAATTAACACAAACAATATTCTCCCTCTTGTTTCTGTACAGCATATGCCATCCGCTGTAAAGTATGTGATTCCTCAATGCAATCTGATTGTGATGATCCTTTCCGTGCCGGAGAACGTTACGATTCCGAATGTGAGAATTTTGGAAACATTTTTAAGCTTATCGGTAGTTTTATTCCAAATGCGAATATTGAAAAACCAAAAGCTACCGGTTGCTTAAAACTAAAGTTTGAATCAAAAGGTAATTTCTGAACAATAAGAGTATATGTATTAGTTTTTAACATTTTCTCTCTTTCTCGCTCTCTCACTCTGTCTATCTCTTCTCATTTGCTTCAATTTAATTATTTAGGAAATGGTCTTGTATACACAAATCGTGTGTGCTATTTTGGTGATGCCTCAAACGTTACAAAACATTGTAATGAAAATTTAGGCATACAGCAGTCAACTTTAAAGCAAGTATCATGTGACTTTTGTGCTGGTGATCTTTGCAATAGTTCAACAGTCACTGGAATATATGCAGTAACTGTTATGCTACTCGGTGTTTTAGTTCGCATGTTATCTTAATTTCAATGGCAGTAACAGTGTAGCGTTTCATCAGTGCACTGGAGTAAATCAGCAGATTTACAAAATCTATATCATACCTTCATTTGATGTGATCTGGGAAAAGGGAAATTTATTTTGCCAAAGCAAATATCGTTCAGTGTTAAATTTTTAGTTTGTGCGAAATCGTGGCGCAGGATATTCTGTCGCGCAGTATCTACTTGGTTTTAGTGCAAAACTTGCGAAAGCTATTAAAAAAATTTCTAGTTTCGTGTTGTTTTGGCTAAGAAATTGCTTAATTTTTGGCTTATACTTACTATCCCCTGCTAGAATATGGCTAAACTCAACACTGGAAAAGTAAAGTCGCTTTTCCCAGATCGCATCATGTCGAACGTACTATGTTGTTCAATTTTCCTTAATATATATGTATGCATTATATGCATTTTCAAAAATGTTATTTCACTGATCAACACATAAATAAGATTTTTTTTACTTTATGAATCAATAAAAATTTTAAATTCTTTTCTTAAAAATCTATGATTTCATGAGAAATTACTTCTTGCGTAAATTTTAGGACACTCTTATGGATTCTTATGATACTGCATCGTCGACGATGAGCTTAACAGCTGTAAATTAATGTACATGTAAGGTCTTTGGGTCATTATATGTAATGTCATAACTAAATTAAATTCACTTCACACACCAACCATATTTTAGTAGAGCAAACGTATAATATTTCAAGTAAGTGGAATGCTATTGTGCATAGCTAAAGAAACTAACGTGCACATATCCGAAAAACGATAAATCATAAATTTTGTGGGCAACTTGTAGTTGTGCGCAAAGCATAAAATTGCATAACAGCTACAAAAGTTTTACTTTGCTGAGAAATTGTGAAAGGCTAAGAAAAAATTATAAGATATAACAACCATTGTTTTTTCATGTTCGTTACTAATTTTTAATAAAGTTTTTGCTTGCTTTAAAGCTTTAAGCTAAAGAGCTAATAACGCCATCCTCAATGTGGTGGGGTGTGACAAACCCCACTTGATTACAAACAGAAACAACTTTCTGCTCACAAAAATGTCACCGAGAACCGATAAATATCATTCTCGATATCGTTATCGTGACCGAGAACGATAACGAAGCGATATTAAAATAATTATTTCTGGCATGACCGAGGGCGAGAACGAGAAAGGTATGGCCGATATCTCGTTCTCGGCGATACTGTAATGTTTATCGCACGATCAACACTTCTTTATCGTACGATAAACAGTTAGAATATTGAACTCGCCTATACAATAAACGTTTGTAACTGTAGTACTACATTTTTAATAAACACATACACAAGTACATATATATTTATGTGTACGCGCATTCACCGACGCTAATATTTTTTATCCTGAAAACAAACAAAAAAACCAAAACAAATTGTGGGGGCTTACATCGCATACTACCATGGTAGCAGCAACTCAAAATAGTGCTCCTTCTTCTATATTTTTAGGGCTACCATACCTGTCAAAATAAGCATGCTTTATTTTTTTTTTTTTTATTCTTGCCAGCGATGGAGCGATTTTCACAGTTGCATTAAAGTTTAATTTAACAAAATAGTTCTACCTATTATATTTCCTCTTTAAAATTCAGAAACTTTGTGTGCCATGATTATTGTTTGGAAAAAATATAAAACAAATGCTTACTTATAAAAATATGGATCAGCTGCAAAACAACTTTGTGATTGCTGGTGAAAAAAATTAAAAAAATGACGCTACAAATTTAAATTATGGAAAAAAACGAGTAGACCTGTTTAGTCCAACACATGATAATTTCACAAAATCATTGAAAAGTGTGTATATTTCATATTTTGAGTACAAATTTGTGTATAAAATAAAATATGGTTGCTGCAAACTGTGTGGATTGGATAATTCAGGAAATTTTAACGTTCAATTAAAAATGATAACTCATAAAACTCACTTGAAAAAAATGCATTCGAAAGAGTTTGATAAATTGATGACTGATAAAAAATCAGCACAGGAGATAATAAAATCTAATTTCACTATAGATACCTATTCGGTAGATGGACCCAATTATCTGCAGCAAAGACTGTGTAATATGTAGACGTGGTTGTGCAACGTACATATGTATATAAAAATGTGAACGAGAATAACCGAGAATTATCGGCGATAACGAGACGATAACGATACAGATTAAATAATTCTCGTACGAGAACGAGTACGAAACGATAAGCTTTGCGCCACAACGAGGACGATACGATAATTTTTGAACTATCGTATCGTTCTCGTATCGGTGAAGCACTACTCAGTAGCTGAAGCGATATTAGAATTATCCCAGCAAACACGATCAGACGAGCGTTGCACATTGAAGTAGAACCATGCAGACATATACAGCTGGGATATTTCATACCCCACCGCATTGTTCACGTTACAAGGACTCCCATATTAGAAAAATCAAAATTATTTATATCTCAGCAACTATCTAGCGCATATGGATAAGATTTGGTCATATGTTTCTTATGGTTTGTGGAAAGTTCTGAAAAGTATCTGAAGGTGCAAGGAATTTGTGGCTGTATACATTTCCACGACGATAACAAATGTCAGAGCGTGCAATGAATTAGTAGTTGTTCACTTTTTTGCGACAATGAAACATATGAGAGCGGTACAATGATTTATAAGTAATTTGAATTTTTTTTAGTGATATTAACATACGAAATTAAGGCGAACTTTCAACTCATTTTCAATACATTTCGGTACATTTGGACAATTTATAATTATAACCTTTTTTTTTTTGTTGGTTAATGAAAAAAATCGTTGAAAAGTCGAAAATACCCCTTAACTACTTCCATCCCTTCAAGGGAACTCCCTTCTGAATTAAAGCACCTCCCCACAAACTGTAGGGTTTTACAATTGATACAATTATTGTAAAGGATCAAAAAATCATAAAAAAAATGTTAAAAGCAGCAGCTGGAACTTTGTATGTTAGTTAACCATTTTTTTTTACAAAATATATAAAAAAATTAAGTAGAGTTTTCAAAAGTTCTAATTTTTAATAAATCAGCAAAGTTCACATATAAATAAAAATCTTGAAGCTTTTCAAAAGTAAGCGAGATTTTTTTGCTATTTGTTTTTTCAGTGTTAATTTTTTGGCACCTCACGCAAGATTCGTAACTTGTGGCAACGCCACATAAAAATTTAAAAAAAAATTCGAAAAATCGGGGATAATCGAGTGTAGATAAATTTATTTTTCTGTCAAATTTTGCAAATTTGCCAAATTTAGAACTTTTCTCATTTTAATTCTTGAAAAATCCGTACAATTCATGTAAAACCGAACGAAGAATAATTAATTGATATTTATAATGTAGAAACAATGTCCTTTTTGCT